>CM073762.1:99379289-99735747 GCA_037127475.1 Arma custos
TCCATATTTAGTTCTGCTAAAATGAGACTAAGTTGACAAGTTATTTTTCCCGATGTAATTTATTATATAATGATACAAATAAATTATGCATCTATTGTTATATATGGATAAAATTACATCACTCTAATAAACAAATATAATATTTATATAAACAATATAAGTCATAAATTGATAAAAGATAAGATAGAGGAGAAATAGAGGGATAGTAAATCGACTCTAAGGGGCGTTATCAGGAGTTGAGTTAATTGGGCCTTTGTAATCTAGATAACGGCTTTAGTGTCCCGAGGATTGTTTAGTTTCGGTCCTCAGCGCCTTCCTTAATCGCTCTCTGCTTGTCCCGTGGGACGGCGGGGAGTCATTTATATCACGATAGCCTTATTGGTTTCGGTGCGTTACTCTTTATTACAGTAATTTTACAGAAGTAATATAATAGGCGTAATTAAATTATAAACATATTTAGAACATTTGATTGCTAATATATTGGGACGTTATAAGGAAATATTGGGACGTTCCAAACGAAATGTTCTCGAAGGTTACTTAATAACAACTTTATGAAATTAAAACATTTTTATTGCAAATATTCACCTCCATTTTCTATGCATTTTTGTCAACCACAGATCTGAAAATCAAAGGTTTTTGTTATAAAATAAAGTTTGAAAATGCATTTTTGATTCGAGAGCCATTTTAAATATTTGACCCTTGAAAGAGAATATGGAAATCTATTGGAGATAAGTCCTAGGCAGACTTCTAAACCCAGCTTGTCCTACCCCCTCCTTTTTTTAATTTATTTTCTAAGAAAGTATTAAAAAAAGCAATGTAGGAAGAAAATAATGAAATCAAGATTAATGGGGAAATTATCAGCAAACAGAAGATGCGCTTATGACACCTTCTTGACAGCCAATGATATTGATGAATTGCATTGTCTTGCCCGAAAAGAAATGGATGCTAATATGAAGACAGCAGCGTAATATAGTATTATAATATTAATTATCGAGAAATGTAGTAGAGTTAGAAAATGTAGTTCATTTTAGTATTATTTAAAATTCTTAGTCGAATACAGCAACAATTTAATTTATGTAATTTTCCATCACCTATGTTATTGTTGTTAGAAATTGATAATTATTAAATCGTGTGTTACATTATATTAACTTATAAATCACATTGTGGGGAACTCAGTCTCTACTTTTTGTTTTATAATTATACTTATCATAGAATATTTACCCAAGCTCTTTGGCCTTAAGGAATAGTAGTTAAAATATGCTAGCAGTTAATTCTTTTACCATTCTAATGTTTATGGCTTGCGTTAATGAAAGGAGTCTGAATCTAAAAAATTTTCCAGCTCCTCGCTCTTGACAAGCAAGCACTCCTTGCTAAGTCCTAACTCCTCAGTAAAATACTAAATGGCCGAAAGTGGGGGGGAGGGGGGAGTTTCTTTCCTAAGAAAGTTATAAGCGCCCTAAAAACTTGGCTTGGCAACTTGACGCCCTCGAGCTCCTATCAATTATAACTTGTAATTTTAAGTCCTATCGCCCTGATGTAGTTGTTTTGCCTATTGTTTTTATCAATAATAAATGTCCCTTCTTCGTTTATTACCGAAATACTTCTTATTGAGATATAAAATACTTTAGTTAGTAGTTCTTCTGTTTAACTAATTATCGATATATTTTTGTGGTCATTAATATAAGTTGAATTATTGGAAGAAAAAAGTGGTCAGTAATGGTCTGCAGTGCCATTGGTACAAGAATATCTGCTGTAAGTGGCAATGAATAGATATAATATCTAAAATAAAAGGAAATTTGGCGGTTATATTTTGAATATGTTATCAATCGATTATCATTTAAAAAATTCAACATATAATTAATTAAATTTCACTTGTGTTTGCATCATCAATCTGGTAGAGTAAGTTGGTATAGGAAACTCAGATGAAGTTCATTACTCATTGTTATTTTAAGCTTATTGAAAATAATTTTATACTTTTTAGTTTTGTTTACGATTAAACCTTGTTTTTTCAGTTTCCTAAAATATGGTCCATTATCTACTTTTTAGTTGAACTGGCTATAAACGCTTCTTTTGTTTTTTGAAAATAATATTCATTTTCTGCTTTTTATTTCGGCTAGCTGAGAAAGATTATTTTTTAGTTTTTTTAACTATTATTTTTTGTAAAAAATTATACGAAATTTCCCAGTTGATCATGTTAGTAGCCATATTCTTGTCTCAAAAATTAAGGTATGTATAGATAGCTCTGTGCACACCGTATTCCTTGGCCCAGGACCCTATAGTGTCTTCGGATATGAAAAATCGCTAATCCTGAAAATTCCGGATGAGGATAATGCGACAAACTTATTTATTGTACTGTCATTGGTCCTTGAGGAGTGTGCAAAGTTTCGTACATCCTGGTGTACTTAATAAAAGTTTATTACACTTTTTAAAAAATACTTAATAATTTAAAAAATCCTTAGATTTTTTTGTCTTTCACCAATAACAAGGCCTTCATTATAGTTTGCAACAATATCATATTTCTTGTAATTTTCTATTTTTTTGTTATTTAACTTATAACAAGGTAATCATTACATTTTCATTACTAAATTATTCTCTTGTAATTTTATTATCTTCATTAACTATATTTTATCATCTTATAGATATTTTTCCATTCTTATTATTTCTTGTAACGGGAGTGTGTTGACAACGTAAAGATAATAATGAAGGCTACAAGCAGCTGGATGAATAAAGAGGTTTGTGTGAAAGGGATTTGCCACTGCCTCAACCACTTAATTTATTTTATTTTATTCAATATTTATTAGCTGCCCGTTCATTAATTAATATTTATTTTTAGTTCATTATTCTGAATGAGGATTATTGTAAAGTTTTTATTTATTTATATTATAGTGGCAAATCCGTGCGTAACCTGTCTTGCTCCAGCTGTCACGTTGACACGAGAGCAAGTGTTGCTTGCGGTGCATAGTGGAAACCTTTTGTTTTTTTGCGTTCTGCTTCTGGCTATTACCAAACTGATTCTGACCCGCTATTGTACCCTGAGTTGAATAAAACTATGTAAAATAAAAACAGAATTATTCCTTGGGACCTGGCTCCATTAAATTCTCATGAGCTATTTCATAATTTATCATTTACTCTGTGTATTTCTTTTCATTCCCACCATTTCTATTTATAAAAAGTGTTCTATATTCTTTGGTACTGCAATGTTTATATACTTGCTATGTTTTCTTTTATTCTCAGCACTGAAGATGGCCTAAAATTAGGTCGATGCTCGATAAACGTATTAAAAATTATTGCGTTCAAACACTTCCAAAACGTAAAATGATTACTCAACATATTCGCATTTGGTTGTAAGAAAAAAGCCATTATGTTGCTATTATTAATTTTACTATAACCCTCCTTCTTAAATAATTAAAAGAAATAAATTATTTTCAACACTTTTTATTTATTGTCAACAAGTGTTCCGCCTGACGTATTTGGCCTCTCGTCAAGAGCTGGTGAACCCCGCGGGTATAAAAAGCGAATGCGGCGGCATTCCCTCTGTTTGTAAGTCAAGATTCCTCGCGTTCCTGGGCCGTCAAAGGAGACGTCTGTGGCCAGCTGAGGGTGGATTCCGAGGGGGCAACAAATTAAAAATGGCATAGCTAGCATCAAACCGGGGCATGAGTCTCTTGTATTCAACAATGTGTCTATTCTTCGTGAATAATTGATGGTCCAGTAAAGTGCACTTTCTCATTTTTCTTGGCGAAACTAATGGAATAGGCTGAGCTATTTCATCATTCGTCGTCTTTTATCCTATTAATGATTCAACCATAATAATACTATTCAGGCTGACTATAAAATTTTATAGTATAACGTACTTTACCTAGGTTTTACATAAGTAAAATTTGAATTAGCTCCTAATAAATAGGATATTTAAAATAATATACTGTTAGACGTGGTTAAGTCTCAATTTTATAAAACAATTTCAACAAGCATATTCTACGAATTAACTTGGCTTGATTCCATTTCAGTAAAGTATTATATATACTATTACTGCCTCCTTTTCTGATGCAACCTCCTTTTCCCTTACATTCTGTATCTTGCCTTACATATTTTTTTTTCATATTGGCCACTTTATATCAGGTTACAACTTTATTTTCCTTCCTTCTGCTGAAATTTTCTGGATTAACTTCATCCTAAAATCCTTCCAAATTATTCATTCTGCTTCCAAATTCACTTCCCTTTAGTATGTGGACTCTATAATGCTCAAATTTTCGAAACATTTCTTTCCTTCCTTAGTTTACGTTGCTACGAGTTTATTTAATAGTCCAATATTGCTTGGTCAAGATGTTCGAGGAAATATCAGCCTTCTCCTCCGCATTATATCGGGGATAATTCCCATTGTATTATTAGTTCAAGTATTTAATTCAGTCTTGCTTTATTATAAATTATTATTGCTTAGTCATTAGTTTTTATTCCTACTTAAATAAACCCCATTAGCATACACCTCATTAAACCTCAATTGCATACAGTTAAACTACGATATTAGAGAAGAATTGGTCGACTGTATCTTCTAATTTAAGGAAGAAATAGTTGGGGGTGCAGTCAAAGAAAACACCAAAATAAGAAAAACTTATTTCTTATGTGCCGACGTTTCGGCCTACATTGTACGATCAGGTAAAAAGGATCATACCCTCATGGTCACGGTCGACGACTCCACTATTAGAAGTACTCTCTGAACAGATCCCGAAGAGGAAGGAGCGATTAAGACGCGGAAGACGGAAGCCAGCGAACGATACAGGGCGCCGAAGAACGATGAAGCGCCAGGCGCCTACCTATAGATCTAATCTACCCCTGTTTCACAGACAAGTCATAATTTAAGTTTTGTTATGTATTTTATGGCAATCCTCTCTCTCACTCTCTCTCTCTCTCTCTCTATATATATATATATATATATATATATATATATATATATATATATATATATATACAGGTCATAAGAGACGCACGCTTACAAGTCACTGGTACGATTCTGACTAAGTCCATCCAAATACTGGCCTATGCAGATGACATAGACATAGTGGGAAGAACACCGAGAGATCTACAACAGGCTTTTCTTGCATTGGAGAATGCTGGACGGCGTATCAGGTAAACCAAGTAAAGACTAAGTGTATGGTGGCTAACACTTCAATACAATCGGATCCCACCATCACGTTCGGTCCCTACACATTTGAAAGTGTCGACAGTTTTGTCTACCTCGGTTCTTTGGTCAAAGCAGATAGCTCAACCAGCCCAGAAGTTCAAAGAAGAATATTGGCCGCTAATAGATGTTATTTTGGGATGGCGAAAATTTTACGAAGTCGTCTGATATCAAGAAGAGCCAAGGTCATGCTGTACAAAACAATCATCAGGCCGGTTTTGACTTATGGATCGGAAACCTGGCCTCTGTCCAGGGCAGATGCCAACAGTTTGCTGCTCTTCGAAGAATAATGTTTGGAGCTGTAAGAGCTGGCGATCAATTTAGACTCAGACAAAATGCAGAGGTGTATCTTTTGTATCAGGAGACTGACGTGGTGAAGCACATAAGAATAGCTAGATTGAGATGGGCTGGACATGTGGCCAGAATGGAGGACAACGCTATCTTAAAAAGACTGCTGTTTGGATTCGTTAATAGAAAAAGACTTAGATGGTCAGATGAAGTCGAGAGTGATGCAGGCAGCATAATTGGATCCAGAGCTTGGAAGACCTTGGCGCAGGACAGAGAAGAGTGGAGGCGACGCCTTGATGCGGCCAGGACCCTTGCTGGGTTGTAGAGCCAGTGATAATAATAATAATAATATATATATATATATATATATATATATATATATATATATATATATATATATATATATATGAATCATTAAGTGTACTTCTCTAAATTTATATTAAATCCTTAATGTTATTTCAAATTGAATTAATAAACTATATTTATTACAATTCTTTTGGTGCTTACTTATTTATTTATAAATAATATATTGAAGGTTTAAATACTGAGTAAACTGGAAAACACATAAAGGACCTCTGGAAAAGAATCCAATTAAGACTAAAGTTGGAAATAATTTAAGTAATCATCTTAAATGATTTCTCTGGCATCCCAAAATCAATCAGAATATTTAAAATATATATAAGAGTATAAAACATAGCACAGCTTAATGATCTAATCTGTTAACAATCACAGATCCCAGACTCTATAATTTGATATCCTTAACTGACCCGTTCGTTTAAAAAAATTGTAACTAATTTCAACAAGATAATTGTCTTGATATATCTTTTAAAAATGAAGCTAACCTCATAGCCATCATAACCTCATACAAGAAAATAATTACAGTGGACGGCAATCATAATACGTGGTTAAACCATCTCCTAATGGCTTGCCTGGTACTACGTACGTAATAATTAGGGGGACCGGAAAGTAATGTCGTTTCTGCGCATGCCAATACTTGATTGTCATTTGTCAGCTCATTGTTTGGTTCAGAGGCGTACCAAAGACATTGTGAGGTTATAGTGATTTCTTTACTTATAGACAATTGAATTACAATTTTTTTTTGTAATTTTGGGTAAAATGGCCAGCCAAATACCAGAAGAGGTACACATCCGGCATTGCATGCTCTTTGAGTTTCGCAAGGGAAATAACGCAACAGTTGCTACCAAAAACATTTGCGATGTTTATCCAAATGCACTGGACATTCGTAAATGCCAAAGGTGGTTTTCCAAGTTCAAATCGGGTAATTTTGATCTTTCCGACTCGTATCGATCAGGAAGACCATCAGCGTTAGACAACGACGTGTTAAGGGCGGAAGTGGAAGCAAATCCGTGTCAGACGATCGAGGAATTGTCAAACAGTCTCAACCAACCTTGGTCGACCATCCAAGAACATTTGAAGCAGATTGGGAAAGTAAGCAGAGCAGGGTTTTTTGGGTCCCGCATAATCTGTCCGAACAGAATAAGGCTAACCGATCAATCACATGCAACTTATTGCTTCAACGACACAACACAGAAGCGTTTTTTGATCGCTTGATCACAGGAGATGAGAAATGGGTCCTGTATGATAACCCAAAACGCAAAAGGCAGTGGCTCTCTCCAAATGAAATCCCTCGGAGTACTGCTAAGCCAGGTTTACACCCCAAAAAAGCGCTTTTGTGTGTTTGGTGGAGTATTCGCGGCATTGTTCATTTTGAATTACTGAAACCTGGACAAACTGTTACTGCAGACCTCTACAGCGAACAATTGCAGCGAGTCAATCAATCTTTAATTGAAAAGTGGCCAGCGATTGTCAACCGAAAAGGCGTCATTCTCCAACATGACAATGCAAGACCGCACTGCGCAAGGCGAACTCTAGAAAAAATTAATGAATTGGGGTGGGAGGTGCTGCCTCATCCACCATATTCGCCCGATGTTGCACCATCGGATTTCCACTTATTCCGAGCGCTGCAACACTTTTTAAGTGGCAAAACATTTGCAAATTTGGATGATATCCAAAATGCCATCTCTAGATAT
The DNA here is from genome assembly GCA_037127475.1 of Arma custos. NCBI lineage: Eukaryota > Metazoa > Arthropoda > Insecta > Hemiptera > Pentatomidae > Arma > Arma custos. Next base: position 99,386,805 of record CM073762.1, read on the forward strand.
TTTGCCGAAAAACCAATTAATTTTTATCGATCAGGGATTGAAAATTTACTCACTAGATGGCAAAAGGTTATTGACAATCATGGGGAATACATCATTGATTAAAAATAAAGACTCGTTAAAAATGTATGTGTTTGTATTTAGCGTAAGAAAACGACATTACTTTCCGGTAATATATATATTTCGTTGGCACAATCACCTAGTAAAATAAAAATTTCAGTTTGGTGTACAATACCAAAGCGCAACCTTTCATATTATTATGTTCTAGGTTTGTGTATGATTTGGTAAATAATTTTACACTTGGTCAATTAAGGTATTTCAAATTAATTATTTTAAAATAGTTAAATTAGGACAGATTTTATACTCCGATTTATATTCAAACGCCTCTGGTCCTTAAACTCTGCATGACTACTACCCGCGTCCTTGGATATATTGTCTTAGAGGAGACCAACTTGAAACTTTCTGACATTGATTGATGACTTAGGATGTCACTAAGACACTATTTGGGCCAAGACAGTGATACTTTGAGACAGGAACTGATGGCCTTAGTAAACTTTATAGTTTATAAAGAAACGCAAATATATAGGCTATAGTTTTTTTTTAGGATTTTGTTCACTAGAATAGAGAGAATAATTTAAAGTACTAAGCAATAAAGCGTCTATATAAAATAACTTAATACAAACTGGTAAAAGCTTATTACGACAGTTGACTTAAAACAAAAAAGTACAAGTAATTAAAAACCCTTCAACAGTTCAATTTGTATTATCATTGTCTCTATAATGATTTCCATTAATGAATGCTTTGAGCGTAAATTCGAATAAAGCCTTTCAATAAATTTAGAGTTAGAAATAGAAGATTCCACGCCAATCTGGAGTGTGAATAAAAGAATAAAAAGGATCATGTAAATTATGAGTTCTGTATTGTGAAAAGAAAATACTTTTTACTCATATCATAATAATTATTTTGTCTGTTTTTGAGTTTAATTTCTTCTAAATTTTGTGAAATGCAATGTTTCTTGAAATGGGCCATATTTTTCTCTGCATATTCACTTCCATATCATTCGGTGATGTAGCATTTATTTTTTAAATGTTTTATTGATTTTTATTTGCTTAGTGTATGCATTTTTTGGCCGTTATAGATTAACCATTTTTAAGGCACTCTGTCAGTTTCAGTTTTTAATTATCTGTGAGTGTGTTTTTGGGCAGGAAGATATCGTAAAGTTTCCTGAATTGACTTACTTGACTACGTGCCTGGCAATACGATATTAAGATGTTAGTTGTTTTTGTTATATTAGATTCTATCTACCAGTCTGAATTTTCTATTTATACCCTCACCCAAATCTTCAAGTTTTCACACTTCTATATTAGTTTTATTAGAATAATCATTTATTCACTTTTTATTTGTAAGTACACCTTTCTTTCGCATTTTCCCATCATTTCTTTTTTTTTTTTGGCACTTGTTAAATTTTCACTTAATATTGCCCATTTTTGGTAATGTAGCAAATATATTTCCAGCTTCTCAGTCGTGAGTTGTATTTTTCTCCCTAGCCCTTTGAACATTTGCATTCTCCACAAATCCAAGTAGCGAACATTCACTGTCTGTGGCTTTCCATATTAATAGCCCTCGGGCAGTACCTGTATCTCACCTATATCTGAAGACTAATATTCTCAGTTTTCAGTCTCCGGTTTCCGTTTCTAAAGGCAGGTTGATGCCTATAGCTTCAATGGTCCAACGCAATGTTGGTTAGCCTTCTTAATGGTATCTCCCCATCTTATGTAGAATAAGAAATTAATAAATAAAGTGTAGTTTTTTGGAAGTGATGGGCGTGCGTAAACCCAAAGTATCAACCCGCCACTGCCGAACCCCGTCTCTTTTTACGAACCTCCGTTTTTTTTTATGACGAAATTATGACAGTATCGTCCGCATATGTAGCAAGTAGTGTTTCTGGTATCTGTGGGATGTCGTAGGTGTGAATAGAGTACAGAACTAGACCTAGAATACTGCCCTGCGGTACTCCTGCAATAATACGACAATAGTCGGAATGTTCACCATCCTGATTAACAACAAAGAACCTGTCTTCAAGATATGATTTTATGATCAGATAATATGCCTGCGGTAGAACTAATTTTAGTTTGTACAGGAGACCATCGGGCCAAACTTTATCGAAAGCTTGTGAAACGTCCAAGAACGCTGCTGTGCAATATTCCATCTTTTCTAGTGCTACGGCAATGCTAGCAACCACTCTATAACGTTGTGTTGTAGAATGTGCAGGCCTGTATCCGAATTGGTGGTTAGGAATTAAATTATTTATTTCTAATAATCAATAAAGCCGCTTTAACAATAATTTTTTTCAAATATGTTAAGCCTTCTTAACCTCTACTATATCCATCTAGCTTCTCATAATCCTTAGTGTATAGTTTTTCAATGCTATTATTCTAAACTTGACAATCGTTCACATGCTACAACAATATTTCGACTCTATGCTTTAAATGTGGAACGTTCCATGTGTATGCTTCGAAATGTGGCGATTTACAAAGCAATTCTTTTTAGTTGTAAATTACAGTATAAATTATTCGCTAGAGGAGAGAATACAAGGTCATATATTGTATTATGTATCTAAAATATATAATTAAAAGTAAGTTCTTTTACTTCTGTTTCATACTATTTATTAAAGGTAATGAGGTCGCTTTAATTGGTAGCTCTTTGGAAAGGGCCTTGAGGTTTGAAGACTCCTAATGGATCCATTAGCCGACGTAAATTAATACACAATTGATTTGTGGAAATATCTCAATTTAATGATCATTCGCAAAAAATATATACATATAATGCACATGCCAATATATATATATATATATATAGTTGTTCATTTCCATAACCCTACTATTCAACCACATTTCCTTCCATCATAAGAACAGTGTCATAACTCTAAAATCCTAATTTTTCTAAAGAGGTATTTGAGTATTTATAAGTTTGTAGAATATAGGTTTATAGTTAATAGCATAAGAAGAGACAAAATTAATAATATAAAATAAACTACTAAAAAATCTGGAAAGAAATGTATTTTATTTATGAAATCCTTCATGAAATAATATAATGATTGATACACTGGTTAATAGTAAAATTTTATTGGAAATTGTTAATGCAAAGCTGGAATTAGGTCGTTCCTGTATTTTATGCTAGGATGAATTTTAATAGCCCGGAATAATTCGGAATAGAGCCGTTTGTCCTGTTTGTAGGTAATTTATATAACTTTATGTCTGCTAGTAAGCCCCCGGGACTTCATCCTCTAAGTTATTTTCTGCTGTCTTATTATTCTTGCTTTAGAGTCGGCTGGTGGGAGTTGATACAAATCTTAAGGCTGCTTCCTGTGCACTATATCAAGAGCGCCCATAGTTCTCAGATCCCACGTTTTGCTAGGAGTTAAAATTATTCATCAAAACTTTCTAAAATTTCGTTAAAGGGATATTTAATATACACATATATAACGAGAAAATGGGAAAAATAATTATTCATAAAATTAACCACCCCACCCAATTAAGAAATACAGGCTGAGTTTCAACAACCGTAGTGAAAAAAAAACAATCGATTTCACATGAAATTTAACGGATTTTTTTAAAATTTATTTATTGTTATTTACAACTGTATTACAATAATACAACAAGTAAATAGGCTATGTGATATATAATGACATGATAATGACAAGTAGAGAAACTACCCACTGGTAGTACTCAAATCAAAGTTCAACTAAGAAGGTCACGTGGCCATCTTCTTTTCAGACGCCTCGGAGGATTATCGGAAATTGAAAAGGAAGCTAGGTTTGAAACTAGAGGGTTTGAGTGGTAATGAAGTTTGTTATGAAAGGATAGATACCGGGTTCGGGCCAAATCAGCAACAAAAGGGACATTAATGTCGTTATGGATGATTTTATTCTTAACAAAATAAGGAGCATTGAGGATTTTACGAAGGATTTTGGATTGTAAGGATTGGATAAGAGAGGAATTCGATAGCTTAGTGGAGCCCCAAAACTCTACTCCGTAAGTCCAAATAGGTCGTATGATGGTCATGTAGATAAGTATTTTGTAGTTAATTGGGAGCTTAGAGCGTTTGTCTAGTAAGTGTTGAAGTAGCCTGAAACGTCGTGCGGTTTCTTGTCTTTTCAGTCTTGTATGAGGATTCCAGGTTAATCGTTTGTCAAGGTGCAGCCCTAAGTATCGGATCTGTTCTACAGGCACCAGAGGGATATTATTATAGGATACTGAAGGGCAAAAAGTCATTGGTTTACGACGTAAGGTAAAAGTGATTTGATGCGATTTTTGAGAATTTATTTTAATTCTCCAGTTTTGACACCATTCTTGAAGATCAGTGATATGGGATTGGAGGCTTTGGGATGCAATAACTGGATTGGTGTGGACTGATAATACACATGTATCATCAGCAAACGTGGTAAGGATAGTATTACGATGAGTTAGGATGTCAGCTGTATAAACTGTATAAAGGATTGGACCAAGGATACTACCTTGAGGAATTAACAGATTTAAAATAACAAAAATTGTCGTTAGATAGTCCAAAAAATTTATCAGTGCAGAAAGACAAATAAATCTTAAACAATAATTCTCTCAAATGAATAAGAATGCGAGAATTTATTGAAAAATTTAAATTGGAATCTATTAAAAATTCAGAGCAATAAACAATTTTAGAATCACAGATTAAAAAAGAGGAAATAGGATTCCTTCATTAATGAAAAATAAACAGTAGTAACATGAAAACCCATGAAGGGTCTTGGGTCCAATACTTAGGTAGAGCTCTGTTTCTTAACCAATTGTTGGGCCTAGAAGTGATTCAGGTGGACACTGTCAGACCATAAATTGGGTAAAATGTTGTCGAGTTCGTTATGCGATCTTCTTAAAGGCATATATGGAATTCCTAAAATTAAAGTAAGAAAGTTTACATTGCAGACAACACAGAAGCGTTGATTAAGCTTCCTTTTTATAAAACTATTTTATTAAACGATTTTCTTAAAGCCATAGACCGGTAACTCTGAGAATCCCTATTTATGCGATCACATATCGGTTTTATGAGGAGGCATATCTTCTACATTTACACTAGTTTAAAAAAATAATATTTCATACGTAGAATTTCAAGTACACCAATTGTAAAGCTTATTGACAGTTTAAATTCGTCGTTAATTATGTTCATGATTGCTCATCATGCTATTAACTAACCACGAGTGAATAATTTATAACGGCCAGATGACGCACCCGCATATTTCTCAATTGTTAATTATTTACTTCAATTAATTATTCAACTTGGAAAGATCATATCGCCCTTAGCAGAGGAAGTCCCGTCGCAGCTGGAAGATTCGCAAAATAGCTAATGCGGCAGCATATGCTGCCGATGAGGGCGGTAATACGCCAGCAGCCGAACCCTATACAAAGTGTAACGAGTTCAATTAACATAGCATTAGCATATACAGCTTATGTACCCGATGGGTCCACTACGGTCTCCCAAAATAGTACGAGTCCAGCATGACTAAGAAATCCTAAGGTTAACTATATCTCGATTATATATATATATATATATATATATATATATATATATATATATATATATGTATATATATATATATATATATATAGTTATATTAAAACATTAACAGTTCAACCATAACTTAATAGGTCCAATATTGTTCGGAAATTTCACAAAAAAAAAGTGTTATTAAACGTAATTTGAATCAAATATAAAATACCTAGGTCTCTGCAACTATTCTTCCACATTCCTCGCATCTGTAGTGAGGCTACTCCAATTTCCTATCCCCTTCTCTCTTAAATCATCTTCCAAGTCATCCATCCACCGACCACCTGGTTCTGCGTCTTCTCCTTTTCCTCCTGATGCACCGTTCAGCACCATTTTAGGTACGGCATTGTAAGGCTCCATTCTTTCGACATGCACCAATCATCACAGCCGGCGGTTCTTAAGAGGATATCAGGCTTCCAATACAATTCTATTAGCTAAGAATCTGATTCTAAATCTATGCTCTTCTTTGACGGGTCCAACGATCTTTCTTATTGCTATTCTCTCCCAAATCAGTATGTATATATCTATATATCACAATAAAGATATGCAAAGAATATAGATAGGAGTCAAGTAGTAGCAAACATTGGGTCTGAAGGTTTCATTTCGTGTTTGAATCAAAGCTAAAAAGTTATATTTGTTCAGATCTCTAATTTCAAAACTGAATTTTTAAGTGATTTTTGAGATATTTTCAAACATAATTAAATTATCACATTTTGTATGAGTTTAAAAGCATTTCTTCCTGACCATTGTTTATTTGATTTCGTATTGACCACTTCGGATCACGTTACATTTTTATTTCTGTGCAGGAGTTTTCTCTGTATTCAACATTCTTTCATGAGGTCCCTCAGTCCAATTTCTTCCAACTTTTTCTGGTCCCTATTTATCCCGAAACCCTTCTTGATTTTTCATTCTGCCCCTAAATTCATTTTCTTCTAACAAGTAAGGTCTTATGGCACTCAACTCTTCCATGTCTTGCGTTGGTATGCTGTAGTGGTTTCGATTCCAGGAATGACAGATTTATGAGAAATGTCATCCTCATTTTGCTCATGCTATCCCAGTACATTTCTCTGTTACTTCGTAGTTTCCATCCGTCCTCAGTCTAAACTGCAACAATTTTTCTTAGAATTCTTCTTTTGAGGACATCCAGTTATATTTATTGATCATTTGATATTTTTATCATAACGAAATATAGAATAATTGTAATTATTATATACTAAATTTAAAACAATTAGAGTTAGCATATAAAACAAAACCGTAGCATATATTTGGGTGTGAACCGTAGGATCTAAAGTTTTCTATATATGTTTTCATCGAAGCTAAACACTTTTTCAACAATTCCATTCCTGAAAGTTTTCTTATCACAAAATTTACTCAAATGCATTATAATATGGATTCGACAGGACTATATTATATAATATTTAATTTATGGGGTAAACCATTTTCAAGTCAGTTTTTCTTTTTTCTTTTTTACAAATACGTTTCGACTTTTTAGTCATTTTCAATTTCATAAGTCCTTACTGGAATTTTTATAATAGGTCTGTAATTTAACAATATAAAAAATCAATAAACAATACCAACAAAACTACAATTACACCAAATTGTCCTATAATAACTGAAAAAATTTTAAGTATAGATACCTCATGTGAATGTCTGTAATTTAAAACTACTTGGAGATACACTTTTTCTCCATGGCCATTTCTACTCTGCATGATTATACTTTGGACTGTACTTATTTATATATACCTTGATACTATTTAAAATTTAAATATAAATTTATAAGAGTTTAACAATACGAATGTTTTAATTTATTTTATTTTTTTATTTTATGAAATTATTTTATTTATAATATATATTAATTGGTTTTAATATTTTATATCTAAATCTTTATATAATGGGAGTATTTAGGTTATACACTTTATATACGTGTATAACCTAAACTGCAATAAACAATATAGAGGACATACAAGCACACATTTAAAAAATAGAATTTATCATCACAAAAATAATTTAAGAACAAATGCCAAAACAAACACTGCACTATCTACACATTGCAAAAAAGAATTACATACATTCAATTTCGATAAACCAAGAATTTTACGTAGAGAAAAAGATAAAGTAAAGAGAAGATTTTTAGAAGCTATATATATCAATGAAAAAATAGATAATGTAGTTAACGATAGAAAGGAATCAAATGAAATCAATAAATTATATTCATCTGTTTTTTTTGTAAATTAAAAAAGAAATAAATAAAGAATGGCCTACACTTATAGATAACTCTATTATAACCTGTCACATATAACCTTATAACATTGTTTCTAATACTCCTATTATATAAAGATTTAGATATAAAATATTAAAACCAATTAATATATATTATAAATAAAATAATGTTATAAAATAAAAAAAATAAATAAAAAAATAGAATAAATTAAAACATTCGTATTGTTAAACTCTTATAAATTTATATTTAAATTTTAAATAGTATCAAGGTATATATAGATAAGTACAGTCCAAAGTATAATCATGCAGAGTAGAAATGACCATAGAGAAAAAATGTATCTCCAAGTAGTTTTAAATTATAGACATTCACATGAGGTATCTATACTTAAAATTTTTTCGGTTATTATAGAACAATATTGTATAATTGTAGTTTTATTTTTATTGTTTATTATTTTTTTATATTGTTAAATTACAGACCTATTATGAAAATTCCAGTAAGGACTTATGAAATTGAAAATGACTAAAAAGTCGAAACGTATTTGTAAAAAAGAAAAAAGAAAAACTGACTTGAAAATGGTTTACCTCATAAATTAAATTTACTCAAATTTAAATTTAAATTTTGAAAAATAAAATTGCCAGAATTATTAGTACAAAAAATGGCCCAACAATCACCAAATTTTGACAAATACAAAAAAAATGTAAGAAAGGGTTTTAGTCATCATATATACTTTTAAAATCATGAACCCTTAATTGCCATGAAAAATGTGCCAGTGATATGTAACCACTTAGTTTTATAGATAAACCTAGTTTAAGTACGTATTGTATTTGTGGAGGTGTACCGGTATTTTGTCTGGTTCTAATTACGGGAGTTCGGAATATATATTACATAGTTATAACTACCATAATACATTGTTCTATAGATACCAACTTGGCCTGGAGAGATATTTCCTCTATTTCAGAATTATTAGGTTGATCTCAGAGCCGAAACTAGTTCGATAAATCCAACTAGAAGATATTCTTCTGAGAGGTTTTGCCTGAATATGATTAGTGTAAATCATTGCACTAAACTCGGTATTATTATTTGATATTTTTATTATAACATTAAGAAAGTTTGCCTTAACCATTAAGCATGTTTCCCAGCTATTATATCAAGGGACACCAAGTAGCATGTATGTTAAGCGTTTAATCATAAACAATAAACACCACCATCAAGTGAAAAAATATTGTATTATTATTAAGTAATTACAATATTATTCTCTGATACAAGTATTAATAAATATTCGTATTAGAATAAATATCAATGCAATTCAATTATAAATTATGTCTATGCATTAGTTGACCAACGTGGAGGAAGCATATATATCAATGAATATCTAGATATTAATTGGAGTTTTTCGTTGTTTACACACATTTCGCAAACCTCCATCAAATACATTTTTATTAATGGAAGGCCGATACATCAATATATCCTTTCAATTTTAAAAATAAATAAAGCAGATAAAAAAGCATTAAAAATCAGATATTTAATAAAATTGGTTGTTTTAAATCTTTGAGATATAAATTTCATTATTTCTTGGAGTTTTACTGTTTTTTATTCGGTGTGGAGTATTCCGTGATAGACTGTATCTGAAAAATATCCAGGATTAAACAAAATCATTGCAGATAAACTTATTTTGAGCTTATCTTAAAAATACGAAACTATGGAGAGCTATATAACCTATTTAAATAAATGCTTACAAACACATCATTGACTTCTCACTACCAATAGTTGTATTGGTAATTTGAACAAGATAGAAATTTTCACTGGTATTTTTCATTCCTGTAAAAAAGTATTGCTCATTCCCAACGTCAGATCATATTGGAACCGCTGACTGTAGAAAGGCAACTAGTTCAAAATTCTTAACTTTCCAAGAGAGACAGAAAAGGATCATGCCCAGGTCTTCTGCAGTAAACAAAAGGTCTTCTGCAGACAAGATAAATAGATATTTATAACAAATCAAATTATTATAATGCATACAAGTTTTTTTATTTATATGGAAAAGGATACGTCACTTCGATCTCTTCTCTTATCCTTTCCTGATAGCGCCCCGCTTGGTTATCCCAACGACTCTGCGTAGGAATTTTCTCTCAGTAGCTGTCAACATAACCCAGCTTTTACTTTCATAAGTAAGGGTTGGAAGGTAAACTAACTTGTTGTTAATGAATAATGTTATTTTGTTATTCATATTTATCCTTAATAATCCATCCATCCTATATTTCTTTACTTTTTTATAAACTCTATATGTTATTATATTCTTTTTTGGTACTGCAATGTTTTTTTAATATTTATTTTTTGTTTTTCTTTCTTAGCCCTGAAGTTGACCTACAATGTAGGCCGAAACGTCGCACATTGGAGTATTAGCCCTTAAAACCTGGCCAAAAATATTAATCTTTTGATACCTGTTATATGTGTGTTAAAATAAGTTTATTTTTGCTTGTTTATATATTTAAGGATATTTTTAAGCCTCAACAGAGTTTTACAGCTAAAGAGCCTAAAGTTATGATTATTAGCTGTTCTTATTTATCTTCAATTTCTAGTTTTGGGCATTATTTAAGGGTAAATATTCCACCGAGCGTCGACAATGTTAAAAAAATAAGTTTTATTTTTATTATAATCTTATTTTAGTGTTACTATTGACTGCACCCCCTGACCAATTCTATCCTTTATAAAATCTTGTGAATCAGATTGAAATATAATCAAAGGATTTATTTGATAAAGCACTGATATATTTAGAGATCAGGCCATTGTAGAAGTTGCTGTAGTGTAGCTATCTCATATATAACCCAAGAGAGGAACAAGTGACTTGGGTCAACGTCGAGAACGATAAATAATTCCCCCATTCCTTCTAAAGCTAACTACCGGCTAATAGAATGCCATTAAAAAATTGAAGGCGGGGGCGAGAAGGGGGGGGGGGCACAGGCTGTTTTAATAAGAGAGTCCAGGGAGTACCTTCCCAACCGTTCCTTCATTAAACCCGGCCGTTCTGGAGGAGGGTGGAAACCTAAAAGACAATCAGAAAATGAGATAATATCAAAGTTAGATTAAATAAGATGCAAAGTTTATTGATAGTAAATAGCGTTACCCTTTAACTACCGCTTTCTTCTTATTAAAAAAAAAAAGTAGAAATATAACCGAGAAAGGGTCCAAGATAGTGTGGAACCTGAACGGTTTCGCAGGGAAGTGATTTGATCAAGACCACGCTCAACCGCCAGGTTCCGCCCCAACTGATTATGCCCACATAATACAGATTGAGTGAGTCACTGGAAGATCTGCAGATCGCCATGTATTCATCCAAGGCAGTTAACCTCCCTAACCTTTAGTCGCGACTCTAAAACGCATCAGATTGGTCGCGGCGATCTGACTGATTACTTTCAGGAAAACTAGTATTTTTGCTGAAACTTGAGCTTACATACTCAAACTATGTAATTAAGGTGTTTGGAAGATTGAGAGTAATGGCAGAATAGTATTTGCATTAAGTATATTTAGGATTCAAGCGAAAAAATTACAGGAACCACAAATTTGATTTCTTCTTGGCAACCTTTATTTTTTTTCATTTATCAGTATTTATTCTTCTGGAGTCCTGCCTCCATACTACGTTTATAACTAAGATGAGTTAGGAATCATACCATATAATTTTTTATGGTAACATTCCCATGAAGACAGTATTAATAATTGATTAATAATTAATTAGTTAAATATTAGGAATGTATGAGTAAAACATCTGTTTGCGCAGGTGCAAATAAAAAAAAAGAATAAGAACATTAAATAGGAAACGAGTGAAAATTTAAAACTTGTAACTTAACTCCTTGTAGCTTACCATATTAGCGTAACAAGCCTGTCACAAAGATTGTTAGCCTAAGCCTTGACAACGGAACTATTCCTGCAATGTCTGGTTAAATATGTTATTATCTTTACTACTCTTCAAGTCCCCTCTTGCCTATTACCTGTACAAATACTTTTTTCCTTCTCTAACTGAACTAACAAAGGTTTAGCATGTGGATTAAGGTAGGCAATCACCTTTGTTAAGGGAGACCAAATTTAATCTAGATTGATAAGAGTACAGGGAAGATCCGAATGAGCATTTCAAATAATTAGGGCTGAGATATGAGGGGATGAACCCTGATTAAGGAAGAGGTGCGATGGGAGCGGAGGATCAGGTAGGGGGTTAATTAACCCCACACCTGCAAATGGGATCAGCTGATTTACAACCCTTACTTCTCCTTCTAATCACCGTCCCCGCGATTCGCCCTTCCTTCTCCAATCATTAGCACCCTTATCCGAAATCGAACACTTTCACTTCATTGGTATCGTATAGTAAATAAATTGACAGAACCATCTCTTCTAAATTTGTACAGTTTTTTATATGCTTACACTGTATTATATAGGTCATAGATAGGTTATATATCTGTCGTAAATAGCCTATGTACCAGAACTAAAAACATCAGTTCGAATTTTCTGAATAGTTTTATAGAAAAATAAGAACAGTTCCCTAACACTTTGTGTTATATTTTGTTTATGTGTTTTATTTTATACTGTAATGTATTTTTTATACATAAAAACCCTTATTATAAATAAAAAACGACTTTTTTGCCTAAGGATTGCATCCCAAACATCAAGGGGAAAAAATGGAATTTTATCGCGTTATTTTATTGTTTAGCATTTTCGCATTATGTCTTCCATCACTTCTGTAAAAAAAGGTTTATGCAGAATTTGAAGTAAATTGGACCAAGGAATCAGCTTGTCCCATACAAAATTTTCTACCCGTTTTCACACCCTTAGGGGTAGAATTTTCTGAAAATCCTTTCTTATCAGATGCCTACGTCATACGAAAACACATCCTTTATGTTTCACGTCTCTACGTTCAGTGGTTTAGGCTCTGCGTAGATCCCTCAAAATTTGCCCCTCCTCTTTTCACCCCTTAGGAGTAGAATTTCGGAAAATCCTTTCTTATCGGATGCCTACGTCATACAAAGAACACACCCTCCAAGTTTCAGGTCTTTACGATCAGTGGTTTAGGCTGTGCATTGGTCCATCAGTCAGTCAGTCATATAGGACGAACTCTATTAAATATATATATATATATATATATATATATATATATATATATATATATATATATATATATATATATATCATATTAGATATCATATTATACTATATTATTGAGCAATGAATAATTCTGTACAAAATGTGATGAAAAAAATATAAACGCCTGAGCAGAGAAGGTGGATTAATGGTTTTATCAACTACTCTAAACTTTGAGTGAACAATCTTCAAAGTTTGATTGCCTTCAGGTATTCGATCCTTCTTGGAATAATAAGCTTGCAATTTGACACAAAGTTATTTGAATTACAGTTTACTTATCAAATAGGATTATAAGATTAAAAGATTTATCTTATAACTAATGCGCCGGCTGTCGAGTTTTAGGCAATATATTCGCAAATTGGAATAACTTTAATTCAAGTAATTAATGCTTTATGATACTGTCGGATTTCAATGTCTCGGATTTATTCATTTTTTCAAATTAAAATCAACAATGAAGGGAAGGCTGTAGGTATCGTAGGATCCGATTATGCGAATGAATAACATTACTAATTCCAAGAAACGAAAATACCTTATAAATCAAAAAATTTAAAATCAACATTAAATTTTTAAAGTTGGTAATCAAGAAAATTACTTTTTTTTACGTTAAGTATTTAAGCTTGATCGATGAGTTTTGGCCATTTTTTAAATCTAATAAATATTTTTCTTAATACTTTGAGAAGAGGGGAATCCATTGAAGCAGAAGGGCGCAATTGGTGGAAGACCGACAGAGCTGGGGAAAGCTGTGCAGAATTCCTCCTAACACTGTTTAGGCGGTTATGGGGATACATTATGATGATTATGAAATATTTTTCTTACTATTATTACTTTTTAATTTATAACATAAAACCGATCTTATTAGTTATGATGATGGATAGTATGCTGCAGCACCTCATTGGAGCTATATTAGCTTACTTACCTTTTAATATGTTTGGAATGAAGACGAAAAATGTATTGTGGGTTCATTATCTGTCTGAAATAAGTTCGCAAAATGTATCGCGGGTATATAATTTACCAACAATGAAGGCACCAAATATATCCCGAATGCTACAGGAACCGGCAAAAATTGTTCTTTTATTACATCCGACTACCCTGATACAAAAAACAGAATTTCTTGTGAAAATAGTATAAATTGTAGGCTTGGGGGGTATATGTGAGCTCTTGTCACTGATAAATTTCGCCTTGTGTATTAGGAGAGTTGGATGTAATAGGATGTCATGTTTTTGATGCCAGAAATAATTCATTTTATATTAGGGGAGTAGTAATTAATTAATTAACATAAAAATTATTAGTTGCAAAACTTGTTAAGCATTTTAGATTTAGCGCATTACATAAAGTGCTCATCAATGGTACTGGCTACGTGTGTACATCGAATTTCATATATGGTTTGTTTCCTTAGCAAACTCCCATCTATTGATTATACCACGGATGATTTGCTATTAATAAGCTGTTTCATATTTTAAAGCAGTCGCTTATTGATTAATATAGCCAATATTAATATGCTTCGCTTGAATTAGCATCGGACTTAACTAGATTACTTAATATTCACCTCTGGCAATTAACTATTAGCGAGCTGTCATCGGTCTCGCAGTAACTTACTTGCTTAAACTACTTACCTCAAGTCAACCTAATGAACTGAAGTTAGACCAACATATGAGCCAAGAATAAGATTTATTTTTAAAATTTTAAATAGCTTTCAAATTTGTTTTATTACATAATTAAAACATAAAAAAAAAAGAAAATCAGAGAAAGCATTTGATAGTGTTTGGCATGGCCACTACCCTCTATCCAAGAACCAACTATGGAATATAAAACCACACTTACCTTCTAAATCTGTCACAAATCCTACATCTTATCGTCCTCATGCACTCCTGTTAATACAATGGTTGAAATATTTCAAAAACTGTTTCTTAATCGTATACAGCCTATCCTTGAAAGTAGTGGACTGGTACCACCAATTTGGCGTTCGTTCATATCACTCCACTGTATAACAGTGCCATCGTTTTGTAGATGCATTATCTGCTACTTTAGAAAAAAAAACGAATTTTGCGATTTTCCTTGACAATGAGAAATCATTTTAAAGTTTCTGGAACAAAGATCCACTCTGGAAAATAAAATCGTACTAACATTCTACTTACTTTTTGATTCTTCAATCTATTTCTTTCTATAAATATAGTTCTAAGGATCTTCTATACTTTCGTTGAGTTTTCATTTACCTAGTAACTTTCAGTTACCTTCTTTTCCATCGTACAAAAGTGTCCCTCAGGGTAGGTTTTAAATCCTATCATCCATTCCCCTCGCAAATCTGATATCCACCATCTTCCCTTACGAAACAGCCATTCTTCGCCCATCAAAGATCCTAACATATCACACTAAAATTATCTAATTGATTCACAAAAGTGGTTCCATAGATGAAAAATCTAAATAAACTCCAGTTAGCTTCAGTACGGAAAGCTTCGGGTCCAGCAATAAAAATTGACCAAGAATATGTACATTCGAAAAACTAAATAATTGCATGGATCATTCATACGAAACTAAAAACACATTAACTGACAAGCCGACTCATCTAGCAGATCTATCATACTACAGATCTTCACTTGCCTTACTATACAAACGACTAATCTGCAAAATCACTGATTTATACAAATGGAACAGAATTTTAGGGTTGAACAAAACATAAGATGCAAACCACACAATCCTAAATTCTAAATACTCCTTATAATAGTTTACACAATTTACAACGACTAGAACATTAAAAATTTTAAAATCATATATTCAGAACCGTTTCACAACATTTCACTCATCGAAACTACATCACTCGTTCTTTTCCTTATATTCTCCATGCTACCTGGACTTCCTATAAGAAAATTGAAAATACAAAGACCTGGAGACCTACTGAGCAACCATTAATCTCTTATCGAAAAATTTACATTCCTGTAAATTGAGGAAACAAATCAGCTGAATGCGATAGATGTATAATTATTGTATAAAAGAATTATAGATAAATAAAAAAATTAGACGTCATGACAACAGAATTTTCCGAATTAGAATTATACACTCAAAGCTATAAAAATGTATAATAAAAATAAATAGTAATATAATATTTTATACTTTAACCCATCCTGCATGAACACAGAAATACGCCTTAGAAGTTCAATATGCAATTCCCGCACAACAGTAAGGCCAGGCGAAACTGTATCATGCTTATGATCGGCGCTATTTTCAAAAATCATTTTATTATACATTATTTTTTATGGTGTACTCTTTATTTGAAATAAGCATTAGAAATAATTATTTAATTACAATTTCAAGTAAGGAATAGCAATATTCGTAGTTATTTTTATAATGATCAGATAATAAAACATGGCAAGTTATCTTTTATATAAGATATTTTCTACAGAATCCCTTAATCGATATCGTATAAATCGACAAATAGAATATATATATATATATATATATATATATATATATATATATATATATATATATATATATATAGATAGATAGATAGATACGAAATTAGGTATAGGAAATGGTATGAAAGCAACTCAAACTTTTTAAGTAAACTAAAGTAGATTCGGATCCTACACCAGAGCTTAACTTATAAAAGGTTTATTTATTATTTAAAAAATAATATAGTACAGTAGTTCAATAAAAAGAAAATATAAAAAAATGCTGTTGATGGATACATTTCCGCCCTTTTTTATAGTATGGGCATTTTATATTATTCATTTATACGGATTTTTTACAATTAATTTATCCCGATACCCAAAATCTTTTCCCGCCAATTCTTCCTATCAGCCATTCTTCTTCTTCCCTTCGCATCTGTTTTACTGCCATTCCTTCTCTTACATCCTTCATACATGTCTTCCTCGGTTTTCCTCTCTTTCTTCCATTGTGTGGTATATAGATGAAGAGTGTCTTTGGCCATCTATTGTCTCTCATTCTCATCAGGTGGTCGAACCATCGAAGCCTTCTGGTCTCTATTTCATATAATATATACTTCTCCTGCGCTATAGTTTCTCTTAATGGGTATATGTTGCAACCTTGAGATGCCGGAGCTATTTCGTTTGAGTTTGAAAGAGCAAGCAGTTTACGGGCATCTTGTCTTTATATCGTCCATGTTTCGGCCCCGTCTCCAGAAGAAAATAGTGATTTCTAACTACCTAAATTTCTCTCTAAATTAAATCTACAGTCCCTGGTCATATTAATGTGACCACCAAGAATGATTATTTTCTTTTTTTTTCCTAATTTTTTTTATATGTTTATTTGTTTGTTTATTCATTTAACGTCACTTTATGCTGCTATGGCTAATCGGACGATGCTACAGTGGGAGCTGTAAATTTTGCCTATCCAGGTTTAGTTAGGATAGGGATTTTTAACGAGTACCTGACATCATACAGGCTCGGGACCCCCGTTTAACGTCCCTTCCGAAGGACGGCGTAAGTAAGGATTTTTTATTCCCTTAAAAAAAATCCTAGGGCCACCTGCCGGGCTACGAACCCGCGATCTAATTTTTTTTTTTTTTTATACTTTCTCGTGTCTTAATAAATTGCTGTTTTAAGTAATGGCAACACTGTTATAAGTTTTTTAAATAATTTTTTTTTTTAGTAATGGCAGCATTGGTTTTAGTACAGCCCTTTTGTTTTACGAGTGACGGCGTGCATAATTTGTGTTTAAATTTTTGTGGATTTATTGTTTCTTTTTCATTAAATACAAGTCGAATTCGGTAAGTTTATTATTGATTTATTATTTGTATCATATATTTTAACTATTTTGATAGTTTATTTCATCAATATGTAAAATAGGGTGTAAATAGGGTGACACCACAAAATATTAAAAAAAAAATAAAGATTTATTTTCGAAACTATTTTTTTCAATTTCATATTATTATCAGATAACTAACTTACCCATAAAACTAATATTTAAACTCGATTTACATCATTATGCATGCAAAAGGATAACATTAATATGACCAGGGACTGTATTTTTTTCATTTCTAAAGACCCCTTTTTTACAAAGGACCGAGTTGGCGAACGATTTTCCTTCCTCGGGATATATTCATTTCTATATCCTTGTCGAGTGTGTCATTTATATAGACACCTAATTACTTGAAGTCTATTGTATTTTATATTACTGTAAAACAGAACTTTTACTATAAAAATTTTACTTATCACATACAACATTATTCAAAATAATCTTATTGGTTAAAAAACACCACTGTCCTCACTACGTACGCTGATGACACATGTTTGTTATCAGTAAATAAGGATCCATTTGTTGCATCCCAATCTCTTCAATCCCATATCTCAAACCTTCAAGAATGGTGTCAAAATGGAGAAATAAAATAAATCAAATTACATTCACCCTTCGTCGTATACCTACAAATTCCTGCCCTACTGTATCCTTTAATAATATTCCACTGAAACCTGTCGAACAGATACGTTACCTAGGGATTATACTCCCTCTGGACAAACGTCTCACTTGGAATCCTCATTCAAGACTGAAAACCCTCTAAGCTGTTATCAGGCCTATTTGGACGTTCGGAGTTGAGCTTTGGGGCTCTACTAAACCATCTAATTCATCTCGTATCCAATCCTTGCAATCCAAAATCCTTCGTAAAATCCTCAATGCTCCTTATTATGTCACAAACAAACTCACCCATCATGATCTTAATATCCCATATGTTACTGATTTGGCCCAAACTAGATACCTAACCTTCCATGACAAGCTCCATACACACTTGAATCCTCTAGTCTCTCAACTTACTTCCCATACTATTCCTGATAACCTTCCGAGGCGTCTCAAAAGAAGATGGCCTCGAGACCATCTAATATAGAAGATTATTGGAGTGCTACCGATGGGCAGTTTCTCCACAAGTGTTTTTCATGTCATATTGTACATATTTACTTAGTGCAGATTTACTTAGTGTAATATTATTATAGTTCTAAATATAAATAAATTAAATTAAAAAAAAAACTCAGTTATTTTAAAAATCTGCATTTTTCAAATAAAGTAATTTTATGGGACCCTAGGATAAAGTGGGTATTAAAAATAGGCGGGATCTGGAAGTGGAGTGAGATCTAGGTTAAATTACCTCCCCCACACAACAAACTCCAAGAAACAGTTGAATCTCTACCATGTACTGGACCCAACCAACAGCTTTAATGGCACAGGTTCTTTAAAAATTTATATTGGCAGTTGATGTGAAAAATTAAATATTTTTTATTTTCATCTTTCAAATAATTCATATGAAATGTAATTATTATTTTCAAAATTTATTAATATTTGTTTGGTAACCGATTTCAATTGAAATATAAACTGTAATTTGCCTTTTAGTACAATTTTTCTCTATATACGATATTTTAAATAATCTCAAAAATAATTAGTAGTTCTCGTTTCAAGGGAGCTGAGGGGCTCAGTTGTAGAGCGCTTAGTTGTGGTAGAGCCGTTCACATCCCGCTCGCTGGCAGACTTATATTTAGTATGTTATCTGCCGGATATGGACCCTCTGGAATCTAGGACACTTCTGGGGCTTACCCAGCCTTTATAAAGTGGGTACCCAAAATAAGGAGAGAAATCTAGCTGTTAATGACTTGCCTGCACAACCGTTGTCCAAGATCAGTATAGTCTCTAACATGCACTGAACTCCAGACCCCTCACTGATGGTAGAGGTACAGGTATATATATATATATATATATATATATATGAAATACGGTTAAAATATGAATAAAAATGAAATGTTTAACAATTGTTGTTTTTATAAAGTTAAAAACAAAAGGATAGAAAAAATACATTATCTGCCGCCTTTAAGAAAATCGTAATTGGAGAGTTGTGCAAACGGGCCTGGAGTGAAGAGCTGGTACAAGCTGGATTCTTTTTATTGTCCACTCCAGCGGTAATGGTCTCGCTCAAGAACTTCTCAGTGGTCATTTATCTCTCCGTCTGTCTCTTTATGTTTGGCCTGGAGAAGATCGATTCGTTCATTAAGACGGACAAAAGAAATCGATTTTCTCAAGAGATCTCTCAGAGTCAAGAAGGAAATTGTAGAAGAAAGTCTTTGATCTTATTCAAATAGACATTATTCCAGTATATCTTTTGAAAAAATAGTCATAGTAGTAGTAGTTGAAAGTCAATTCATGATAATGTACTGCAATAAGATAAAATAACTCCAAGATTAATTAGATTTTAGTGGATAGAAAAATTTAATTCAACTTTCCAATTAATACTAACAAGATATATTTTCTTACAGAGCCTCGGGATAGTGAATGAGAGGTCTACAAAGATGGAACGGAAGTCTTGAGGACGTAGAAACCAGTCCGTACGCGGTGAAGAATGGCATCCTCAGTGGTCCCTAAGGCAAGAAAGAAGAAAATATTTTTCAATCAAAGGTGCAACACTGTAGGATTTAGATGTAAATGATAAAATGGACACCTCAAAGCTCATTTAACCTTACTATGACTTGCAAAACTATAACATACCCATCAATACAATGGGAAATCTGACCCTAAGTGATATTCACCAGGGTCATGTGATCTAAGATAATCTATAAACCAGTGTAATTTTTCGCCAAAATAAAAGCCACGGTATAACAAAAAAGTATAATCTTTGAGCTGAAAATGTATTTGTTTTAAATTTTTAATTCAAGTATAAAATATTGAAGAAGGATATATAGAACAAATGTTTTGCTCAAGCATTTTATATCTAAAAACAAGATTTTTTTAAACAGTAGAGGGCGGATCTCAGCAAATCTGTCCCTTAATTCATGTCTGAGCCTTAAATCACCCATAATTTACCTGTGGATCTGTGATTCTTTTTCCGCCAAAACCTACCAATTTTTTTTTTGTGTGTTATTAAAATTATTAATCTACTATTCATTGTTCAAATTCAAAGAAAAATTATAAATATGGTAATGTCCTTTATCTATTATGAGTAAATTGGTTCACTTAACATTTTCAGTAAGCATGCAAATAGTAAATAGTGAAAAAGAATACCAATAGGCAATAATTCACATTTCCGATAAAAGGACAATACGTATAATCCTCAAAAGGTAAACTTCACAAGACACTCAAAGGAAAATAGAAACTCTACCTCATGTTTTTATTAACTGTTTTCAATGTTCTAAATAATAAAAAAAATCCTGGACCATCACCCACAACATAAGACCATTTTTCTTAGAATTAAGAATTGAGTTCAAAATATAAATAATTGTTATCGTTAAAAAGGTTCGTTATTTTTTTCATTTGCTTGGAAAACATTTATTTTTTTTTTTTTTTTATATTTATTGGTCATTTTTTATGAGTTATAAATATTTTTATTTTTTAAAGAGAAAAGATAGGCCCTCGATCGGGATTTGAACCCGGAACCTTTGTCTCACCGTGACATCGCTCTGCCAATTGAGCTATCAAGGTCCCTCCCAGTCGAGGACTAACCTTCTCTCTTTTTAGATCCTAAAGCCCCAGAGTACTCCCGCCATTTTTGCGATGAATACACTAGAACGAAGTTCTTTGAACATTAATTTTAATTTAGGATCTTATTGACTTTCGTCAATAATTGTGTCAATTGTGTCAATAATTGACCTTGATAGCTCAATTGGCAGAGCGATGTCACGGTGAGACAAAGGTTCCGGGTTCAAATCCCGGTCGAGGGCCTATCTTTTCTCTTTAAAAAATAAAAATATTTATAACTCATAAAAAATGACCAATAAATATAAAAAATTATAAATAATAATATGACGAAAGTCAATAAGATCCTAAATTAAAATTAATGTTCTGGGGCTTTAGGATCTAAAAAGAGAGAAGGTTAGTCCTCGACTGGGAGGGACCTCGATAGCTCAATTGGCAGAGCGATGTCACGGTGAGACAAAGGTTCCGGGTTCAAATCCCGGTCGAGGGCCTATCTTTTCTCTTTAAAAAATAAAAATTTATTTTTTTTATTCCAATTTTTATATAAATATATATAATTTTTACAATCCAAGATATTTATAAGGAATTGTTCATTTTTTACTCTGGTGTCTGATTACAAACCGTATTTCCTCTCTGCAAGATCGTGAAGGTTGAATACACGCAGGTTGAGGTTCCACACGGGTTGGGTTTCAAGTCGCTTATGCCAACCTTTCTTTCCTTATCTTCGCTGCTCATTTAGGCTTCAGCCGCTTGATTGTTCGCTTTTCATAGCGTATCTCAAGCTTCTTGGGTTTCAGGTTTAGCTCCAAATCGGATATATTAAAATCGTCTTGGCTACAGGAAATGCGTTTTAGATTTCGCATTGGTTTTATATTTAATATTTATGCAGTAGTGCATACTAAAACAGCTCAAAAGAAAAAATTCCGATAGTAAATGAATAATCGTAAATATGATGGTGAATCTGAACTTAATAGAAGTTACTGTCGGTGGCAACCACATCTGAATATGGAATAGTTATGGAGGTTGTGTCATTAAAATTTACACAGCTTATTTTATTTGTGCTAATGCTTCGTCCAATTTTTTGTGCCATCGTGAGGGAAGTAGAGTTTAAGAGCAACTTAATTAAGTTAAAATAGATTTGGTGGATTTAATTATTTTAATTTACTTTACACAAGATACCCTTGAGACATTTAAGCGAAATAAAATTGACAAATAAAAGAAACACTTTGGAGAAAAACAATTTTTCCTTTACTAATTTTCTTCAGATCTAGATTAATAATATCAAATATTCACTTATAAAATAATTTAAATCTTAAACATCTATTTACTTCTTCATCTTGTTGTTTGTATAAAATTGGTAGAAGTAACTTTAGATCCGACAAAATATAATTTTTCATCCATTTCGTTATTTTATCATGAGTTCAAATACAATAATCAAATATCTGGTATTTGACATTATCACAATCTCCATTCTTATACTCTTAAATTAAAGATTAAACTCTATTGCCGTAGTTCTTTTCTGTTCAACTGAATGGAAATATCCATTTCTACTAATATATTATGCACCTCTGAAAATCTTTCAGTTTTCCAAAGTCCAATCGTTATATTACCTTTATTTGATGCATTTCCATATTATTCATAAATATTTAATTATATAACCAAACATTTTTTTTAAATCGATTTAATATGCTTTGAAGTAAACAAATTTCAATAAGTCCTTAAAATCCTGGTAATTTAGTGTTCAAAAAAGTATAATTACAAAGAATTGCATCAAAATATTGATCAAAATAGTGTATTCTGCAGCCTGGTATTTTGTTATTTCAATTATTTCTATACAACATTCATATTCAAATAGCAAACTAATGTACAGCAAATACTTAATTGGAGTTACGATTTTTTTTAAAAATTATAAACTATCAAAATAATGTTTCTATTGAACACATTTTCTTCACGTAGTGGATTCAGCAAGAGTCCAATTCACTGTTAGTAACCCATTATATATTAAACAAGAACAATTTCCAACGGAAACTTTTTTTAAGGCTGACAAGAAAAATTCCTAGTTTGTTAAAGGAATGAGAGAAAAAATAAATTGCAACTTCTGATGAACTTATCTCAAAATTATGCAATAAAATGAAGGGAAAAAATGAGTGAGTGAGAAATACTGAAGGGAACAAGTCCCGAAAGAGAAAACGATAATAAAGTTTGTGGGTGTAGCCTCGGTGTAAAGTTACCCCGTCCTCGGCATTTAAATAATAATATTTTCAAGGGACCCGTGAGAATAGAGAAAGATAAGAATTATTGGTTTTTTTCCTTTTTTAACTGTTATATTTTTATTTCCGGTTCTCATAGTATATCTAATATGGCAAGGCTTAACAAATGGTCTTTATGGTAGGGCAGCTTCTGATGGCATTAGCATAGCGCACAAGGAATATAAACTCAAAAGACTATTTTAAAAATATTCTTTTTCTCTTTTGCCATTTTCTTTTATATATCAGCTACGAAACTATTTTTAAATTATTGATGGTAAACATATTTATATAAGAAACTATACTATTGCCACATTTGTACCTGCGATCGCCTTTAGAAAACCTCCCCTGAGATAATCACATGGAGACGTATATGGCGAAACCTCCCATTGAAGGCACTCCTAGCTTGGAATTGGTTCATCTCACTGTAGTAGATCCCTGCTCTCTGGAGTCTCTGGACGCTTCAGTCTCCTTGTTCGACTTTGTGATAATATTTGTACCAGTAAGCTTCGGAATCCAGCTAGTAAGTAATGAATTTGATTGTATTTTTTTTATTGTGTCAGTCACGAGTGGTATGTTGATTAATAGTTATGTAAAAGCGACGATGCATTCAATATCAATAGATATTATTCGTTTTTTTTTGTTTTTATAAAATTGCAAGTACCTCTTTTGAGGTTCTATCTTTATAATTCAAACCATAAGCGGATTACCCGCTTCTGTCAAAATTTTTATTTTACTTAAGAATTAATAGTATTAAGCCACCTCAATCTTGGCAATGTTTCACACATGACAATTGTATAATCCAAAAATCAAGAGATCCAAATGAATTTTAAAGTAGTTAATTTTTAAAGAATTGTCTTCCTAGTTTAGGAATTTTAATTTATTATCTTAGTTTGGTATACTAATTAACAGATATAAAGTATATTAAGTTAGCTGCTTGTCAAACCATTCCACTTTTATAATTACTTATAATTATTTACCAATTAATTATATTATAAGTATGAAGAGTTGTAAGGACTTTGGCATTACCAGCCAGCTTATCTGCCTTGTTGAGATGACCATGCATGATGTGAGGAATGTAATCAGAATACAAAGAAAGTGCTCAGTTTCAGGCGATAAGAAGTCACGTCGAGGTGATGGCTTGGCAAGTTTACTTTTCAATTTAGGACTTGAAAAAGCAGTAAGGGTCTCGAAAGACAGATAACAAAAACTATTGTCAATAGAAGTGTCCAGATCCTGGGCGTTGCAGACGATATTGATATATAGTTGCAAGATCGAAATCTGAGCTGAGTAGCGCTTTTCTGGCAATCCAACAGGCGTCTGTCGGGCCTTGAGGTGAATGAGGCCAAAACGAAATATATGGTGGTAAAGGCTCAGCAAGGTGAAAGCTATATAGAAATAAACCCTTACAAATTTGAAAGAGTGCAGGAGTTCACCTACCTCGGATCCGGTATCCTTCAGGTCCGTAGATTCTTCTGAGAATTCTTCATTCTATTTTCAGATACCTCTCTAGGCTGGGAAGACAAGAGCTTTCTGTTCCAATATATCACCGGCTTGATGACTGTGTGATAATGTCGTATCCTAGCTTTAATAAATAGGTTCATCTTATTGTAAAAATTACTGATGGCGAGGCTTGATGTCTCCATTTTGGCGACTTTATCCTCAAACCCCTCCCTATCCGAACAATTGCTGCTTATGATTTCTCCGAGATATTTAAATCTCAGAGTCACTTTAATTGGCCCGTATTTGGTTAATATTATAATAATACTAAACTTAATACGTATTATTTTTAAATCACTGCAATTTTTCCTCTATTTTTAATACAGGGAAGGGATTTTAAATGTTTATCATATATAGAGAAGGAAAAACGAAATATAAACGGGAGTTGAGAGACTTGAGGATGGAGAAGAATTCCTTAATTGTTATTTCATCGAAGAAGAGGCTGTGTTTAATTTAGCCTAGCTCAGAGACAGAATAGAGCTATTTTAGGAGAAGAATCTCAAACTGAACTTCCGCAAACTTAATTATTCATTATTCTACTTCCTCGGGACTTTGCTGACGAATTTGCGTGTTTAATTTTTTTTTCCTTTTCCGCTGTCTCATGACTTAACTGGTTTCATTTCGTCATTGTTTCTTTTACCTCGTTTAAAATACAAATTGTTACCGTTTCTTATTATCATGGTTTAAAACTGTGGAAGCTAAGCTTTCTCGGGTATTCGTCATTTTCATGGAGTTATTCTGATGTACAATATAACTCAAGTCATTTTGTTCATGTATATAAGTCGGGAAATAGGCATAGGGGAATTTTTAATTATTTTTTAATCAAGTAATCATTGATTAGATTAGAAAGATTAGAAACTAAAACTGCCTTATTTAGCCTTCAATAGTCAATATCGCGGCTGGAAAACAAGTGCAACGTATAAACAAGGGATAACCTAGAATACTGGCTTTCCATTTTGGACAGGTGTAGGCAAAGATTGGTTTCAATTTCCCAAGAGTGTAATGTAAATATTTTGTAAAAGCATATTTAACCATATGAATGGGTTAAAGATAATTTATATACTGACTTAAATTAGCGTAAAAAATAAATAAGAAATAAGAAAGATTAGCACAGTGGTAGATCGGTGCATTGTAATGACAAAGGTCACAGGTTCAAATCTGGTAGAGGCAGATAAATTATTTAATCAGTTAGTAGCCAAGAGCCTGGAGACTCTCCTGGGTATCATCTTGTTTTAGCTGATTCCCGTGATAGGGAAAAAACTGGTAATTAAGCGGGATCTCAGACAAACTACTTCAGTGTACAAAGGTTGTCCTAGAAACAGTACAGATATAGAAATAGAACAGTGATGTGCCGGATATTTAACGAAGTATATCCGCGGATACGGATCCGAATACTCAAATTTCGTGTCAAGATTCGCGGATACAGATCTTAAATTTTCCTAAATCGATTGCGCGTAACCTTGATAGTTTCGCCACTTGACGCTTTGCGTGACAGACAGGACAGTAGGTTAGGTACATATTTCGAGTTTTCGACTAGGACTGGGCGGTATAGATAACGTTTGTGTTTGGTAGTGAGTTATAAAAATGTCAACAAAGAAGTTTTTCTTTAAACCTTGAAAGGATTGCCTGGATCATATGTTAAATGTCAATCGCTTTTCACTGCTAACTAATAAATTTTATTCAGGGTTATTTTAAATTTACTGAAAACCTCTTCGGTATGGGTTAGCATCACTATAAACAGCAACTTTTGATCTGGACAAACATCAAAAACGAAATAAAAATTTCGTTTTTCCATACAAACTAAGATCAGCTGATCGGTCATTTGAATGGAGGACTTGATTAATTTTCATTTCGACGTTTGCAATAAAATAACCCCTATATAAAATTGCATCTATGTTTTGAAAATTAATAAGATAAAAGAGCCGAAAAAGATCGGCCAAAAAAGTCATGGTTACGGATCTTTCTTTTCCCTCGGATATTCGCAAATACGGATACGGTTATCCGACACATCACTATACAGAAAATAGGACCCTTCGTGGATTGGTACAGTTTAGGTTTGTATAAATGCATATGTATATGCGTTCGTTCTTTATATTGGGTGTGGATTGATACCAACAGCTTTAATTTATAAAAAAAAAATCTGTACCACTACAACCCATGGCGGATCTTGGATTCTGTATGTGGTAGAGTACTGTTTCTTGGACAATGTTGGTGCAGGAAGGCGATTTGTCCTCGATCATTCTCAACCAGCCAGATTTTCCCCCTATTTTGGGTACCCACTTTATAGAGGCTGAACGAGCTCCAGGAGGGTCCCAAATCACAGAGGGTTAACAGATAAAATAAAGTCTACCTCAGCCATATTTGAACCCGTGATTATCAGAACAGCAACTCAGCAGTTTATATTAAAACATAGTATAATAATATTGTAATGATCATCATTTCATCTCATTTACATAAAAATAAAAACGAAGGTCTTGAAAATTAACTAGTGTCTGGAATCCCTGATCAATATTGACCCAATGTTTATTCATTCATATTAATGTTTATTCATTCATATTAACTTAGATCATGCTTAGAAATACTTACAAATATGTGTATGTCATTTAAATAAGTATAGTTAGCTAAGAGAGTAGCCAAATGAATATATTTATTAACGCAATTCAATTAATTAACTCGAGCCAGTTCATTAAAGTACTAACCTACAATGGCCTGGAATTATCTCTAATATGTGCTACAGCTGCCTGGAAGTCTCGTTTTCAGAAAGACGGCTCTGTAGCGCAGTTGTTGCCGCTAAGAGCGAGATCGACTTGGATTGTTATCTTCTCTCATCTTGCAGAGAAGTATAGCTACTTCTAGGTATTATTAACTCACAGATATTACTTCCTAAGGGAATAAATGTGGCTATGTAGTCTAATTTCATAATACAATAGTAGATATAATCACTGCAGATCAAGTTTAAACCACTTTTAATTATCGAATTCGCCTCGATTTTGCCGCATCTGGTTTATTATATTAGTTCAAAAGTAGCAGCGAAAACGGTTCCCTTCTTAAGATCCACAATTTTGTCGGAATAGTGATTAGTTATTTCCAATAAAATTAAAGAAAATTGGGACAAAGAGTGTGATAGGCTTTCACAAGACCACCTTCCTCAAGCTAAATAAAAACATTTCTTGGAACCTACTACACGAAATAACGTCAAATGAATGTAGTATAATAATAATCAGGCTAAGAATCGGACATACAAAGTTGACTCATCTCCATCTAGTAGCCAATGAGCCTGCCCAGGTAGTAGTGCCAGTGGAGCATTTTAATTAAAAAAGTAACAAATATAAAGAATTAATTTGAATATTGAAACACGTCTACCGGTCAAAGAAAATAATAAAATACAGAAAATCTTGATATATTTAAAAGTCGTCGCTGATGGCAGTCGAAGCGACGTTAAGCAAAATATAAAAAAAATAATACATAGCTCAAGCAATAAATTAATAGCAACAAGACGAAGCAGGAAACAAGAAGACCGTGTCAATGTTGATAGAACATACTAAGTATACAATAGGTATACAGAATACTGATATTTCAACAATGAAAACTCAAAATAACAAACTCATACCTGCACAAAAATTGAAATTGACAACGCACAACTAAAAAATAATGTTTTTTAACCATCGAAATACTATATTTTTATTTAATCAATGACTTCATGTCCTCCTGTATCTTTTAACAATATCCGGCTGATTCCCGTAGAACAGTTACACAACAGAACTTAGGACTACATCTTGACAAACTTTTAACTTTTTTTTTTCATAGAAGACTGAGACGACCAGAAATTGCTAGCCGTTTCAGGCTACTTCAACACTTGCTAGACAATCTAAGTTCCGATCTAAGCTCTAAGCTTTCAATTAACTATTAATAATTATAATACATGATGTTTATAAGACTAATTTGGACTTATATATACTAAGCACGACCATAATTTAAATAATGATCAGCTTTTCTAATTTTTTGTTATGATAAAAACACCAAATACTATCAATTTTCCCGTTGATTTAATGACTGCTGCAGATGGCACCAGTTCTGCACCTGTTGCGTTTTATTGACTGGCCTTTGTTCTGTTATTTTTTTGCTTTGGTGTGATTTTAATATATAATCGAAATTTTCGCATTGATTTGTTTTAGAATTTAAATTATAAAACGTTATTTATAACAACTAATATTCTCTTAAACTTGTTGTGACTAAATTGTGCTAACAGTAAAATTTTTTTTTTTATCATAGATATATTTCGTCATGATCAATGTGCCATTCTCAACTGCAGAGAGTAATTATTTAAGTTAATATTCATGCACACCCTATTTACAAATTAAAAATTATATTTAAAAGAAAAAAAAGCCCATGGAAAAAACTGCAAAACTGAAATAAATATGGAAATTGGTATAAAAACGGGATTTCTAGATTGAATCTTGAAAGTGGATGGTAAACACTCAACCGCAACTGTGAATGGCGCAATCAAGAACTTTATTAATTAATTATTATAAATAATTGGTTGATATTTATTTTCAATAATTGTTCAACGGCAACCCAGGATGAATAAGAACATAGGATTCAAATCTATATTAATGAATTTGAAAACAGTAGCCATGATTTGATTGATTGTAAACTTCCCCCAGGAAACATTAACTCACCCCCTCTCTTTGAAATCTAAACCAATCCGAAAAGTCCTTCCAAGAAAAGTCTTCCTTTCGGAGAAGTTAATAAATGAAATTATAGCTTTGTTCGAGGCTTGACTGACAGTTAAATAGACATTTTAGGAAAGGTTCCAACTTAAAGCTCTGATTTTTTTTCTTACTGAAATATTATTCTACCTGCAAAAAGGGCAGTAGCCTTATTATAGGGAATAATGGAGAATCTCCTTATTAAAACTTCAGAACCTTTATTATCGACTCCAGATTAAAACATTGCAAAACAATATAGAGGTAAGATTTGAAAAAAATAACAAAAATCTAAAATAATGTAAACTAAATGTTTGATCAACAGTCGGTCTGAAATATAAACTATTTGAATTATATTTATTTTAATAATTTTGTACTGCACATTTACATCTACATAGATTTAATTATATAGTTTTAATTTATTGGTTTCCACTGACAAATCCAATTATGATCAAAAGTGATATATTTCTTTAAAACGTTAGGTTATGTTTAGCCTCTTTAGTTACATATCTTAAGACCCAGTGCTTAATAGCTCCAAATATTGCCTGGATCTACTATCTTGGCTTAAAATCGGCTCGCTATTTCAGGCTACTTCAAAACTTACTAGACAAACGCTCTAAGCTCCCAATTTACCGCAAAAGACTCATACACTTGACTATTATACAATCTATTCGGACTTAGTAGGAACTCCACAAAACTATCGAATTCGTCTCTAGCCTAATCCTTATAATCCAAAATGCTTCGTAAAATCCTCAATGCTCCTTACTATAATACGAATAATGAATTCTTAATCACTTTTATGTCCTATTAGTTGCTGATAATAATTAGTATGTATCTATTTAAGAATTATTTCATATATCGGACCATTTTCTTCCCTATAGTTCACTTCATAAATGTTCCAGAAAATATTTTAGTATTTCAATGAAATAGAATCAAAGATATTTCAATACAGTAATTAAAATTATTCTTTCTATTTCATTAATATTACTAATGGACATCTGGAACATTCTGTTCCTAATAAAAACAGCTGTTAATTGTATTGGGTACAATCAGCTGTATTTTGTGGTGTCGGAACGAGCCAATCATATCAGCCCTAGCGGGAAGGAGCGGGAAGTGGTAGTGACGGAAATAGGAGATAGGAAGCTAAGAGTATTAGCAGGATCCACAGTTATCAGATAGACAGATAGATAGCCTATCCCCTCCAATTCCATCTCACCCATTTCATCGATATTTAAAGGGATAAACAGATCACAATCTTGTCCTCACAAATTGAAAGGATCTATAAATCTATCACAAATTAATTCAATTTCCCACTTTAGGGTAAACGATCCATATCTAAAACTATCGTTGTTTGATATCGAAAAAATTATATGTTTTTCTTATAATTTGTATCATTAGGGAAATATTTTACTGGTAAAAGATCATAACATAGACAATATTATTTTACATCATCATCATCATCACTGGCTCTACAACCCAGCACGGGTCCTGGCCGCACCAAGGCGTCGCCTCCACTCTTCTCTGTCCTGCGCCAAGGTCTTCCAAGCTCTGGATCCAATGATGCTGCCTGCATCACTCTCGACTTCATCTGACCATCTAAGTCGTGGACGCCAACGTTTTCTTTTTCCATCAACGAATCCAAACAGAAGTCTTTTTAAGATAGCGTTGTCCTCCATTCTGGCCACATGTCCAGCCCATCTCAATCTAGCTATTCTTATTTGCTTCACCACGTCAGGCTCCTGATACAAAAGATACAGCTCTGCATTTTGTCTGAGTCTAAATTGATCGCCAACTCTTACAGCTCCAAACATTCTTCTTAATATTTTTCTTTCGAAGAGCAGCAAACTGTTGGCATCTGCCCTGGACAGAGGCCAGATTTCCGATCCATAAGTCAAAACAGGCCTTGATGATTGTTTTGTACACCTTGGCTCTTCTTGATATCAGACGACTTCGTAAAATTTTCGCCATCCGAAAATAACATCTATTAGCGGCCAATATATTTCTTTGAACTTCTGGGCTGGTTGAGCCATCTGCTTTGACCAAAGAACCGAGGTAGACAAAACTGTCGACACTTTCAAATGTGTAGGGACCAAACGTGATGGTGGGATCCGATTGTCTGTATTTTACATACACTATGTTTATATTAATATGGCCTTAGTGAATTCGAATCTCTCTAATTTGTCCCCTATTTGTTTAATTAAGTGCACTCATTCATATATTTGGGAACTCATACTTGGTTAACTCTCAGAATAATGTGTCGCTAGAAATGAGCAGCCGAATGCATATTTCCAGCATGTACTTCTTCAGTTTTGCACAGCAATTTAATAGCAAATTCATTTCCTCCAGCACCAAAGTTAACCTCTATATAAGACTCTAATACAGTCGTTCCCAAACATTTTTGTATCACGCCCCGTATACAAATAAATTGAAAGCGCATTAGAAAAAAAATTCAATAAGTATTAGAATGAAAAAACATTTAGTATTACTGTCACAAGATGCAACATTATAAGTTTTAGATAAATAAATAACTAAAATTAGGCGAGAATTTTGCATTTTCGAAAAATTGATCGAAAAATGGTCTTGCGCCCCATTAATAATACGCCCGGTAATCACCTACGGCTTAGAGACGTGGCCAACCACGAAATCCGATGAATGCAGGGTCCTAATATCTGAAGGAAATATGGTGAGGAAAATTCTCGGAGCCATTAAAGAGGGAGGAAGATGGATGAGAAGAAAGCCTGGATATGGTGCTCTCATTCATTGATACTAAGTACATGCTGAATGATGGAGCAGTACCAGATTACCTCCGATATTGTTACAAACCTAAACCAATTAATTTGTAATGTACTATTGATGAGATTAAGTCGATATTTAAGCAATCACACTTATCTCCTAATCTTGAGTCCTAACCTTAAGCTAGCTGAATAGAGCAATCATCCTTAAAATCCCAATTAGTAGTTCCGAACATACAACATATGTTTTTTCTTAATGAGACCGCAACTTTAAGAAGAACGAATATGGACCACTGATTTATATTTATTAAACTTATTAGCTCTTTTTTTTTTAGGAATAACAAAGTTTATAAATTTGTCACAAGGCAAGCTGAACGCATTACTTTCATCTGATGTCCCACGGTTCTATAATAACTTCGTCGTTGTAAATTGTGTATAGGCACGTTTAGCACCAGTTGTCACTTGGGGCCTAAAACCAGAATTCTTCCTTGATATGAATTTCCATGGACGTTAATATGAATATATTACAAAAGCTAAGAAAGTAGAATAAGTCAGAAAATTCTTCATCTTAAATTTTACAAGTTTTCAGTCTTCCGTGTTGAAATAATTTGACTCAGGACTTTGCCACGACAACGTTTTGTAAGGGAGAATGATCAAGTATAAAATTTCTCAGCAGTTTTGACCAATTGAAAACTATAGGTCGTATTAACGTGAGGTATGGAGCTCCAAACGTAAAGATCTAGAACACGTAGATAAAATCCGAATCATATAACTTGAAAATAACCGTCCAATGATTTTAAATGCTCGGAATTTTGTTTACTATCAATAGCATCTTAAATTATTTTAAAGTAGATTTCTTGTGTTAATATTGAAAACTAAAAAGAGGCCTCACATAAATGTTAAAACCGTGGAAAAATTCCAACAAAAAGCCTTAAGTTTCCAAACTAAACTAAAATGAAAATGAAATTATTTGTCCATATTATAGGATATTCTAAGGGCTTTTCGTTGGAATTTTTCCACGGTCTTAGATTTCTTATGCTTTTAGGATTTCCAAATTATTACAAAAGATGACGTACTACATCCCTAAATCGATAATATTATGATGGCAGATTTGTATCACCATAATTTAGATTGATTGATTGATGTGATTTTCTGAGTACGAAAACAAGTATCATTTACTTAATTTTTAGTTACCCTGATTAAAACATACCGATCTCCAATGCTTATGGTAAGTGCACCTATGTTGGGAATGCAGCATGTTTTAAATGGACATGTAGGATAAATGTTAAAATATATTACTTTTGTCTTCGAGAATAAAGAGAAACATATAGGTATATATATTTCTCTATTGGTCATGATAAATTTACGACTGGCGGTCATCGACCTGCAGTCTGATATTTTCGATATTGTAGTTTCGTGACCCATGTCAGTTAATTTTGTCGTATACTTCAGCAAGAAATTATCTGTTTTTACAATCAATATATAATTGATAAGTAGTCGTCAAACTCAAAAGTCTACGATGGTTGGGCATGTGGAGAGGATGGACCCCACGAGAACTCCAAGAAGGATGATTTTCGAGATACCTGATGATAGTTCAAGATCAAGAGGGAGGCCCCGTCCCAGGTGGCTGGACGATGTGGGGGGTAACCTGAAGAAGATGGGTATAAACTGCTGGTGGCGCCTTGCGGCGGACAGAGGCGAGTGGAACAAGAAACAAGAAAAGTGGTCCAAGATTCTTCAAGGACTGTAGAGCCCCGTAATAAATAAATATAACTAATAATACTGTAACTTTAAAATAAATTAGGAACAAACCGAAACATACACTGGTGCCAATTTTATTGAAAACAAGTTAACAAATTAATTTCCAAATATACACATAACAAAGATAAATATTATACATCCGTGGAAACATATACATTCATACACACAATAATATACTTAAAGAAATAATTATTTTTTACAACCAAATTAAAAACATCATGTATGCCAAATTTGTAAAACATTTTTAATTCGTTCATACAATACCTCTTAATTGTATAATTTTTTTGGACCTGGCAAGAGAAAAATCTCTACTTTTTAACATCATGTTTGTACTTACAATAACTACATTAATTCGGTTTAATGTGGCAATAAACACTATTAATTTCCTATAATTATTTATGTACCCAACTTTCGATACATATATTTACACTATACATAAGTTAGAATACAACATTAATTAATTAATTTCATATTTTCCTTACAAATGGTCATACAATATTGTTATTATAATCTTAACCAAAAACTGTTCAAGGAAAAATATTAATGGTTTATAACCATCAGGACCTCTAAATATCTTTTTAATTTGTTATAAGTGAAGAAGTATAAATAAGTATTGCGAAAGAACCTCATCAAACCCGATAGGATCTGAAATTGCTTATTGAACCATACAAGTTTCAAGTGTTTATAAATTCAGATTAAATGTTTGAATTTATTATAATGTTTAATTAATTTACAGTTTAATTTAAACAATTTTTATGGTTGATTTTTGTCGTAAATTTGACAAAATTGTTTAGATTGCACGCGAATTTAGCATAACAATTATTTAATTTTAAATTTAAGATAAAAAACATTATCGCCATAATTTTGTCTATCATGATGAGACTGTACAAAAACCTTTTTTATTAAATGTTTTAGTAATTAAATATGCCTAAACTTATTCTTTTATTTTAAGTACTAAATATGTATCATTATTATTTTGAATATTTTTGATTTATTAGAGATAAACCTAATTATGAGCCTACATTAGCATATGTGAGCCATGCCAAGGTGATATGTGATTCGGAATAGAGAAATAAGTTAATTTTTTAAACTGTTAAATTTTTTTAAAAAAAGTTCTGTAAAAACGATATTTAAAAAAAAATTTTACCTGTGAATATGTTTAAAACCAAATCAACATTCCAAATCTGTCTTAACCTACACCACTGGCATACAAACAGGCATCTATTCAAAATAATATAATTCAAAGTTAATATCTATTAGTTGTGATCCGTTCATTAGTACAGTTTCTATTTATTTCTTAAATTCGTCTTATAATTTATTTTATTTGAATTGAAATGAGTTATATATTAATCTTATCGCCTTACAATAATAAGAAAAAGCAAATAGAGGTAACTCTTGACCGTTGCATTTATAAATTTATAATATATTTTTGAGTATCTAAAATAATATCAAGCTCATAATAAAAATATTAAGTAGTGAGGGAATTTTAAACATGATCCGATATATCATGCGCTGATACCGACCGTCAGACTGCAGGAACTTAAGAATCCGCACCGATTTAGATTGGACGCATGCGTTCTATGTTGAATAAATCGGAGCGATGAAAGTAGGATCTGACTGATATTTTATTGGACCTTGCAATTAATAAACGAGAAAATTTATATATTTATGAACTGCTAAATATGTCACAATGGAATACAAGTCTTTAGAAGTTAAAATTTATCAGTTACATGAAATGCCGCTTAAGAGATATGTTCTAGTACAAATACATATGTATTAAAATTTTCAATTTACACAATTTTCTTCTGAGTTAACATTGATACAGTTCAGCCTTGATGCTTAAAGGATGATTGGTACATACGACTGTAGGTAAGCAGTAATATGTACAGGAAGTAGAGGCACTTGGTAGCATGGCGTGGAGGAAGCCGATGGCTAGAAGCAGTAGGTGCGAGAATGGTCCTCACACCTAGGCGACTGTCAGCCATAGTAATACTGGCTGTTGGCTGCCGCTAGGCTACGCGGCATGTCCATGGCAGAGTATCGAACCACCTTTCAAACAGTAAGGATCGTATTAATATAATAAATAAATAAATCGAATATAAACATTCAATATAACATTTTTAGATAATCCAAAGTGCACAACAGAAAACTATACTCTTGGTAGTACTCATACATAAGATATATCTACAATGGTTAAGTCGAATGAGTGACTAAGTCAGGCATAAGCTTGAAAATATGGTTGGGCGATAGTCGATAGTTAGCACTATCGATAGGCCGATACTATACGATAGTTTTTTTATAGCTGCTTCATTTTTTTCCAAACCTATTCAATAAAGAATTTCAACTAATTTAATTTAATAAATTTACCTACCTAATATTTGAAATTTGCAGGATTATAAATTATAAGATTATATCATAAAGATGAGACAAAAAACTAATTTATTTGAATTTTAAAAAAGTATTTACAATTTACATGTTTACAATAACAATGAACAAATGAAATCTTCAGAAAAGAAAAATAACGAAATAGTTAATTTCAAGAGCCAAGTGTGCTCCTTGAGCCACATATTTCAAGTAAGAAAAACTAGAATTTCTAGTTGAACATTTAAGAATTGTAGAAAAATATCCCTAATTAAACAGGAAGTTAAGGTTATTAAAACCTTGAAGAGCGTGTGAGACTACATGTACTACCTAACATAATGTAATTAATAATTTCTGAGAATTAAATAGTGACACGTCCGGTGCGGCATCAAAGTTATATAGAAGAGTACCCTTGAGCTCTAGGAATTGCGAGTTCAATTTCAAAAGAGCTCGACACTGGACAGAGAGAGATCAGAATAATTCCGAGAGTTTCAAAACTCAGGCGGTAGAAAAGCTCCATCGATAGTCGACACTACTTGAAAAGGAATAGATGCATATATTACAACTACATTCCAAGCCAAAAACTACTAGAATGAAACGATTCCGCTTGCCCCAATACACTTAACTCTCTTTGAATCAAATTCGACCAAAATATTTATTCACAGGAGCTGTAGATATATCATTTTCCTAAATACATTAGAACTAAATGTGAAATTATGGAATCACATTTATTAGCGCAAACAATTTCATAAAAAAAAAGGGGATGATGACGTGTGGTAAGGCATAAAGATTAACTGTAAGTGTAAGACACTAGAGTTGGAAGATTAGTATTTTTGTGGATATTAGTAGTATTTTTAGTAGTTGATAGTAGAATAAAGAAACATTATATACACACAACACGATGCACCTTCCATTCCTAATGTACGGAAGTGAGAGCTGAGTCCTATCGGACAAACATAGAAGTAGATTGATCTCATCCGAAATGAGATCTTTAAGAAGAGTATCTGGCGGTACCAGAAGAGATCACATCCGTACTGAACAGATTGGAGAAGAAGTAATGGTACCATCATTATTAGAAAGCCTGGAAAGGAAAATAGTAAAATCTTTCGCACATGTAATATGGATGAATGAGGAAAGGGATCGACCTCAGAAAACATGGATGGACGAGATCGCCAGGCTGGGAGATGCAAACAGCTGGGTGCAATGAAAACGTTAGGGAAGAACTGGGTTGAGTGGGGTGAATAGGTTAACGTGGCTCCTCCAAGCTGCAAGGAACTGAGGAGGACGAAAAACAAGAAGACTTGTGGAGTAGTAGTTAACAGTGAGACTTACATCTCCGGAATCTATTGGAAGAGCTGTCGCTATACCAAGGTCAGTCTCTCCTTCGTAGAACTCCCCGATGTAAGGAGGTACTGGTTGCTGCTGTCGTGAGGACCTCTTCCGACTGCTCCAGGCCATCCTAAGAACCAGGAGGCCGAGGAGACAGATCAAGCCACCGCCGATGGACACTGCCAGGTAGAGGCTCAGTCTCTCCTTATTATCTGGAACAATAAATAAAATATTATAATAACAATAAATAATACTATGGCAGGGTTAAAACTGAAAACTTGATTTTATTCGCCCGAAATTCAAACTAGCTAACTTTGGTTTACTCAGTACTCTCTTGGCAGAAACCAAATAATCTGAGTTATGCAAACATCAGTTAGTATATGCTCCCGAAACTAATACAGACAAACTGAAATTTGTTTTGACTAAAGGAATTTAGCGAAACAGGAATCCAATCAGGCTGTTAGGAGAGTATATCTAATAGTATGAACGTCGTCTTTTTGGTTATTCAAGTTATCTTTTAGGTAAGTTATCTCACAATCTTACCTCTGACGTCCTAGCTCTAGGATTGCTCATAATGGTTAATATTATATATTATATAAGCTTGAACGCATTCATTGAACTGTTGAAGAATAGTGTATCCTCTTTATTTGACAAAGCTGCGCTAGGTTTTTGAAGAGATAGAAATACACAACTTATAGTCTTCAATTATTGTCTTTTCGATATCTCGATAGGTAGGTATATTTTTCAGTATGGTTTATTATCTTTACCACTGTCTAAACCACCATCATTTCATTTGTCTGAGATTAAACCTTTATCAATGCATATTAATGTGTCGTTTTGACTAAATGTAAAGAATAATTTCCAAATTGCGTATATTCTTATATTTCAAGGAGTACATAACGAAAAAAGGGGTTAAATTATTAAAATATCAGTGAATGAAGTGAGTTTCAGAGTCAATTAGGTAGGTTCTTAAACAATAAATAGAATATTTTTTTTAATTTTGAAGAGAAAAGATTTGTCCAGGGCCGGGCTAAATAGAATACTTCACCCTACAAGTGGTTTTCCCGACAGCTCACTTAATTGGAATCCGATTTTATTTTTCTCTTTAGTACACTCCAAGGGCTTTGTAAATACGTAAATTGGGCAATACTTCCATAAAATTCTTATTACTTAAGCTTTTTTCATGGAAGTAATTTCTTAAACATGCAAAAATAAAAATATTTTATTCCCTTCAATATTGTAAGTTTTACTATCATCGCTATGTTTTAGAATATAAATTGTTTATTATTTAAAAGAAACTTATCATTAAATCCTGTAGAATTGTAGAATTCTGTGGTAACTTGTCTGTCAGTAATGCTTGTGACAGTATGTTTGAGTGTCGAATATGTATACATAAAGTTAGCTTCTTCGATATAGGGTTCCATTTGACTTCCAAGAAGGAATTTTAGAGATTGATTTGAAGTGAGTTTTCTCCCCATATTAACATAATCTTCAGAATCTTGGGGATTAACCACCAAACATAAAAGTAGGATCCAGGCTTCAGAAATGAGATTCCCTAGGATGATAGAGGGGAAAACAAGATTCGGAGTGGAGCCTGCAGAAAAAGTCATTGAAGAAAACAGTCTAATGGTTTGGTCATGTTTTAAGAATTAAAACAACAGGCTGGCCAAGATGACATACGAGGCTAAGCTTGAAGGAAGAAGGTCCAGAGGAAGAACCCTACATATCTGGGAAGATGACGTTAAGGAAATCTTCGCAAAGAGAAACCTGCAGTGGAACAGAAGGAGGGAAATGGTAGAGGATCATACGGTGTGTTCCGGGCTAAAGGAATCCTCACACTATGTGAACGGTAGAGAGGTATTTTGATGATGATGATGATTTGAAGTGAGTGGAGATTTAGAGATTGATCCTTAAGTGAAGTTATTAGAAATGAATTTAGTAACTATCGTGGTGAGCAATGCGATGAGCGGATTTACCATCGATTAAAAATCATTTAAGAAGGAAGTAAGTTATAATGAATTGTCTGTAGTACTAGATTATTGATGAGGCATTGGTTATTTAACAACTGAGTTTGTTTGTATGTAGTGATATTTGTGTAATGCGGCACTGGGGGATCATTGCTACTCTTAAAACTTTAGGTGTGGTATTTTGATAAGTTCTCCATTGAGGTGTTTATACGATCGAAAACAGACTCAATAATTTGGGACGTTGCTGAATTAATTTCCTTTAAACAAATACTTTTACAAAACATTATAAATACGAGAGAACACTTGCTATTCGTGTAGTTCATTCTCAATTACCATGTCTGAATTTTTGTGAAAGTTATATTTCAAACTTTGAAGCATACGTGATAAAGTCGTAACAACTTTCTGAATTAATGAACAGCCCTGTGCCTGAATTCATAAATATATTTAAGTATTACTCAAACTCACTTTTAAAATACCATTTTTACTAGCATAGTAGTGCCTTATTATTAACATTATTGTTACTATGTTTTTCTTAATACACGTAAATCAAGAACAGTATCTAGACTAAAACGTTTATTTTAATACTTCTATTTTGTAGCTGTTTTTTCCTCACCGTTTAACTGTCCTCCGATAACTTCACAAAGACTGAAACGACTTACTTGCCAAGAAGTTGATGACCAACATCCACTCAGAGATGAACCCGATGATCTTAGCACCTGCATCTTCCGTGACAACGGTCAGGGTGCAATTGATGATTTCATCATTCTCAAAGTTCCTGTCGTCTCTTCTCACTTTACCTACGCAATTTTTTGCTTTATGGGGCAATTGAGATCATTTTCATAAAATATTCCAACACCGGGTGTTATTTACAATTGCAGGTGTTAAAAAGTGCGAGGAGTGATTTCGATCCGACAAGAAAAAGACGTGTATTATACATATAATATATACATGGATGTGATGAGGTTTTTTTTGTATATCATGAGCCTGTACATAACATATATGTTCAGGGCGAGACACTTAGAATCAGCTAACATTACATACAACATATATTCTTATAAAATATTTTTTTATAAAAAAACAAGAAAACAGAACATATTATCAGTCAGTGTAACATGCACATTCACATCTGCAAACCATATCTCAACATTCAAGGGATGAATATAAGCGCATTTCCACGGAATATTACCTAAATATTACATCCGCATTGAAACCTGAATTCAAAGTACTTACTGTGTGAAAGGTGATTTCAGGTAAAGCGATATAAAAAATCAAAAGTAATTTTTAAAATGTTTGTCACGATTTCATTAAGAAGTATTTCAGGAACTTTGTGTTCTTTCGGTACTACTAAATCATCACACGCAATGTAATTTAGTCCAATTTTCAAGAAAACAAATCATTAATTTTTTATTTAATCTCATGATCATATTACTCAAGCTACAATAATTTTTATTATTGAGCACTGCATGATGGAATGTAAATAAACTTTTTTTTATAAAACTGTAAGACTAAACATTTTGAGTAATGGTGAATATGATATAACATAAGTTTAAAGCTAAACAAAAACCGTCAAGCCACTGCAAAAACACAAAATCAAAGATACCAAGTTATATCTCATGAGTGCATTAGAATGTTGTCTCATCAGTACTTGACCACAGATTACCATCACAACCTACTATACCAAAGATCCGGGTTTGCTGCCCACCACATTTATAATATTTGTATGTAAAAATGTATCTTACCATATCATAATTAATTTTGAACCAAATTATTTGTAATTGTAAGTGAGTAAATCCAGCAATTTAAAGAAATAATTAATAGAAGAAAAAATGAGAAAATCATGAGCCAAGCATGCACTGAATCTATCCTGTTCACCATTTTTCGAAAAGATAAAATAACCAGCACCACTCATATGTTATTGTTAATCTTGGCCAATACATCGTACAATTGTATAATACCAACACAATCTAACAGTTATTTTGTAAAATTCATGCTATTAATAACAATATAACTGTTTAAAATGAAAAAAGCTTTCATGTATTCAAATCGCACAACAGTCTCAAAAGAAAAGCACTGCATTTGTTGTATACAACATATTAGCATTACCGTGCAAAGCAATAAAGAATTTATTTTCAAATATAAGTAGACAAAGTACCTGCAGATTGGTCCTCTTCGTCTGGTTCAGAAGTAGGAATGTAACCTAAGAAAAAATTACAGTTAGGCTTTTGATAAAATACGTAACTTATCAGTTTTCTAATGTGTATATTTCTTGATGGAACGAAACGCCTAAACCTTTAATAACAAATTTTATAGTAACACTCAATTACCATACTTTACCAATCCTAGCTACGTTTTCGAAACATTAGATATTACTAATATTAAACTAATAAAAAACAAATTATATTATCGATGTATAAAATTGCTTCACAGCTAAATCGAATAAAGGGAAATAAGAATTGGACAAGGGAGTAAATGTCTCTATTTCCGAGCAGTTGTAGTCGCTAATATCCAGTTTAAAAGGGATAACCAAAATTTTAAAAACCTGTGCAGGCTCTGGTGTTCAGTACATGGCAGAGACTGCACTGTTTCTTGGACAACGGTTGAGATGATTTTTCCTAGATTTCCCCCCTTACTTTGGGTGCCTCTTTATAGAGGCCTGATGAATCCCAAGAGGAGGATCCTAGATCCCATCTAAATCCATCTAAATTCGCTTACAGATTAAATAAAAGTCTTGCCAGCACCGGGATTTGAACCTGAATTGGTTTGAATTAGGCCTGGCAACTCAGCGCTCTGCAACTGAGCCACTCCGCTTACTAAAAAAGGTATAAAAGATCGAAATCACATATTGTATATAAAGAGTACAGGGAAAACTCAATTTTTTTTCTCAAAATTTGGTAATAGGTGGTTCTGATAGATTTTTTTGACAGTGAGCACGGTAGTGGGGTCAAAACAGGAGAAAACGGCTGAAAAATTATATCTATGTAAATGGAACTTGGTTGGAAAACTAGTTCAACCGTGCGGTTTTTTAGGAAGATCGGGGTAAGATGACTTTTTTTGAGTTTGTCTTCGAACTTCTCTAACATCCTTTTCATTGTCAGATTGACAGGACTAGAAATCCGCCTAGACTTTAATGAAAATAAGTACTTTTCGATTCCGAGGTTAAATTACTATCCTGATTATTTAGCAAAAAGAGAGTTATCTTGTTTTGCCCCTATGGTCTTTATATATGTGTTTTTATATTTTTACATAGGATTTTAAAGAAATCTAATAATAATAATGTAAGAAAGTATGAATAATTAAAATATTTTGCAAATAAATACCTCCTCTGTTGTGATGCAGCGTGACAGACTCGTTGGCAGAATTGCTGGTGTTGTGTTGGCCGATCGTGTTGGGGGCGGCGAGTTCCTCTTCTTCGTAATCCACCCACTCGTCATCAGGTTCCAGGGCCTCGTCCTCTTCCTGACCCTCTTCGTATTTGGGGAGCAACACCTTCCTCGGCACTAGTCGAACGAGGAAAAAGTTAAAACAAGAACATAATATTTTTCACTTTTGTTTTATAATATTCTGTAAAATAAAATAAAATGCGTATTCTTGTCTTTGGTAGGGAATTGGTTAACTATAATTTAACCCATGTTTATCAAAATCACTATCGATAAGTGTACAATATGAGAGTACTTACCACAAGTGAAGACGACCTTGAGGTACATCCTGGACTCTTTCTTGCAGGGATTACCGAATGTACTCGCGTCCACGGATAGGGTACACCTCCGCTTACCATGGCACATGTTGATCACAGTCTCTGTGGCATAACTTGCCAAACAAGCTGCATCAAAATTAAATATATATTTTTATATTAGGTATAAAAATGTAATAATCCTTAACTTAAAACAATTTTACTAGAAACGCAATGGATATTCTTCAGTACTTTCTAGTTTAAAAAATCCTATTTTGTGTACAAACTTATACAAAAAGCCTCAAAACTATTTTCTCCTTAATAAATAAATTTAATTAAAAGGATGATAAATTTCCTTTAAAGGAGGTGCGCCATTTCAATACTCTAACAAATATCTAAATTAGTATTCTTAGACAGGTATTATTAGAAAGAAAATAGGAAACGAATAATACGCATTGAAGTCATCATACTGAAAATAAATAAAATTAAAAGAATGGCAGATGGGGCACGATAGAAAAATTTTGTTAACATTAGTCCAAACATAGGAGGGGAAACTACGAAAGAAAAAATGTATGGAAGAGGTCAGGAGGGAATGACATAAGAAGTCTGCAGGAGGATGAATAGTTTGACTTTGTTAGAAGATAATGACAATAATAATGTCTGTGATCTGTATGTAGTCATTTTTCTAAGGTTTTATACTAACAATAAAAAATGTTATTATAATTATTGAAAAGGGGTACCTAATTTAATTTTTTTATACATATTTTTTTTTGAGTGGCGCATGGTGGACTGGTGAGAAGACATGAATGTAAATATTGTATAATCATAACCAGTCGTTTAAAATGAGGAAATCATTTCTAAAATTTATTATTGAAATTTAAATTGAAAATTCATGAAAATCATAAAAGTGAATCAATTT
Source organism: Arma custos (assembly GCA_037127475.1). Classification (NCBI taxonomy): domain Eukaryota; kingdom Metazoa; phylum Arthropoda; class Insecta; order Hemiptera; family Pentatomidae; genus Arma; species Arma custos. The sequence continues at coordinate 99,431,315 of CM073762.1, forward strand.
TTGTTTCTATATCTGAATTTTTACTAAGAAAATGAGCAAATATTATCCAGATTTAGATATAATCGGGATTTCAGGAACTTAGGTCAGTATTACTTTTTAAACAGCCCCTAGAAATTTATTGATTGTTTCCTCTTTTAAAGCGTTCCTTACATTTACATTACATGGAATACAATTCGACGTATCCTAGCAATCGATTCCGGTAACTTCCTTTGTGTTGTCTTTCCATTACCTACATGAAGGAGAGCGAACCGTGTCTCCTGAAGAACTATACATAGCCAACGAGGGGAGCATTAAAGGCAGGAAAACGTTAAGTTATTTCAGTCCGTCGGATGATCAAAGGCGTCATGTGAGCGAGTACACAGTCTTGAGGTGCTGGAAAATCTTTGTTGAGCTTCGGGCAAGGGATAAGAACCACCATGTTATTCTCAAAGTTTCAGACAATTCACAAACAAAATGGCAAGAAAATTAAATAATGAAAAGAATATGAAATATAGCAAGTAAGTGAATATCAAAATCAGCTTTTTAAGTTTTCGAAATAGATGGATATTTGATAATTTATGGTTTTAAAATTTTATCTTATTGATTTTTACCTTTTTTTCGGGAATTGTTTTACTTCATTTTATTCTAATCAAAACATTTTTGTAATTATTGTAAATAAATAATTGATAAGCTTTCTTATGTTATTTATGTTGTATCATAGATATTTGTGTCAAAAACTTCATTTTTGACAGAAAATATGGACCTCGTTCAACTCTGGATTAGATGCCTCTAATGGTGGAGAGTGAATTTAGAATCCTGCGACATAGTCAGTTTATTTAAGCAAGAAGAATAGAATGGTTGGGCCAGGAACTTGGAAGAACTCGGTGCCCGAAATCGGAGAATCAGAGCACTGTACAGAGGAAACAGGCATAATATGTCAGAGGTGCCAAGACCCTTAAAATGCCATTAAAATGACTGATCTTAGTGTCTTTCTAGGATTACAGAGCTATAAGCTGCATTATTTCTACTCATTCAGTTGTCGTATAATGCATAAAGGGATATATAGGACCTTGAGAGATTCCTGTGCATTTTGAATCCTAAATCTAATAAAAAATCTATCAATAATGTACCATTGATTCCGATTGATATAAGTTTATTTTCTCTACAAACACCTGTTACGGATCTTAGCATGATTTATTTTTATAATAAGCAAATAAAAAGACTAATATCTCACTCTCTTCAGGAACCCCTTGTGGCTGTCGGCATTGTAAGCTCTCGTACTGAGTCCTTCCATAGGAGGCGGAGTAGATGGCGAGCCTGGAGTTGGGGCCACACTGCAGCTGCACTACCTCGTTCTCGCAGGCCGTCTTGCTTCGGAACTCGTCTAAACAATGAAGTTAAACATATATACATGTATTCATATAAAGGCATCTATTTATTATCTATTCATTCTATGGAAACAATTTTACGTTGTTTAGACAAGATTGAACAAATAAAAAATCGAATAAAAGTAACTCATTAATAGTGGCATATACGAATTTCAGTGACATCCAAGATTAAAAAGCATTTATCTTCTTTATTATTTTCTTTTAAATAACTCCACCACTACAATCCAGAGGTTCATTATAAGGTAGGGATTGTACAGTTCATAAGCCAATAAGGAAGATGATCGCACAAAATCGCCAGGTTTTTCCTTTAACTAATATCATCCACTTTATAAGAGACTGGGTGAGCCCCAAGAGAGTATAAAGACCCCAGAGGTTCGGTTCACGAATGTTAATTGAATATATATTTTGTGAGCAAGCCGTTCATGAAATTGAACCAGCTACCTTACCGTAGTAGTTAAGTCATGAAATTATAAAAAACTTATTAATATTTCCCCGCATTTTTATAACATTTTGGGGAGCGGAGTGGTTCAGTGGTAGAGCATTGAGTTGCCATGCCGGAAATCCTGGTTCAAATCCCGCAGCATGCCATGATTTTTATTTAGTCTGTTTGCAGTGGGAGATGGATCACATCGGATCTAGGACCCTCCTGGGCCCTCCCCCAGCCTCTATAAAATATTATAAAAATAGGGTACCCAAAATAAGGGGGGAGAATCTGGCGGTTGAGCGTGACCTAGGACAAGTCACCTCCTTGCAGAACCGTTGTCCATGAAACAGTATAGTCTCTACCATGTACTGAACCCTAGACCCTTCATGGGTTGTAGTGGTACAGGTTTTTTTTTTTATAAGATTTTATTAGAATGTAATGAACAGAGTTCTAAAGAATTTTATTTTTCATAGAAAAGGTGCATTAAGACATACCTAGTTAGTTCACATATGCAACCGGATTTACCAAAGTCATCATTTAAATATCTAGTTAGTTTTAGAATAGCGTACGCGTAATAAGTAAGACAGATAAATCATTCCAAAAATGAAAAAAAAAGAAGATCGGCAAAAGTAAAGCAAAGTAACAAATAGAAAGAGAAAAACGATGTGAAGGCTGTCTGACTGTTGATAAACGAGTTTATTTTAATATCATGCCACTGTCTTTATGCAATGCACTCTGCCTGTCTTTATTTTAGAATGAAATTATGGCTTTACAGTTCATCAACTAAATTAGTAACATAATATTGTTGAAATATTAACAATGTAAAATACAGGAGAAGCAAAAAAAATGAACTTTATGATATTATATAAACAAAAAAAATTAACTAAATACATGGTTTACTAGTTATATCCCTTCTCTAATAATTTTAATCTAATATTTTTTATCAATTTTTTTGTTATTTTGAACAAACGTTAAATCCGATTCGATAAATTTTTAATCATAATTCCTGATACAGCCAAGAATGTCCTAAATGCTATAGAATTCCAATTGCATGTAAATTATTTATTTGCTTTTATCCGCATTGCCGGAAAATTCTCCAGCAAGCTGCAACTACTAGGAAAGCTATGACGCCTGCAATATCTATGGTATGCAATACTGTCAAACATTTCTGTATTCCGCTATAATCTATACACATCTATGAAGGAGTTATCTAAGGAGTCTACTAGTTTTTTTAATAGTTAATTTTTTACTAGTTTTTTTTATAAATTATGCTAGTAGTATAATTTTTTTTTAATGCTATTGTCTGTTATTACGAATATATCGTATATTACCATAAATATTTTCTAGTCGCATCCTATATTATATTTCTTTAATGCAAATGTAACATTTATTATGTAACATATTTTTTCACAAATTTCAGATTATGGATGAGTGGCGTAATATATTATATTTAGAAAAATATTGAAATAAGTTTTCATAAACAAAATTATTTAAAATTATAATAAGAATTAAAGCATTAACATTCTTACTACAGACATGCACATTTATTACCTAAATTGTTGGTAGTTATTATTGTTAGTTTAAATAAAATTTCAAATTTTTATTAGACTCATCATTTGATCGTTTAATAATTAAATTTTTTCTAGGAAGTCTGCATTTTTACTCTGGTGTTTATATATTTATAAATGTCATAATAATGTTCTTTTTTTCACTTTATTCATTTAATATAAATCCCCAAAATCATGGATGATAAAAATTACAAGTTTTATTGACTATACTAGATGAGAACGAAATATTTTATAACTTAACTTAAAAAATACACACTTCAAATTCCGATTTTCTGGGTTTAGTATTCATTTATTAATCACAACTAACTCTTCATTAAAATTATTTTATAAGATTACCTCAGTTATTAACTTTCATATATATTTTATAATTATATACTTCAAAGACAAGTCATTTTAAGTATTAATAATTTGTATATGTTAAATGCGAAACCATAAACTGTGAATATGTCTTTTTATATCAATATGTGGATAACCATCCTGTGATTAGAGTAATTTTATGAAGAGTGTCTCTATACTGAGAGTTTCTTATTATTATCAAATACGAATTCACCGGATGGTTACTTTTACCTACATTATATTATATCCTGTAGATTATCCTATGTATTTCAATCCTTATACTTACATGGCCTGCAGCTGTAAGTTATCTGGAGATGCTTAGGAACGCCAGGGCAGGGATCTATGCCGTAGTTGATGGAAGAAGATATAAGTTTGCAGTGCCGCTTTTTCTGGCATCTCTCCACAGCAGTCTGTAACAGTGAGTACTGCTATGGGGTTAGTACACTGTGGCGAAGGCAGCACTTATCAAAAACATATATTCTAGATATGATTGTATCACAATTAATTATTGGTGTCTCATCTCCTTTTAAAGCATATAATATTTAATATATTTGTTTACTATATCGTCACTATATGGATTCAATTACCGCGAGATATAGTTCTCAGGGAAACGATTAAATTCTTACAAGAGGTTCATAAAAAAAAATAACTTCTATTGTTGTGAAGAAAATTCAATTATCTACAAAAGATCTTTATAGCCCACTTTATACAGACTTGTTCTAGATTCTGTTGTGAACTCTGCTCATTTCAGGACACCAGCCACAATCTCGATCCAATTATATTCTGTCTGGACCGAGTTCTAAGGATATTGTCTCATCTTGAACCCAATAAAAGTTTGATTGGTTTAACATTTTGGTTGTAGTATTTTAACTTTTTGTAAATAATTTTAATATCTTTTTAGGATTTTGAAATACTTATAAGTACCTATCGTAAAAAATAATGACAATCAATGGTATATTAATGATAAGGCGATAATATTTTTGGTTAGGAACCACTATACCAAGCACTCTTCTTAGATCTTTATAAGATAGACTCAATAAGATGAAGTCGCATAAAGAAGTATATATTCCATTATGTTGATTAAACATATCAAAATAATGCACTAACGAGTATAAGGTGTTTAAGATGATCTGAGGCGTTCATGATCAAAATTGGATAGGTTAAAAACTTCGAAAATTAAATTTTTCAAATTTTTAATTAGTTTAGTCAAGCAATTTTGTCTAACACGTATTATGAAGTAAAAAGAACTGCGTATACTTTGAACAATATATTGAATTGATAATAATCATAACATTTGAACATGAACATGAAGTAAAAGTTATAAGAAGCTGAAGAAAAATCTAACAGCTGGACACTTCTGGCCAGGTGTTTTCAATGGTAGCCATGGCAATATACAGTAAGTACTGTATATTTTGGGAATATGACAACGCGACAATTTCTCGCATCATTTCTCGTGATTTTAGTCGGGTTTCGAATCTGAAGTTTCCGAAGCAAATAGCATTGCTCGGCAAAACTAGAAACATGCAAAAAAGTCAATTTTTGAAATTTAGAGTTATCCGCCTTTGGTGTTGATATTTCTCTATTATTTGATTGATTTCTTTTTATTCATTATGTTTTTCACTTTTCTTCTGGTTTAAAATTATCTAATATTTTCGATCAGTATTTTTCAGACTTAGGCTTTTCATAGCCAAAGTCTCATCATCCTGTCACTGGTCTCCCTTTGTTTAAGAACCTATTTTTTTTTTCTTAGGCATTGTTTCGATTACCTTGCGTGTACTGTGTAAAAACTGTGTTGTGCTTAATGAACCTAATTCTTAAAGCACTTTTAATTTTCCCTTATAGAACTCTCCCCCCCCCTCAAAAAAACAGGAAATTTAATTGTGAATAATAGATCAATATATATGAGCAAAAGTCGAAAATACAATATTTGGTGGAATGTGTAAAACCATTTAAAACTTAACTAAATTCAATCTAAAAATAAAACGTATCAAAATCAGATAATTATTTATAATATACCATATTCTCTCGAGTTGTTATTGTCTATGTAATAATAATAATACTCTGACAGTGTATCGATGGAGACATGTAAATTATTTATATATTTTCAAATCAATTCTAAACAATTCAACTATTGGAACATACCAGGAACGTTTGGCAGAATATTACACCTTCTATTATTTACATATTGTTGTAAGTTAGGTCACACTTTTGTAATTTTTTCCTTAGAAAAAAATCTATATTTAATGTATAATCTATAGTTTACCTCAGATGCAGTAGATGCAGGTGATATTAAGAAAGGATATGTTTTTATATATATATATATATATATATATATATATATATATATATATATATAATTGATTTGAAAATATATAAATAATTTACATGTCTCCATGGATACACTGTCAGAGTATTATTATTATTACATAGGCAATAACAACTCGAGAGAATATTGTATATTATGCATAATAATTATCTGATTTTGACAAGTTTTATTTTTAGATTGAATTTAGTTAAGTTTTAAATGGTTTTACACATTCCACCAAATATTGCGTTTTCGACTTTTCCTCATATATATATATATTTATATCCATAACTGTCAAGTACCCACATTTGACAATCAGCAGATTGGCTGTCAGTAAAATAAAACTGAATGACATGAGAAGCATGAAGAAGAACTGTACCCAGCGGTACATCTCCCGTGGCTTGATTTAATATCGTCTTGATGACAGATATTTCATCCACGCTCTTTTAAGTCTCCTCCTAGTGTTCTCAGGTATGAGAATTGTCGCCATTTGTTCTATCAATGGGATTGGATGTCCATTTAATATTTCTTGAAAGCGTTTGTAGTTTGTAGGTTCGGATGTGTTCATTAATACTTTGTATTATTAAATCAGTATGCAAAGTTTGTTGTTGACATACCGTGGTGTAAAAGTTTGTAATCGTTTTTTTGTGACTCAGTTAGGTAAGTGCATTTAAGAAATGCATTTATTTTAGGGGTTGCTCTATCATCTGCCTTCTAATGAACAAAACTCGTACAGGCTCCTTCTATGGCTTCTAAAAGTTATACCTAATTAAGTAACTAAGTGCCTCAGTAACCTAGTGACTTTCTGAGAGAGAGGCGTTAGGAAGAGATAGTCTCATCAGCAGTTAGCACTGAGGGGATTATGTTGCTCACTAAGTAGTTGGCAATATCAAAGCACAATAATGCTCTTGGCTATTATCATCAGCGAAAAGGTTTCCTTCCAAGAACATATTCAACAAGGTTGAGAAGAGCTTTCAGTATTCGAGGCTCGAAGCTTTTGGAAGAGACAACGATCCTTAATAATGTATTAACTCTGCAGCTAAAAGCTGCAGTGACAGGGCTTCCTTCGGGATGTATGAGAAACTCAAAGAGAGCTTACAATAATCACGATCATTATTTATTTTGATAATACCATTGCGAAGTATTCCTAATATATTTTGTAGTAATTGGTTGAGAGATATCTTCTTTGTTATTTCGATTTCTCTGTGATAATTTAAAATGTAATGATATAATTTTAATACTTATTCTTATTATTATTATATATAATAAGGGAAAGTTCTACAATCATGAAAAGTATCGAATTCCTGTTTTCATTGGAAATACACGTTTTAAATTCCCCTGAGTCCAAACGACCAAGTTATGCAAAATGGTCTCCCTGGGTGTACGTAGTAACCAAAAGTTCCAGAAAACTGAAATTAGGCATATACCCGGAACAGCGATTTTTTAATCAAAAAGTGACAACTTGTTAAAACCACTTCATATATACACAAATATGGGCCCCATTAAATATATTAATATAATATAAGACCTTAAACTTTTTTAACATAAACTCTCTAATGATTTTGTTTAAACTCATTATATAAATACATAAATAAATACATTTTAATATAAGCTAGGTTTTACCCAATGGGGGACTTGGAGTGGGAAACTGGCTCGATCTAGAACTTTAGTGAGAGCTTTTAGGGACGAAAAATAACTGAAGTTGTACAAAATCGTTAAATAAAACCAAAAATAATGTTTAGAAATAACCACGGTGTAGGGTGCATTTTATTTTACAACTAGAGAATTAAAAACATTATTTACAAGTATTACGGAATATACAGAATGTACAGTTATTATGTAATGATACGGAATAATTGCCAGTGCCAATAGTCATACTGATATTGCAAATACTCATTTTCATTGGTTGTCAATATTGGTTTAGCAGTCAAAAATTCATGCAATATTAACCTTAGGAAATATTTATTAAATAAATGATTTGTGATGAGAAAAAATATGAAAAAATAGGAAGGTTTGTTGACGTCAAGACTAGGAAGGATGATTGGTACCCAAAAGTTCTGCCATTACAAACACTAATCTGTCACTGCCGTCAAATCCCATTCTTTAAAGGCAAAGCTGTGGAAAGAAAGAAGTTATCGAGCTTTCCTTACCTGGAAACTTAAGTTCACGAAAGGAAAAATAGTTCCAAGAAACATAAAGCTGGCTCAATCGAAATATCACCTGACGTGACTAGAAGCTAAACATTGTTTTCTTATATTTATAAGAAAAATATCGACATTTTATGTTTTATATAAATAGCATTTAAGAATCGAAAAAATAATCACGTGCGATTGAATTTTTAATGGAGAGCAATCATTTTGAAAACGGATGAATTAACATTTGAGTTGAATCGCTCAAATCTGTAACTTAAAACGCCATCCTCATTTTCATCACACTTAAATTATACTAAACAGAATTCTCTTCAGAACAATGTAACAAACAGAAGTATGCAATTTTATATCATAACTCATATCACCTCTTATTTTAAACAGAAGACGTATTGCCGACGTAAGAAATTAAATTAATCTAAGAATAATTTTCAATAAAGATCATGATTGTAAGAATACAAATTTTCGATAAAAGGAACATATGAACATATGGTTATTACTTAAACTTCCAAACTTATAGATTTCATTTCGCATAGTAGACCAGTGCAGAAGCCTTTGAAAATGGTAAAAAGTGTAAAAAATACAAAAGTTGTAGATCTTTGTATCACCTACAACTTTGCCGTTTAACTTTTTTCCATACGACCTGCAGTTTTGCCGGAAATCGAGATAAACCGTTTTTTATCCTTAAAACCTCCCCCTCTTCCATTTCCCGACTTCAGATCCCTCGTAAATTATTTTTCCTTTCATTTTTGTTATATTCTTTTCCTTTTCCAATGGGCTTCATCCTGCTATCATTTTTTTTTTGGTTCAAAAAATATCGACTCTGGTCTGCAGTTATTCGCTTAAAACAGAAATAATAAATGCAGCTGGTTTATAAAACATAAGCATTTAAGGACGAGATAAATTATATCAAATAATAAACAGATTTATCAAACATATTAGCTTTGAATTTCTAATTAGCTTTGAAATGAATATGTGTCCTTAATTGACCGTTTTTTTCTCCATTCCGACAGTGAATCTGCCATGTTTTTACATAATATTTCCAGACTACAATATGTCTCAGCATGGTGTCGTAATATGTCGGCTTACTTTCGAAACACTTAAAGTAACAGAAAGTAGAAGTCAGAATGTCACTCACATTTTCACTTTTCATAACTGCACTTAGGTTAGTCTATCCTGCTTTATAGTACAATATGTTTTAAATAAGGCATTGAATACATTACTTGTGCAATACTAAAATAGTAAATCTTCTTTTTTTTTGAGTTGTGTTATTTTTTAATATGATTCTTTTTTATACTGTACGCATGCCAAACATATTATAAAATATAAAATATTATTTATTAATATTTATTATAATATAAAACGAAATCTCTCTCAAAATGTATTTTAATCTGCGAAGAGAAACAATAATAAAGTTCCTCTGGAAGCTAAACTTGAAGCCGATGACTTTCCTCCTGGAGGTGCTCAAACAGCCGGAATGGCCACCCTCGGCAGTTCTCTGAAGTGGTTTGTTATTTGTCAATCACAGTTGACCGATCATAGCGTCGCGGTATAGCTAATTAGGTGTCACCTCCTAGCCAAGCTCTTTCAGCTAAATCATCGCTGATGTGTTAACACCGAGTTGTATACTATTCCTCCGATATAGTAGGTCAAAAGTCGGTTATCACAAACAGAACAGGAGATAGAAAATTAACCGAATTAAAATGAAACTATTGCCTTTAATATGACCCTGAATAAATCTAATCATTACCTGGTTAAAAATTAAATTCATTACTACAATATAAAATTTAATTATGTAAATGCATATTTAAGTAATATTTTACTGGTATTAACGCCATAAAATAACTTAAAATATGAGATAAGCCTATATTAAAAAAAATGTATACATTTTTTCAAACATTATTTAGTTTTGTTTTAGGTTCACTCTATTAGGGGACTTAGAATCAATCAAGAGTGAATTTTCTGAATATGCATCTTTCTCTTTGCCCAGTATTGCTCCGTCCTATCCGATCTCGTACTCCACATCGAAGATTTTATCGTTCTCTTCTCGCCTCAAAACACTCCCCAAGATACTTAAACTCCTCGACTACTTCTATTTTTGTGTTTCGACATTAAAGAATTTCGGTGGGCTTTTAATGAAAATACTTGCATAACTGAAGATCTAAGCACAATATTTACTACGAGAGTTGCATGCAACTTTTGATAGCTTACGGTTTTCGAGTTAAAACAAATTTTACTCTAGGAAGTCATAGGTGTAAGATGGACGAAACTCAATCCTGTTAAATAAACTCTGATCAACATTCAGATCTTTTCAAGCGATTAGATGAAGGTTTTTTTGTTCTTGGGTTACATAGACGTGCGGTTTCATCGACAGGAGAAATCCCGAATCATCTGCGGTTGAAATTTCTCCATGACACAATTGATAGCTCTATGGTTTCCTTATTCGCTACCTTACATAACCCCAAAAAAAATCATTCAAACTATAATTAAATTAAGGCTATGTTACCAAAACTTAAAACAAATATTTAGATTGTAAAATCTTCAGTATGAACTCCTCTACTCTATTATTTTGCAGGATAAATAATATTCTTCGGGAAAACATCTATTTTTAATATTACTTTAAAACGTGCGCTGAAAAATCAAAGGAAGGAGTTAAAGCATTCCCTTTACCTTTCAGAATTAATTTTAACTAGTAATTAATTAAATTTTAAATTTATTATTTAATTGTTCTTTTAAAAGCTTTACTTTCATCAAGCGAATTAATAACAGCAATGTTTTTGTTATTAATAAATTGTCAACTTGAAAATTGATTAAGGAATAATCTAGATTAAATATAAAGACAACTTTATTTGTTTGGCTATGGTTATATAGTTCATGTAACCTCATTTTTAATTATTAATAATGCAGCAATAACGTCAGTTCTTTCGATAAAAGAATAAAGTGTGATTTCAATTTTTCAGAATGTACGAAGGCGTTTTCGCGTTCCTAACCTTCAGATTTATTTCGATCACTCATCGATACAAAAATGGAAATAATGTCAATAATAAAAAAATATATTGTAACGTTTGCTACACTCATTTCTTATTTTTATCGTAATAAAAAAAACACGAAAGTCAAGAAATGGAAATCGGAAAAGAACTTGAGGAGAAAATTATATCGAATGGAAAGAAATCCAGGCGATAATAAAACATGGTAAAATTAAAAGAGAATTACTTTGTTACAATATATTACGAATGAATTGAATTAATGAATGGATGAATGAATTGAACCTTTATTATAAATATAAATATACACAAAATGGGATACAGAAACTACTAATATCTACAAAAATATAAACATATTTATGAAGTGCCTAAAATTGTAACTTAAATAACAATAATTAATAATAAGATTTTTCTTGTTGAAAGACAATATATTATAATTACTGTATTATTAGTGAAGGACAAAACGATAGTTCTTGAGATAGGTAGTAAAATAGTATAATTATAGCCTGTACCACTACTACCGGTGAACGGGTTCAGGGTTCAGTACATGATAGAGACTTTACTGTATCGTGGACAACGGTTCTGCAGGGAGGTGACTTGTCCTAGATCTCGCTCAACCTCCAGATTCCCCCCTTTTTTTTGGTACCCTATTTTCAAAAATAAAAAAGTTTATTTTATTGACTTCACCCCTTGACCATTTTACGCTCTTCTAAAATAAATTTCGTTTATTTCAACATTACTTAGTATAATGTAAGATGATACACTATACACTATACCAGTAATTGTAGAAGCAGTAGATTCGTAGAACCATAGCAGCTACCCCCTGTTTGTTGATATTTAACGTTACCTTTGTTGCCTGAATATTTAATACAGGAACCGGTATCGGGGGAGTATTGTATTATGGAATATTACCCTTCGAAGCGTAATCTGTTACATCAACAGGGAACTTATTGGAAATAATTGGTTCTCCTCATCAATTCTGAAATGATGGAATTATAGAGGGGTCGTGCACGTTATGCTGATGCGTGCAACATGTGATTACCTACCCTTTATCCTTCTACACGCTACGTTTAATCCTTCCGGAAATTAATTATTTTCGCAGTAAAACCTATAATATCTCACCGTTAATGCCCAACATTAATTATCACTTTTGAACATTAATTCAATGCATTTTAAAGGTCAAAAAGTTCATGAGTCATTTTAATAACATATGTCATTCAATCCACAAAGATGAAGTTTTCTCTGAGGGTTGTATCTGAAAGAAATCTGTCAACGAATTCAGCGATGTCAAAAATTGAAAGCTACTAACTTTAATAGTTATATCTCTTTTGACCTTTAACGGTTTTGACAAAAAATCAAGTTTTTTTTAAGAGAAACGGTATAGAGGATAAAAACAGAAAAACTTTTATGAAAAAGTCTATTTATCTAAAGTTTTCATTTTAACCATCTGTAAGCGCACTCCTTTGAAATTAAAAAAAAATTCAAATACAGGATAATAAAAATACAACTATCAATTGTTATTATTGTAATGAAAAATAAATAAATAAAAATATAAACCTCGTTTCAGTATGAAAAAAAATTTCATCTTCGATGAACAAAAATTATAGGAAATTAATCAGTCTTCAATGTAATATAGGATTTCAGGAACATATCAGTGAACCTTCGGGGATGAATGTATATTAATAAAAAATAAAACAAACATTCAACATAAATCGACATAATTTAAACAGATAACTTGGTATTATAGGACTTCAATTCTCTCTGGTATAAAATATACTCGTATTTGTAGCATATATACTTACTTTTATTTCAGTTAGTTCAATTTTCAGTAAGCTAAACTTTGTATGTTTGTTGTTAGTATTATATTATGATGCGAACCTAGTAAATAATTGGTTGGAAGGCCGGTATTGCATAAAATCAACTTTAGAATTTCTACTGAATTTGGATGAAAGAAAAACTTTTTTTAATCAGCATAATATCTACTCTAATTAATACCAACCGTATTTATTAAGTAAATAAATAAGGATAGAACATTTGATTCCTTGACTCAATTTTATTTCCGCCTTCCACTATGCCCGCGGCAGGCAAGACTTTTTTATTTAGTCTGTTAGCAGCCGAAGATGGATCACATAGGATCTAGGACCCTCCTGAGGCTCACACAGCCTCTATGAAATGTTATAAAAATAGGGTACCCAAAAAAAGTGGAAAACATCAGGCGGTTCAGTGTGGTCTAGGACAAATCACCTCCCTGCAGAACCGTTGTCCATGAAAAAGTACAGTCTCTACCATGTACTGAGCCCCAGACCCTTTCACGGGTTGTAGTGGTACTGGTTTCTTCCACACCACGCACGAATTACCGTATGACTGTAGTATTTCCAAGAAAAGGTGAAACCTGGGCCTTTTTTATCATCTCAATAATTGCTTAGTACTTAAATCCTAATTTATTTAAGTCTATATTGCAGGTCTAATATGGAACAAAAAATAGCATGCATTTTTGGAAATTGTGGATTATATTAATAATACTAACTAGCATTACATTTTTGAATGGCCTAATAAATCATGAAATATTCTTATTATATATTATATTATTTTATTTTTTATCATAATTATCATCATTCATCATTCTTTTCTCCAAAATAAGTTTCTTGTACGAAGGATAGCCGAATCGTGTAATTTTCCTAGTGAATTAAGGGCTAAGTAAGGCATTGGCTTGAAAAGGAGTTATTGTTTATATCACAACTCCATTTCAAGACAAAACTACGGAATTGACACTAGTCCACTTCCCTCGATACAGCTACCTCTCTCTTGACAAAAATCGACTTCATCGCTTATTGTAGTGGGGCTGTAGATATATCTTTACGCATTCGTTCCATCTGTACTTCTATGATCGACTCTCCTTTTGCTGTGGTTATGGTCTTTGTTTTATGATATTTTTAGTCTCTTTGTTTTTCTATTATGTTCATATTCTCTCACTTTACATAACATTGAGTATTAGTTAATAAATTTTAAGTAATCATCAAATAAAAGTAGGATCATAAATTTAGTTTCCAATCAATATCCCATTTTTCTCCTGACCTCTAATCTTGGTGTATACATATCAGTCTTCGGAAGCAGAATATTTTACTCGTAATTTAGCCGAAAAGTTTTTAATTTCTCGCTTATCTTATAACTTTATTCAAAATTAGGCAAATTTTGATTTTATTTATCGAGATACAGTTTTTTTTTATTTCAATCTTTGAATGATGACATTAATAGATCAATTTATAGGGCGAAAATCTTCATGAAAAACTATCAGGATCCGTTGATAGCATCCTTGCTTACTCACTCGTGAGAATCGATTATTCCGGTCTGATTCCTCGCTTCCTGGGCCCGCCGTGTACTTTCGCCATTTAATTGATCATGTTCGTGAACGACCAAAGGCCGGATATCTTGAGCAACTAAAGTACTGTGTAAATATCAAAATTACTGATAGTATAGATTGTCCAACAACATAACAATAAAACAAAATATAAGGTTTCAAGGTTTCACATTAATTCCTATTTGTATTTAAAATATTTTTATTATATTTACTATCGCTTTTTTTGTGTAGACTTTGCAAATGCAAAGTTTACTTTTATGATAGATTGAATCGCTAAAATATCATTATAATATAACTAAATGTTCAAAATTTGATTATTTTTGTAAAAAAACAAAATGCTTCTACTTTTAACAAACTTGTGGAACACATATGTATGAATAAACTCCTACAACATTGAGAATACCGATACGAAACACCAACCATTCTATTTTCTAATATGAGGTTCTAAAAATGTGATTTAACATCGATAAACCTTCATAATGTTGGGATTAAACTAGAGCAAATTAAACTTATATCACATTATATAATATTATTTTATATTAATACCTAGATTCAAAAATTGAACTGAAACCCTGATATATAAACTATCGATCTTGCAAGCTAATTAGATTATTTTAAACGCAATCACACCAATCCTACATGTTCAAAAAATGGAAAAAAGGACAATATTATAAAAACAAATAACGAAATTCTAAAGAATTTAAAGACGAAATAAGCCTGTAATCTGAAATACTTATGAAGATACAAAACCAAGAAAATTTTTGCTGCTCCTGGAGCGGTGTAAAGTCTTACTTGAATAGAAAAAAAACTTGATCCGTGATAACAAATTGAGCCTATAAACCATTTCAGGTTGACCCAGAGAAGTTTTCTCGATAGTCCTTTACTGTACCTATAGATCGCATCTGTACCACTAAATCTTGTGAAGGGTCTTGGTCGTAGTATATATATACTATCATATATATACTATATATGAGATTATAGTATATATGAGTATGTACGGTTTCTAAGCCAAAGGTGATGCATCGAGTTGATGTGGTGTAGAACAGTCAACCGCTTGGTTGTTCGTCCTATTCTATACATATATTTATAAATAATAGAGGCTGTATGTGCCAAAGGAGGGTGCTCAGTTCCCTTAGGATCCACCCATAGCCAGCCAGCTACCTCAGCTGAACCAGGGACCTTCAACACAGCAGCAAAATGAGCTACCCAGCTCCAACATCCAATTATACCCACTGTTTAGAAAAGAAACAATGCAATGGGCTATCGATGCCCCAAGAAGTTTGGGTAGCTCTCAGATGAAACTGGTCTGGTATCTGATTGAGATAAGTTAAACAAATAGATTTTCCTTAATTCTAGATAGATTGAGATCTGATTATAACCGGGTAAAAAGAGTAAGTGATGTTCTTCTGAAATCACAAACCTCCTTCTTCTTTAAAAGCTTAATATAAATAAGTAAAAAGATTTTTACATATTTAAAATAATAACAATAAATATATCTTTATTTCAATAATTTTTCATATCCATAGCTATTATCGAATGTTGTCACATGATATTAGTAAGTTATATATAAACAATCCATTACTTACATGTAGAGACTTCTGTAGAATACAGTTGCGGTTGTACTCTACCCCTGGACAGAAGACATCCTTGCTGTACTTGGCGGAAACGAGAGCTATGGAAGTGCCCTGAGGACAGGAGAGGCTAAGCTCCTGGCAGCCAGACCTCTGCAGCTGTCTCAGGCTACTGCTCAGCAGTTCTGCAACAGGGGACACAACATTTAATGGCGTCTCTTATACTATCGTTATTAAATAATTATTCACAACGACAATTTATACACACTTAAGATACACAAACCCCGATGGGAATTGTTTTCAGTACGTGTTATGGTTCAGATCATGGTTAGCCACCTGGTTTTCTCCCATTGAGAGTATTAATTTTAAATAATCTGGTCCCACAGAGTAGATTTACGGCTGTTTACAGAAAAAATTATCTGTTTTTACAAATAATTAATTGAGCCTACTGATTATAGAATGTGTAAGACATTAACTACAATACTCTGAACTTAATCGTGAATGCCACAAGGAAGATGCAGCGAAAACTTCAGCTAAATGAACAAAAGTTCAGGTTCAGTGCTATCAATCGCTAGAGTTATTTAAAACGTTAATGAAGTTTTGATTACATAAATAGTAATTTTTACATAGTATAAATGCCAAAATATTCCAAACATCAATTTTTGGATATTATTACCAATTATTTTAATTTAAATCTGAATTTTCAAGCTGAGATTGCTCGTTTTAAATTCCTTTATACTTTTACCAATATCGATCTTTTCTTGGGTCTCAAAAATCCATATCAATTGCAGATAGTTAAAATTATATTTAAAATATAAGATGTAAACATGTTTAATGTAATCCTTATATATTTAATATAAGATGTGTATATTTAATTTAATTAGAAGATTGGAAGATTTATAGAGAGTAAAAGTATATTTCCTCATCTACCTCCAAGATTGAAATAGGTTGCTACATAAAGAAGCCTCTCATCTCGATCCTTTTGAGAGGCTTCCCATCCAAAGGACTTCTCTTAATCCTTCCAAGGCTCATTGCAACGAGCATGAGTAATTATTTCATCTCATACTCATTCTTGTTTGAGACAAAGATATAGAGATGTAAATGATATATCTATGCTGAACATTTTCAAATTGATATTTAGCTTCATCAGTAAAAGTCAGAGGTCGTGTTCTGAGATTCCCTATTCGATAAGTTGCTGAATATCATATGAAATGAGAAGTAAATCCTTAACATTGAAAATCAAGATAGAGATTAATTTTAGTTTTGTCTAGTAAGATGTGTAAGGAGTTACCGAAAGGAGTGACTCGATAAAAGGTGTACTTCATGAGTAAAACCAGTATAGGATCTGAAATCTTATATTTAGGGAATGGACAGAGAAAGAATAGAGAGTGAACAAAATAATTTTGTCTGGAGATTTTTAGGTTCTAAATGGTCAGAAATAAGAAACACTTCGGTTATATTGTCATCGGAAAACTAACTTAAAAGCAACTCGGGACATAAAAGGAAGACATGACAGACCCAGGAGCTCCCGAAGATGGACAATTTACTTGTTCCTTCAAACATAACTCACCAGGCAGTTCACAAGGCAGCCCTACTTGAGGTGAAATAATATAAAAAAATAAATAAGGAACTGATGAGCTGAGAATTGCGAAATCCAAGGACATTTTAAGGCTAATAATGGGTATTCGGTATCTCTGGGTGATGAAAACTAAATTTCCAACAGTGGCATGGAGATTAATCGGTTTCATATTGACGTTAAATACGGAATGCTAAGAAAGGAAAATGATGATTGGAACTGATGAAAAAAATTTTTTTTCTTACATTCAGCCTCATTTATTTTATACAACTTTCGGATTATCTCAATACTAAAATGAAAGAGTTGTTAAATCTGGAGGTGCATTAAAAAAATATAATAGTTTTTAGAATTATCATTACCTCCATATGGTATCTAACTTAAAGTACTATAATTCTTGGTATTTATAAAGCTACAAGACCTCGTGAATCGAAAGCTTGCAAAAGTTAAAACGGACTATGTTAGTCAAGTATTCTTTGTGTATTGAGCATAATAAGTTCTGGATACAATCAATAATAAATTTCGTAATCTCAAAAAAGAATTTCAAAAGATTGTTTAAGCTCAAATGTATAAAATGAATTATAGGATGGTCTAACATTGTTTACATATTGCACAAAAATGAATATTGCTTGCAGTATACCCTTTACATAGCATTTATATTGTTATATATTTAATAACTAGATTAATGTTTAATATAGTATTTTATTTACTTATTTAAACACCCTCCATCGCCTTGCGGCAATACGGGGTTTGGCGATATTAATTATTATACAATATTAGTAATTACATAATATTACATTTATATTTATAATTAATATAGTATAATTTCTTATAAATATTAATGTTTTTTATAATAGAAATAATATTAAAATGCTAGGCAAAATAAATACAACAAAATTACTAGTATTCCTATTCATTTTTGCGAAATTTATATCATCTCTACTCCATAAAAAATTATTTTGGTTTTAATTATTGTTATAAACCAATAATTGTTAATTGGTATTTTCCTCTTCTCTCTATATACTATTTATAGTCTTAATCTAAGATTTTTTTATATTTTTATCAGCTTTAAAAAACTGTATAATATAATTTTAAAAAACTATGAAACGTGAATCAGGCACACTTTGATTAAATCCAAGCCGAATCTTTTGTCTAACATATTTATCCTTTCGAAGAAAAAATTCCACATTGTTGGATATTGTTTGAAATATTAAATCTATTGGAGAAGGTCGGGAAGCCTGGAACTTAATTAAGTCTAACAAGAGGAACAAAGGACTCAAAGCCCGCTTTACACTGCTTGTTTGTCAATTCGCAAGTGGCTTTTCTCAATGTGATCCATAATTCAACTAGGACCAACCTCATAGCTCTGCTTTTTTCCTAGTTTCCATTCCTTCAAATCTCAGATTCATTACAAAAATATTTAAAATATACCAAAAAAGTATCTTTTAAGTGTTATTACTTTAAAAAATGTTTTTAATATTTATAATCTTCAAGAATGGTGTGAAAATTGGAGAATTCAAATAAATCCTAATAAATCTCATAAAATTACCTTCTCCCTTCGTCGTAAACCTACAAATTACTGCCCTACTGTATTCTTTAATAATATTCCACTGATCCCTGTCGAACAGACACGTTACCTAGGACTCCATCTGGACAAACGTCTCACTTGGAATTCTCATACAAGACTGAAAAAACAAGAAACTGATCGTCGTTTTAGCTAATTCAACATTTACTGGACAAACGATCTAAGCTCCCAATTAATTATAAAAGACCTATTTGGACATACGGAGTTGAGCTTTGGAGCTCCACTAAACCATCTAATTCATCTCGTATCCAATCCTTATAATCCAAAATCCTCAATGCTCATTATTATGTCACAAAGAAACTCATCCTGATTTGGCCCAAACTAGATACCTATCCTTCCATGACAATCTCCATACACACTTGAACCCGCTAGTGTATCAACTTGCTTCCCATACTATTCCTGATAACCCTCCGAGGCGTCTGGAAAGAAGATGGCCTCGAGACCATCTATTGTAGAACTTTATTGGAGTGCTACCGATGAGTAGTTTCTCCACAAGTGTTTTTCATGTTATAATGTACATATTAGCAGATTTACTTATAGTTACAAATATCAATAAATTAAATTTAAATATATGTATATATATATATATATATATATATATATATATATATATATATATATATATATATATAATTGTAAAGCTCAATATATACTTCATTATAAGTCATATTACACATTTTCACTATTGCACTTCGAAACTAAATGTTTGACAAATCATATTCATTTAAATATCTGTTTATATTCTACGATGGCTTATTCATAGGCAAGGGTAGTTCAATCTAAAACAGCCGTCTAACTTACTCCTGGCGAGTTGATCTACCTCTTTGCTATAGACTTGGAGCCATTGGTATCGTCTAGGCCTCAACCTAGGTAAAAAATGGCCTAATTCCACAGCAACTAGAAAGAGCATAAGAAAGAACAGCTGCTAGGACCATGTGCTCTATGTATATCAAGATCATTCAGTAGACCGCTCAGCAGAGAGCCAGTAGGAGAGAGAGGGTCATTCACAATTGTCTCAAACCATTATCGAATATGCTATTTATGTTATCATCATTACATTAATTTATGATTTATTTTATTTTCATTATCATTCACAATTTAATAAACAGTCCACTCCCATACATATATACGCAGAGGGAAGGTATCATTTCGCTGGGATTTTCTCTACCGTAAACAAGGTTAATATTATAATCTAGAAGATCAATGATTCTCTCTACTTATTTAATCTAGTTTATTTACCAGCAGTTTAAGTAAAAATTGAAAATATACATTTATCCATACAGTAAAATTAGCAAGTTATAAACAAATATATAAATTATGTACAGGGATAAAATGAGGTAACTCGATTTTTTCTCAAAATGGCTGAATAATAGTGCCCTTGAATGGGAACAGCTAATTCATCCGAACAGTGCCTGGGGAAAATCGAGGTGGTTTCTCTTAGTTGGGCTTCGAGCCCTTTAAACATCGTCTTCATTGTCAGAATGACAGGAATAGCAATCAGCATGGATTTTAATAAAAATAATAATACTGATTCCAGGTGAAATTCACTGTTCTGAAAGTTGAGGAAAAAGGAAAATACCTCGTTTTCCCCTTTAGTCTTCATATAGATGTATATAAATATTTATATGTATATATATGAATATGTTATTATATAAAAGAATAAAACATACATATAGTTATAATAATTACCTAAATTGTCATCCGAGGAAGCGAGAAGAGGGAAGATGGAACAGAGAATCACTGCTATCAAAGAAAGCATTATTCTACTACGGCCAACATTCTGAAATAAATAAAACATAACATAAACATACATAATAACATAAGTTGTAAAATATTCTTCCGTAAAATATTATTAACAAATATGGACTTAAGCATTATATAATAATTCTTTACTATATAAGCAAACGAACAGACAACGAAGTCTACTCAAAATACAACGAAGCAGATATTGTTTTCTCATGTGGGTAGAATGGAAGATGTGGCCATTCCTAAAAAGGTTTTAACAGTACCTAACGAGAAGAAGAGGTTGAATCTGAGGTGGTCGGATGGTGTGGGCAGAGACGCGATATGCTGGGAGTCACAGGATCTGGATGACGGTTGCAAGAGACAGAGACGACTGGAAGAAGCTGGTGGAGGAGGACTCCGAGTTGTAGTGCCTTAGAGTATATAATATTATATATATGTATATATATTATAAGTTATTATTTCGAGTTTAGACATTATTCAAGTTGTTGCTCACATCTTTGCTTTTTAAAGTCAACGCATATGCGTGTTTGCTTATGAATATCAAGGACTGCTCTTTTCATTTTTTCTATTGTGTTTACTATATACGTTTGCCTATCCGTGTCCATCTCCTGCCTGCCTTGTTCGGAATTAGTTCATTCCTGGAATGAACAGGAGAGGTATTAATCACTCTCATTACATCTTTGTATGTCACGTTGTACATTAAATAACATAAATTCTTTATATCTCGTTTATCTAGGCTCACTATTTACCCGATAGGGTTGCTACAGATAAATAAATAAATAATTAGATAAAGGACACTCTTCATATAATTCTTGAGATTCTGTTTTTTCGAGATATCTTTCGACCAGATCTGATGTTCATGCTTCGTCCACGGTTTTTATCGAAGTTTGGATGTCACGTCTTGTTTTATCCGCCGATGCTATCTTTCTTTGGTTTCCCACGGATTTCAACTGTCGAAAACATCGCTTGGCAGTTTGTTTGCAGATAAGCCTGAATGGTATCGTTGTGGAAGCTTATCTCCATTGTCTTTCTCAGTCATTTCCGATTCAAAGGTACAGGGAAGTTTGAAACCATACTTTGTTTTTAGCGTGGTAGAGAGTACATTATAGTTTCTTGACCAAATAAAGTTTTCAGTTTGTTACAAGTGTAGCTATGATAAACAAAATTTGTATTCCTTAGTTCCATGTCCCTATGTTTTTATAGAAGAATACCCAATGTTGAATACAATTGTATATAACCCTGATGTTCGGCAACCTTTCTGTCACGGTTCAAAATCAACCAAAATATAAGTATGAAAGAGAAGTTTGTGTTAGCGATATTTTCGTATGAAATTATTATTCCAATAAATAATAACAATTTTTTTTATTAACCGGGAACGGAGTGGCTCAGTGGTAGAGCGCTGAGTTGCCATGTCGAAGGTCCTGGGTTCAAATCCCGTTCGATGGCAGAATTTTATTTAATCTGTTGGTGGCTGGAAATGGCTCCTGGGCCCCTTTAAAATGGGTTACTAAAATAAGGGAGGAAAATCTGGCGGTTTAGTGTGATCTAAGACAAAGCACCTCCCGGCACAACCGTTGCCTTAGAAATAGCACAGTCTCTACCATTTCCTGAACTCCAGATCCTTCATGGGCTGTAGTGTTAGAGGTTTTATTTATTAATAAAATAATTACTAACGTTGGTCAAGTTTTATTATTTACTGTTATATATTATATATTTTTTGGAACTTATAAGGTCACTTAAAATTATATTATTTTATTTACTCCATAACCCACGGGTTGTAAGTTGCAGACCCCTCATACATATTCTTACTAGCTGACCCGGCCACGCGTTGCTGTAGCTGTTATAATAGTATTAAAAAATATTAGTTAAAATTTGAATTTAAAAGAAATAATGAATTAATGAAAACACGAATTAAATAGATTTTTGATTTTACATTTTATTCATCTCATATCTAACTATATTATATAATATACAACACTCATAACTGATAAAATGTAAATATGAGTTTAATGAAGGGGGTATATAACGTTTGATTTTTAATTATGGATAGTAATATTATATTAAATTATAAATATTTATTTCAATTTAATTGATGGCAAATCGATGCACAATATTTTTTGTATTTTAATTTTGTCAACATCAGCATTTTTCGCTGTCAAAGTAACACAATTACTGAGCCAATTATGGTTCGTGTAATTATGTAGTACATCCAGGAAGACACTCCTAATTAATTCATCTTTTAAATCAAAAATACAATAAAATTAGGAAAAAAAAGTTGCTAGAAACCTTCCCTAGAGTGTAGTAAACTACTTCCCAAAGTTTCATGACAATCTGTGCCGAATTTAATTAAAATCGGTCCAGTAGTTTTGGACTTTAGCCTGGAAAAACATGACAGGAGATTTTTATATATATGGATAAGATACCGGTCATTTGATACATGATAGGACTGCATTCAGATTCTATTATACCTACAGAGCTGTAGTTGGGCTCAAATTGTAGACAATTAAATCTTCTTTAAAAAAGGTCAATTGAGTTTTTTAGACAAATAATTATTTTTTTCTAGAAATTTTTGAAAAAATTTTCAAATCCAAAAAAATAAAATAAAATAAGAAAAAAAAAGTTAGTAGAAACCTTCCCTAGAGTGTACTGAACTACTTCCCAAAGTTTCATGACAATCGGATGATTGGTGTAGTAATGCATAAAGGACAAACACACATACATTCATTTTTATACATATAGATGAGACTATCAAGCGTCTACATTGCAAGTTTAAATTTTATTGTGAAGCTTATCAAGATAAAAACAGATAATTCATTTTCTTAAGTTAAACTGAAATTAAAAATAATTCTCTCTTGTTTGCAAGAGCATAAATATCCATTTATTTTACTTGGTTAAATATAATTAATTTTCGAGATTTTTCTGATTATTTTTAATTTTTTATAAACTCAAATTGCTGATTATCCTTCTGTAATAGTAACGATACTAGTTACACTTCTTGTATATTCAATAATCATTTGTATGATCATTGTTTTAGGGATTTTTTAGTCAATATTGATATTTTGTAATGAATACTAATAAATAATCAATTGTCACTTTCATAAATGCTTGATGTTTTAGGTGGCCGTGATGAAAGCTTTATCAAGGTTTGCCGGAGAATCTTCTGAAGTCTTATGTTATGCCCTCCGTTTTCCTGAGAAATGGGGTATTGGAATAAACTCATTTATTCCATGACCTTCAATGGCACGTGCTGCCTGTTTGTCAACGTCCCCGGTTCGTTGAATTTACCAAGAAGAGTACAGGTAAAATAAAATCAATACATCATTTATACGCAATTACTTCATATAAAATTATTTACCATTTATGTATATCTGGTATCCCTGGAATAGGTTGGTTCAATTGTTGACGGCTAACAACAAGCTAAAAAATGCTTTTAACTGTTTAATAATAAACTCTCAATTTTATGGTTCAACAAGCATCTAACTGGCATTTCACCTATCTATAAAAAAAGAAATAAAATGTTCGTAAATCTAGCATTTCTTTCATGATCGGGAAGTATATGCTGCAGTTAGCCTAGTTTTGACTAAGAGTGGGAAGTTTAGTAGAAATTTACTAAACTATTTTTCATTGCAAAGCAAATAAAGTTTTTATCGCTTTCTACTTTCTTTCTTTATAAACAAAAACGGAAAAACGTTTCGTTGAAATAGATTCAATAGTTGAAGGAATAACTAAATATTAAAATAAGAAACTTTAAGATGTTTACACTAAACAAAGTATTTGTTGGAATCTTGTCATTCTATATTCTGACAATTTAGAAAACGACCGCGCGTGTCAACTCGTAAGGGCTGCCCTAACTCTGCCCTAACCATGACTATAGTTATTTTAGAATATTATATCGCAAAAATTATAAAACTATAATCGTACTAAATTAAATCGGTGTCGATGAGGAGGGGATTGACATTCCACTTTTTAATAAAGGAATCTAACTTGGATAACCGATAGTAAATTTCAAAGTTGGCAACGAATTGTAAATCTCCAAAACACTTCCCCAACTCCGCCACCAATTTAGCGAAAGGTCGTTTTCTAAATTTTCAGCCAATTGGAATCAAAAATTTTACTGAATTCTCCCAACGTGAAACAATCATTTCTATCCCCGCTCAGTAGAATTAGGTGTCAAGGAAGAAACGAAGTCTTGGGTCTCTTCTCATCCACCATATTCTCCAGACCTTTCTCCAACTGATTTTTACTTTTCCCGTTGTTTGGATAATTTTTTTTATTATTTTTTTTAAATGCTTGTTTCACGTTGGGAGAAGTGTGAATTGAAACACAAAACCCTCGACTTTGAACCGAGTACATACGAGAAAACTACCCAACTTTCTAAGAACGCTAATATGAAACCGTTTAACAACTAAAATTGGCAATGTCGCCTTTATAAACTCTCAGGAATTCTCCATTTCCCTTAACTAATAAAGTTAGTTAATTAACAGACTAATTAACTACCAACCTGAGGGACCTATTCAGCTTTCCCCAACGGTACAAAATGCAGAATATTGAATAAGGTTCTAATTTTGACTGATTCGCTTCATATTAACTGAACATTTTCTTGGAAAGGACTCATTCCCCTCAAAAATCTACGTTATAAAAATCACTCATCTGCAAAAAAAAAAAAAAAAAATCTATACTAACAAAATTTTTACATAGAGTTTTGACCAATTATTCTAAAAATAACAAAATAACCGATATTTTGTTCAGAATCTAATTATAGTTGAGTTGACTAAAAAGGTTGTTAAGAGAATATTGATTTGATATATGGATTTTCATTATGACATATGGATATTATCAATACTATTATGTGATAAGTTAGAAAGCATTCGATAAAAGGTAAATATAAAATAAAGATAAAAAATAGCTTATCTATTTGATTTTATAAAATGAATCAATCTTCGTTAATAATGTGTTCAACAAAATAAGTTGTTATGGAAATGCAATACAAATAAAAAACCTGTACCGGTAAAAAATACAACCCGTGAACGGGTCTGGTGTTCATTACATGGTAGAGGCTGTACTGTTTCATGGACAACGGTTCTGCAAGTTGGTGATTTGTACTAGATCACGCTCAACCGCCAGATTTTCTCCCTTGTTATGGGTATCCACTTCATAGATGCTGCCCCTGGAGGGTCCTAGTCCCATATGATCCATCTCCAGCAACCATCAGACTAACTAAAAGTCTTGCTTCCAGCGAGATTTGAACCAAGATTTCCGGCATGGCAACTCAGTGCTCTAGCACTGAGCCCCTCCTCTCCCATAAACGCAATAGACTTTCTTTAATTGTTATAACCACTCTACTTATTTTCGTTGCCATGTGAAACTCTTTACAATTTTTTCACAGATCTTGGAAGCAACTTTTGTTTTGAAATTTTATTCAGATTAGGTTGGTGAACTTGATTGCGATGCCAATATAGTTTTACTGTTTCAAGCAACATTGAAAATCATATCAATGTTATATTAGTTTTCTCCAACCAGTACATGGTGATTTTTCGTTTACCATTATTTTCCATCCTCAGTAGGTGTCCAATCCACTGTAATCGCTTTATGGTGGTTTTTCGTGGATAATGGTATTGTGACGAATTAGGCAACCTACCACGCCTTAATACATTTTAAGACAAAATTAAAATATGGAACATAATAATTCGTTGATTTTTTTCTATGATTTATAAACTAATGGATGAATTTAAATAATAAAATTATGTAAATAACTTTATTTTTCGTAATTTACTATTGTAAATGTCCTGAGACATTAGGTATTGGAGATTCCACGAAGAGGGCCGTACTATTCAATCTGCTAGACTTTGATTCCGACTTGATCCTCCCAAGTTGTTGCCTCTGGTATTCAAGTAGCCGTACAGTTAAATAAGTTAAACTGTAATCTAGCGAAGTTGCGAGGCCCGACAGTAATCAGCCTCTGCTCCCTTTACAGACATAATAATAGGAACAGTTCCAGTGAGTTATCTCTACATTTATCGTTTTATCCGGATAAATTAGATAACTAATATCCCAACTATTTCACCATAATTTACTAACAAATTATACTTTTTACAGCAATCAGATAAAGTCTTTTACCAGTTCGTAACATTCTGTTGCACCTGTGCATAGAGGGGCTAATTCGAATTTTGTGAATTTCAAGCTATCTACTCAGAATCGTAACTTTTTTCTCTTTCCTTGTGTCTAACACGCTAAGTGTTCAGTCCATTGCAATAAAGGATATTCCTTTGTGAATCGTGGGCTGATACTCCAATTTTGAACTTAAAATAAGTTCAGAAAAATTACGATTCTAAGTAGATAGCTTGAAATTCACAAAATTCAACTGTGCCCACTATGCCAAAGAATAATGAATAGGCTCGAGCCAGAACTTAAAATAAGTTCAATAACTCATGCAAATTGTTGAAATTAACTGTCAAATTAACACTTATGTTCTCGAAACTCATGGCGCGTCCATCCGCGAGGATAATTCAATAAATTATGAATCGTTTTCGCACCACGTATACTCTAAACGTATGTATAGGCATTAGACAGCGAACATGTTTATGGGTGTCCACCAACTTTATGGGAGATTTTATGCCTGGATCTCCTATATATGTAAGCCACATGCCATACATCTTTCAATCAAATTAATTTACTTTAAGAAACATTTGATGAGTAAATGATTTTACGTAATTGACCTGTGAATTGGCCACCAAGATGTGCGATCTTAATCCCTCAGACTAATTTCTTTGTGTCTATATCAACTCAATTGTCTACAGGGATAATACACCTCTTAATCAGATACGATTGAACACTTGGAACAGAACATTAGGCTAGTTATTGGCGAAATACAGCCACAAAATCTGCAAAAAGTGTTTGAAAATCGGGTACCTACCAACAGTCGCGGCGGATACAGTTTTGAAATCATACCCGAATATAAATGGCATAAAATAGTCTTTCCAATTGACCCAGTTTCATTGAAATTAATAATGTTTATCTTGGTTTTATATTAAAGTTGTGAACCTCTAATTAAACACCCTATATGTTGTAATAAAATCATGTCACAAGTAATTTAACTATGATTTATTATCTTACAGATTTCATTTCTCCCTTTCTCTATTTTCTTGTAACAGCACTGTTAATATTGTTATTCTGTTTTGTTTTATCCGAACACTTACTTTTACTTTTTATGAGTTCCGACAAGGGTTTCCTCAATTAGTCAGAGCAGAGCTCCGTGCCTCTCGGATCCATCCAATCCTCTTCCTGGAGACCTCGACCGGCCATCTCCTCCTGGATCTTCTCCATCCACCTGCTTCTGGGCCATCCGCGTCCTCTCCTACCTGGTGGAATCCAATCCAGGACCAGATTTGGCCAACATTCGAACGCCATTCTCTTCACATGGCGGAACCAACTTAGGCAGCGTGATCCAATCCTTTCTACCTGTTGATATATTCACATTCTTCCTAGGTGAAATTTCTTCGATTCTTAGTCTATCTAGTGACACGGAGACAGCTCCTCCAGAAACCCATTTCAACTGCCTGCACCTTTAGAGTACAGACGGAGGCCCATAGTCCAGGTTTCCGAGGAATATGGCAGGATGGTTTCTACTATGATTGCCTACTATGTGAAAATACGGTGTTTATTTTGTTTAGATATCTCTGCAATCTATTATAAAAGTCACATGATTTAAATAAATTATTACACTATTGCTAGTATTCTGTTTTGTTGTGACAGAAAGACAAGAAAAATTATAATTATTGTATCAATGATGCCTAAAATAATAACATTGATTGCACTACTTATCATTTAAAAGTGTAAAGATGATGATGAAGACTTGAATCGTGATTATAGGTAAGTTGGTTTCTACATTATTTGAAAATACATTGAAGGAGGCTTTGATGAATATACCCATGAATTAAGGAGTTTATCTATGCTTGTTTAAAGATAGAAAATGTATATTCCCGGGACGGGATATGGTACCTCATACCTCAAGGCATTTTATTTCTACACATGAATACAAGAAAATAATTTTATATTACTGTTTACCATTTTAAAATTTTATGTATATCACTGGATTACAAAAAAGAAGGAATCAGACATTATCCAGTACAAATAAATTCTTCTTTTTTTAATTCTTGAAACGTTTTGACTACAGTGTCATTTTCAATCACAACTAATTTGTGGTTTTATGCATCAAAAACCATATCGTACATAAAAATACGAGCTAAAATTTTCTTAATATTTTTTTTTTAATTTTAAATGTCAAGTTAAAAAATTCTTTGTTTGAACTGTGGGGTATACTTATTCCCTATTGTCCACATTACTGTTTATGCATAATATGTGAATGGCTTTTCTTGGTTGCGAGTTCCAGAGTTGATGTCCACTCCATGATGTTGATGAGATACTGTTTTCTACCCCCCTCCTTTGTCTACTACTGTTCTTGAACTGCTCTAAATGGCCAT
The DNA here is from genome assembly GCA_037127475.1 of Arma custos. Classification (NCBI taxonomy): domain Eukaryota; kingdom Metazoa; phylum Arthropoda; class Insecta; order Hemiptera; family Pentatomidae; genus Arma; species Arma custos. The sequence continues at coordinate 99,460,759 of CM073762.1, forward strand.
TTTGATCACTGCCTCTGGTACAAAGAGGTAGTGCAGGTAGACGATGGACGTTTTATATCGAACAATGCATATTAAGCATAAGCCTATTGTAAACATAAGTACGCTATATGGAAAGAAACCACACTAAAGCATTACCATAGAATATCCTTTTATTACTTTATTAGGTTATTAAGCAATAAAGTAAGTAATCATATTTTTTTTAATATTTCACTACAATTTTTATGTTATTTATTTTATATGGGTGATTTATATAGAATATCAGTAAATCCTGGGGTTTTTTTTTATGTATTTTTACTCCAGTCTCACGTAAAAACAGTTTCGCGAGTCTACAAGCAGTGCTTGTCTCCGTATGTATCACTAATTTAACTCTATTATCAGTTACTCTAAACGCGAAATGTAATTTGGTTAACGAGCAGCATTTTGTATAGGAAGAGTATAGTCGCGTGACCGTGGTCACGCTTGTATGATTATCATGCCGGAAATTTTAATCCGAGTTATGGGTGGCGTGCGGTAGTCCTGATGTGCACTAAACAAATTAAATAAGGAGATAAAAAGCGACACTAATGGGCCCTGTATGAAGCATCGTTCGGAGAGTTGTTAGTTTTTTCCCTGCCTTCGGGGGCACTTTAGTTAATGACCTCACTGCCGAATAATGAGGGAGTGGCGATACTTCGGAAAGTGAAGGAATAAAGACTCTTCGCCAGATCTCGGTTAATTGATTAGTCCCAGCACCTCTTAGGAATGAGAACAAATTAAAAATAAAAGTACGTATCTCCCATACCCAATCCCGGTGAATCAGTGGTTAAGTCGAATTTTCTTCGAAAGAATATTTTTGTACTTCAGTAACCAGAATCGAGTTATTTCCGTAGTGAATAAGGGGCTAAATAAGGCATTGGCTTTAAAAGGAGTTATTATTTATATTACAACTCCATTTCAAGCCAAAAATTACTAGAATGATACAATTCCTGTTATCTGAAAGCAGTCATCTCTCTCTGGACAAAATCCGACTAACCACTTATTCACCAGGGGTATAGTTGTACCGACAGTTTTCCGATTTATTAAAACAAAAACCACATTTCCATAAATCACAAATAAATATTTTTGTAATGTTTAAATCTCCTTCTTTTAATTCAGATATGATTGATAGATATTAGCTGTATCGAAATTTGAGAAATTTTAACGTTGAAACATCGTATCTTTTTTTGAACTTCGCGTCTACAAATATCTATTTTTTTTTAGATTAATTTATTGATATTTACAACTATAATAATATTGCAACAAGTAAATTTGCTAATATGAACAAAAGACATGAAAAACACTTGTGGAGAAACTACCCATCGGTAGCACTCCAATAAAGTTCTATAGTAGAAGGTCTCGAGGGCATCTTCTTTTCAGACGCCTCGGAGGTTTATCAGGAATAGTGTGGGAAGCAAGTTGAGAGACTATAGGATTCAAGTGTGTATGGAGCTTGTCGTGGAAGGATAGGTATCTAGTTTGGACCAAATCAGCAACAAATGGGATATTAAGATCATGATGGATGAGTTTGTTTGTGACATAATAAGGAGCATTGAAGATTTTACGAAGAATTTTGGATTGTAAGGATTGGATAGGAGATGAATTGGATGGTTCAGTAGAGCCCCAAAGCTCAACTCCGTATGTCCAAATAGGTCTGATAACTGTCATGTAAATGAGCCTTTTGTAATTAATTGGGAGCTTAGAGCGTTTGTGCAGTAAATGTTAAAGTAGGCGAAAACAGCAGTTTTTTACAAATATTAAAATAAAAACTTAAAAAATACCGATTACAAAGAAATATCGAATATTTTTAAAATTATTTTTCTAAGCTACAAGTCCGGTGAAGTGAGAGGGTTCACCATTTCGGCTCAAGTAAACTATTAGCAATCTGGCGCCCTACACTGAAGAAAATCTTTCGGGAAAAATTACCCAGAGCCCAGGAGCGATCGCGGGAACAAAGAACCTCGTAACTTTATATTGGCAACTCCTTCCCCTTCTATTTATTACAGTTTTTTTTTGTAGGATAGAATTCTTCTTTTATTAAAACTTTGTCGTCCCTGAATACTTTCCTTACTGGCCTGCTGCTGTTACAGTTAACTATTGCTCGACGAAAAATTGTTAATAATTATCATATATTTTAACTAATTAAATCAAAGATTTAAAAAAAACAAAAGGAATACCCAGTTAACTGGCCGAAATTATGTCATATGACCCTAATTTTGTTACCTTATCTTACATAAATATTTGTTAGTTCCTAGCTATTTAAAAAAAAAAACCCGACCTAGATTCTGTAGCCATTATAATTAATCTGATAGTGAGTGAAAAGCCAAGTTATTACTAATAATTTAATATTGTCTTGGAATTTTACAACTAAAACGTTTTGAAAAAAAAACATTAAGGTTTTTTATTTTACTTATTTTAAATACTACAGAACTTTTTGATTTTTACCAAAACTAAAAAATCACACACTTGTTCTCCCAAGTGTGTACCAAAAGTGGTAAAACTTTTTAACCTATTATTCTAGGTGCTATAAATCCAAAAACTAGATCATGTTTATAAAAATATATCACTTTTTTCAATGAAGTATCATATTTGTTTACGAACTATTATGAAATTATTACAAAAGGCTCCAGTGGTTTCTTCTGGTTTAGACGGTGTAAGCTTATTTTTTATAAATTCTGCTTTTTTCATTGAATTGAAGGTAATTAAAACATTCGAAATTATAAAAAATACTTTTTCATTAGAAAAATAAATAGGATTCGGTTTCATAAATTTATAGCTATTTCCAACTAGTAATACTAGAAAAATTTGAGACTGAAAATCGGAATACATTTTTACTAGACATTTCCTGAGAATAAATTTTAAAAGAAAAATAATAGAAGAATATTATTTCATTAAAGTTTATATTGTGTTGTAATAAAAAAAATGTGCATTACAAATAATATCAACAATTTCTTCATACAAATAAATCGCCATAGAGTAATAAAGATATACTTGGTCTTAAAATAAAAACATATGAGCAGAGGGTAAACTAATAAATGTAATTTTAAAATTAAGTTTAAAGTTTAAATTATAAACCATATATAATCTTTTTATATCCTCTATAATATATAATCATGAATTAAAGAATTTATATTTAAGAACGTGAGCCAATAGATTTGACCTTTTTGGAACCGAACCAAGAGATATTTTGTTTGTTTTGTTTTTTAAGTTGTTTATTTCTGACATTAATATAAGAGAATGAAAAATTAATTTTTACTCTGGGATCGGTACTCAGCGAAAATTAATTTGATTTTAATCTAAATACTAAATTTTAATACTAATACTAAATATATATATAACATTGTTTGTTTCAAATTTAAATATAACTTACCAATATTTTTAGAATGCTATAATGATATAAAAAAAAAGGATCCTTAGTACTTCCGAAAGCAGTAATTTAAGCTTTTACGCTCATGGGACGTATCTCGAGCCTGTACGGTGTCGGGTACATGTTGTGTAAGGACACAATCTTAATTATATCCGGATAGACAAAATTTAATTTAAAACTCTTATGACCCAAGGATGTCTAGAAAAAAACTTTAAAAATCTGAAGAGGGTAGTTAAAAAAATTCACACGTATCTTGTGGGATACATTGCCAAGATCATTAATAAATACCTTACGCTAAATTCTTATTTATCTCCACAGATACATTATCAAGAAAAGGGTTGAATAAATAACAGTCCTTATGGAGTGGATATAATATTTTTCAGAATATTTTACAAGCACAGATTAGAGATGCCTGTAAAGGCACTAGAGATCCTAGGACTAAAATGGAAGAAAATTAATTTGCTAACTCCAGAGTTAACTTAGTAACTTAGTAAAGCCATTAGACAAATAGACCTCGAGAGTACTAGCTTAACTAATAGTGGCTCTTCACAGAATCTCTTGTCTTACGCTTTCAGATTTTAATTTAAATTAATGTTAATTTAATTCGTTAAATTTGATAATTTATTTGCTAAGGAAATTTATTTGGATGTGGGATAGCTCAGTATATAGAATACTGAGTAGCTATGCTGAATGTTTCGGGTCCAAATCCAGGTGAGGCAGATGAATTATTTTGAATGATATATTTTATATTACATACAAGAGATTTTAAGGAATATATGTAAAACATACAGTGGTATTGTTTTTCAGTAACGCGGCAGTTTAGAGAGAGCTGGCAGCCTGCTGATAAGATAATTAGCGAGATGGATAATTATGGAAGAGGGGGCTCAACATCTGCCGTAATAGGTTCTACTACAGCCACGGTCTCTGCTTGTGGCAAGCAAGCTTTGCCTAGTAGCCATTATATATATTTAATAGGCTATATATATATATATATATATATTTATATTTATATATATAGCCTATTAAATATATATAATGGCTACTAGGCAGAGCTAGCTGCCACAAGCAGATATATATATATATATATATATATATATATATATATATATATATATATATATATGATATAATTAACGATATCCAAAATTGTGTAATGTTTATATTTACATTCATGGTATTAAGAATAATAGTGTCCTACTCCCATTCATAACTTATATATATATATATATATATATATATATATATATATATATATATAAACTCCCCGTCAAAAGTACTGCAACAACCATAGTTCTCGAGATTTTCTTTTTTTTCATTTTTGTTTATTGGAAGAGATATTTGATATTATTTTAATATCACTTGTTTATGTCCAGTTAAAATACTCATTACAGACTTCAGAACCTTTCTTTATTATGAAAAGACAGACGTTTTTGAAAAATTCAAATTTTCAAGATGTTGCGATACTTTTGACGGGGATTTTATACATAATATAATCATGGTAATATGATGGTATAACATAATATTTAATTTGTCCTTACCCTCTTTTCCCATTTGACAAGAACTCAAATATGTATCATAATTAGGCGCTGTAAGGGTGAAAGATTAGGTAGCTAAAAAACCGTTTATTTATTCACTTCTTTAGATTGAGGGCTAAAGAGCTTTTCAGGTTCTGGCATTATTTAATATTTTATAATGCTTATGTATAGAATATTAAGGTATTGCAAATATATAATAAACAAGGCCTATGCTGTATATATAGGGCTATCCTTATGGTATTACATTTGGAATACCATCACATTCAACAATAATTCATTGATTTCAAAAAGATTCGATTGCTAAGGACGCCAACTATGGGGTGAAGACCCTGAACTTCACATATGTATATATATATATATATATATATATATATATATATAACATATATATATGATACAAATGTTAGTTATTTAAAATTGAAAAATTTCGACATCGAAAAAAGTGTTGATGTGTATATATCGAAGTAAATATATCGAAATAATTGTTAGGTATATCGAAATAAAAAATAAGGATAATTAGATTTACTGATCACCGATTTATTATATTATTTTTTGTATTGGGCTAAGGGATATAACATTAATACACATCGATTCCATAGTTTTTCAATATATCGATATTGGAATTAATAAATAAAGTATTGTTATTTTTTACCTTTAACAGGTGAAGAGGCTTTGTATTGAATTCAATATAAGAGTCAGATGTCAAGTTTTAAATTGATTAATGGACGCGATATTGTCAGTTTATAGAGCAGCATTCCTGCTCATTCGTTTCTTCTCTTCAGCGTCATGGAAAACAGAAGAGGAAGATTCGGAAATGGAGTTACCTGGTCTAAAACGCGAGACAAATAGAAGGGAATACCAGGAGAGATAGGATCAAATATATATATGATCAAGCCTCGAGGCACAGCCGGTTGAAACCACTGCATCTGAATTAACTAAGATGGTTTGGGTATCTTCCAAGAAGGCAGAAGGATTGCGAAAACAACATGAGACCAAGCGGAAGGTGTCCTATGTCCAGGAAGACCTCGGATCACCTGGGAGGAGGGAGGGTTAGAGACGTACAGGAAGTTCGGGAAGAAATGTTTGTACCAATAGGTTTGGGTGTCCAGCAAGAGGCCTTATAACGAGTGGCACAATTTACTTGTTCATGATTGGATGCCCGCATGATTTATTTGTTTGTAATTAATTATTTCCTGGAAGAATTAATATTAACCCGTAACTCAATCTAAGCTGTTTCGGACCACGTGGGTGGAGTGATGAAGTTGTTGCTAAAAACTTTAAAAATGTCAAAGCATTTTTTAAAATTGTATTATATTATTAAGACTTCAGCTAGAAGTCCTTTTCTGTAGCAAATCTAGCCTCTTCTTACGAAATGGTCTTCTGTTATAGTCTTTTGGAATCCTCCCACTTGGCAACTATGTACAGATTTGTCTTGTGTCCTCTCCTTTATCTAAATTTATATTTGAAAAATATCATAATAATGCTCAATTAATATTAATTTGTAATGTTCTTTTTTGTCTCTAGGTAGTGATGGATATTAAAAACAAAATATAAAATAGTTCACAGAATGTTATGAAGATTTTTAATTTTTTTTAATTTGTATGTAAAGTTGTAAGTGACTTTCGTTGTACCGGAAGGAATGTTGATTAAATATGTTTTAGAAAATTATATTTAGTTAATGAGTTATAAGGAGATACTAGAACAAAATTTTAATTATATAGAGTGAGTCTGGACCAATTATTTCTCTTGGTTAAATATAGTTTTTCCGTCCAAATTTATTAATATTAATTGATCGAATACCATATTATTTCAAGAATTAGGGATATGTTATAAATATCAGTATATATAGAACAAAAAAAAACATATACATATATATATTACATTAATTGTGTAAGAAATGACCATTTCAAAAAAAATCTTGGGATGCTCGCATTACAAAACATTCAGGGACCTCCTTAATTCAAATCGTTATTTAATTGTATTTTTAATTTTTTAAAATGTATATATAAAGAATAAATAAGTAGGAGATAATTGTATTAGATATTCTTAATTAATCCTTCTATTGATTGAAAGGCGATGGCCTTATTAACGTATTTTTACTCACCTCCAAAAGCCATGGATACATTGGCAAGTAGTCCAATGTACAGCCCAAAAAATATATATAAAGAAAAATTAGAGTAAATAAAAAATCGTTTTTAAATTAATTTTTAACCTCTATAGTTTTGACATTAATTATTTTATTTGAAATTTGATTACCCAATGTGAAAGATTATTCCTTTTTGTATCCTTTGATTAATTATCAATTACTTTCTTACATTGTGCGTAACCACATTTTAGTGATATCAACGTAGACAAATTGTATGACATTAAAGACTGGAGTTATATCAAGCCGAAAACAATTTGAAAATACTTCAGAGGAATTATATTTTTAAGAAATTCTCAAAAGATTATATTTTCAATCTGTTTTAAAATATTTTCAATATATTTTACCGTCGCAATATTATACAACATTGTGATTTGTGTTTATAGGTAGGTAAGTACATGTAAAATTCTTATGTATTGAACTAGAAAACTTCGGTTAAATAATGTTAACTATTTTATAAATTTATTATTTTCCTTACAAATCATAACCACTCGCATTAACATGACGGGTGGATTCCCTTTAGAACACCACCCCCTGCATAGGCATTACCCACCCAAGGACAGAAGAAACTCTTGGATCGTGACGATGTACTTACAAGAGATAGTCATGTCCTATCTTGTCACACCTACAACAAGCGCTGGCAGCTGGCCAGGTTCGATTCTCGCTATCTATAGACAATCGGCCGAAAATATCCCTAGGCAGTATTTCCTCCTCATAACATAAGCAGATCTATCATAGACCCCTCAGGTCTAAACATTGGCTTTATAGGACCAAGCTGTTCTCTATTGAACACAATTCCAATATATCACGCTCATATTTGGGCTTAACGCTCAGGATATTTTTGGATGAACTCTCCCCCTCGATCGCTACTAAACAAATGCATATTTTTATTTTATCTGATCTAGACTATACAGAAGGAATGAATTGTGTTATGCTATGTTCTTATCTTTAATATTTTTTAAATAGTTAATCTCTAGTACTTGACTCCTAAAAACTATGATTAAACTACTTGTATATCAAATGAAATGTTTAAAATTTTACACTTAGTAATGGTAGTGTTAGTATGGATCCTATTATCTCTCAAGGTTAATGATAATTACAGTTTTTCCGTCCAAATTTACTCAAAACAATAAAATACCGTATCAATTCATTAATTAGGGATAATTAAAAAAAACAAAAATAACTTTTAAATAGTTTTAAAAACATAACAAAACTATACTATAATGTTTTATTACTACTTCTTATGTAAAGAGAAAAAAAGCGGGAGTATTTTTCCATAGTAAATAACATTGCATAAGGAGCAAAAAACACTTTAACAATCATGTATTATGGAGCTTGTTATGGTCCCCTAACACCCCTATCCGTACTTTTCAAACTTTTTTACCCAAATTCATATTGAGCTGACAAATACATTTTAGACTAATGTATTCTTTCAAAATAAGATTAAAAAAGTGGATACAAAATTATAATAAAAATATATTAAATTAGTCTGGATGGTTTTATAATTTATTGGACCTTCAAGTATACCAATTTTACTTAAAACTGCCTAAGAAAATTTTAATTCTTCACAATATGCTTCAAGAAATTGAACCAAATGATTTATTGACTTTATTTTTCTCAATTATGTTCATTATGGCTATAAGAGTTAACTTTCTTTTGTTTTTTATGGGATAAGCAAACAAATAAAGGCTCTTTGAAAGGGTTATTTTTAAAAGAAACAATATTTTTAAAAATGGATGTATTTTTTAAAAAGATGTTTTTTAGTCCAAGCCATTAAGTATAAAAATGATAATAAACTCTATTTGTGTGTAACCTCAATGAAGCTTTCTTCTTTCATTACATTGTGTTCAGATGCAACGTGTGTTTTATTATTACGAAGGATAATAAACCACTGTAATAACTGTAACCAGATTATTTAATGGGTCGCTACTGGTAGGGTTTATGTACTTTCAGTTATTACTAGGTTTATAAGCATCTGTTCATTGAACAATCACAAATTATAATGTATACATAGCAATTTATACAATCTAATACATATAATACGTACAAACAATATAATTCAACTGTAGCACAGGCCAACAAAAAAAAATTTTTTGAAAACTTTTTTAACTTTAATAGTTGATCTTTATAGATTTTTATGTGCTGAATCTAAATCTGGACTTAGTTGTTTTTGTATCACCCATAGTTTTCCAGCAATTTGCTTTGTATAAACCCCTAACTAAACCACTGTACGGTATATGGGGAAATTAATGAAACACTAAGTTACATCACAAGCATGGTCTGTATTAACAATGGCAACTTAAAACTGTGATATAATGTGCTAATAAAGGTTTCAATATAAAAGTTTATCAACAGGTTTCAAAAGGTAACGAATCGGGTCAACATCACCAACATCATGTTGATGTTCTAGGGGCCTGGTTTTTCCATCACAATATTAAAGCTGATCAATTCTTTAAAAATCGCTTCATTTAATAAATTTAAATATAAAATGTGAAGAAATTGTGGGTGATACAGCTTTTTTAATATCATACTTGGATTCAGTACCCTAAAAACTATAGGAATAAGTTATTTTCAGTACAAAAGCTTTTTCATCGTTGGCCTGTGTAATCTGAGTACCTGTGCCTCGTAATAACAAAACAGTAACGACATCTAAACTCAATATATGCAAAGAAGGTGACATTGAGGTTAAATTTATATCAATAAATAAAAAAATTAAACAATAAATGATTTTTGTTGTTACTTCTACCCAAAAACTTAAATTTATTGATTAAAGGAATAAATTTAGCTTCTAGTATGGACTTTGCGAACGAATAAACTGTCCATTCAAAGGGGAAAAATTAAAGAAGAAATAAATTTAAAATATTTTTTGTATTCTAAAGGGTCAAAAATAATAAATACCATTAAGTAGTCAGCATCCGATGAATAGAACGAATGTGTAGTTTGGCAAGATGCCACAATCATATTTAAGGAAATTCTTTGTATTATACTAACCACATATTTTCTTTTGCTAATATTATATTTATGTTTATCTATTGAAGAAGCAGGGTGACTCAGTGATAGAGCGTTGAGTTACCGTCCCAAAGGTCGCGTGTTCAAATCTGGCAGATTTGGCTGTTTTATTTAGCCTGTAGACGGCCGGGGATGAATCCTATGGTATCTGGGACCCTACAAGGCTCGTCCAGCCTATATAAAGTGTGCATCCAAAATAAGGGGGAAAATCTCGCGGTTGAGCGTGATCGAGGTTAAGGCACCTCCATTTTTCTAGACACATTACAACTCTAATATATACTGACACCCTAGACGGGTTGTAGAGGTACAAATTATTTATTTATTTTTTATCATCCTCCCTATAAAAAGACTCTGAGAATGAGATTGCATTTTAAATATTTTACTTATCTTTAAGGAATACTTGGAGGAAAATATGACATGGAATTATTCTCTAAGTGATTCCAGGTCTTCCCTCGAAGAGATTTTCAGTTTTCAGAAGGCAGAAGGTTGTAGGTAAAACCCTATCGGTCTATATTAGTATCTGGAACTCTGTTGTTCCTCAAACAGCCTCTATAAAGTGGGTAATCAACATAAGGGGGAAATAATCTGGCGATTGAGCGTGATCTATTACAACTATGCACAATCATTGTTCCAGAAACAACCCTGCCTCTACCATCTAATGAATCTAATACTCTTCACGAGTTGTAGTTTTAGAGTTTTTTTCTATTGATCAACCTTTCCATCTCTATATTTAAATGTAGTTCTTTCACGAATGTATGGAATTGCTTCATATAACTTCCGGCCTCCTTAGGATACCGCTATGTAAAATCGCAGGTATTTCTCAAACAGTTAAGACAAGCAAGATCAGCCCCTACTACTGAGAGGGCTAACAATAGCAGAGGAAGGAAAGCTTACGTCGTGGAGTCACAAAGGGCCTGTCGGAAGCTTCTCTGTTTATATATGTAGGGCCGTTTCTATTTCGGGCTTTGAGTAGTCATCGCAGCTTATCGGGTAAGCTCTCGCCTGACAGCGATGGCTAGCACGTGTCTTTATTCTCGAGTCTGGTGAAGTGTTCAGGATTCAGGATATCCTGAATACAATGTAGCGTTAAAATAAATAATAACTGTTATAAAATACGCTTTAGTAAGAAGCAAACCTAAAATTAGAAAAACTTTCAATAAGTTTAAAATAAAAATAAAAAAAATAGAGCTAAGAACTTATATTTTATCTTTTTAAAAAAAACGTGGGTTCCTTGAATACACAAAATGAGAATCACTTATCTCATTGTGCTTACGTAAGAATCCCATTATTATTATTTCTCATCAGTTATTCCACAATTTATCTTTTACTAGTGTTTCTAAAATTTGTAACAAAAAGATAATTTCAATCGTGTGGCATATTAAAAGAGGGAAAAAAATTGAATTATTGATTACAATTAAAAATAATAATTAAAACATACTGATTCAATCTCCTTGACGCTAGCAATGGAATAAGAGGAAGGAAAAGATATAAAATCAATAACCATTTAGAATTGGATTTTTTTAAACCTATCTTCTAATTATTGAAATCCATAAAATTGTTTAGAATTAATATTATTATATTATTTTCATTTGTCCATGTTCAGTTAATATTTCATATAATTCTAATCCCATTCAAATCGATATGTTCCCACTTCTCTTTTGTATCACCAACGGAAGATCGGTAAAACATCTACAAAAACAGAATTCGTAATTACAACGAGTAGAAGAGACAAAGAGAATGTACGTGTTTAATTGTTAACTAACATACTATGAAATGAATAGGTATTTATATAGGTACAGATATTAAGCTCTTTTATAGATTATGTAATATAAGCTCCCAAAAAAAAGTAATTAATTCCAACAAGCAGTGAATCATCAGAGACTATTGTATATTCATGAAGGGAACAAGCGTGTCGAGCAGCTGGGCTACAGATGCAAATTAAAGATAACTTTTATAAAAAAGGCGTTATAACCATACCGATATTTCTATTTGCTAATATCACCATGTATTGTTTTATGATCCACTAAGTGTTTTATGGGATTTTTGTCTGAATGACTAGCTCAAGAAATGTTTTAGAGATCTCATAAATGCTAAGTGAAACATTGTATATGAATAAAATGTGTTATGTTATCTTGAAAAATAGTTATTGTTGTTGTAAATGTTTATTATTTACTGATGTAAAAGTTTCTATAGAGATCAAGGCATGCTCAGCCAAATAAGTGCTTTTTTGGGATAGACCGATGTATAAAAACCAAATTTTTGTTCTGAAATACGAAAACGATTCTATACAAAGCGCTCATTCGGCCTGTCATTCTATACCCGTCAGAAGCCTGTTTATAAAGAAAATCACGTCAAACTTTTGAAAGGAAGATTTTACGGAGAATATATATGCCTATTAGAGAGGAGGAAACGTACCAATGCGGAGCCGAAGTCTATTGTAAGCCCCGGACTTGGTAAAAGTAATAAAGCTTAGTAGGTTACGCTGGATTGGCAATGTGGCGAGAATGTCACAAGGCCCCGAAGAATAATTGGAGAAAATGTGCAACGTAAGAAGAAGAGTAGGGCAACCCAAGCTGCGATGGCTGGACTCCAGGAGCCTGCAAAATGTTCGGAACTGGAAGGTTGCATGAATTGGTTGAAGGAAGAATTGGTGGAAACGTATCATGAAGGCGAAGGCTCATTGATGGGGTTTAGAGCCACGAAAAAAGAAGAAGATGTAAAAGTGGTCTCATTATTGAAAAGTAAAAAATAAGTGCAACCAAATCGAACCATGTTAATTTCACCAAGCAGAAAAATAAACAACAGACTGATACCTACTTTCGAAAATAGTACTGGGATACATCTTCAGAAGAGTATCTCATACTAATATTAAAGTTTAACTAGGGGCATATATGCGAAATAAAAAAAATATTAAAGTTTAACATGAGGCTCACATCCGAAATCAAATACGTGGACTAAGAAATGATTATCTACAATCAAAAGCCTCTCCTTAAAACTATTTACATTTGAAGTTTTGCGGCGATATTGATCTCTCTCACTTCGAGGGATGACCTGGAGAAGGTCGTGAAGATTAATTCCAGTTTTTCCTCAAAGTATTCCTCAAGTACAAATAAGAAATTTAGATATCAATCTGGTACTCAGGTTAATTTTTAAGAAAGACTTATAAAAGAAAAGAAAAAATGCTGTACCACTACAACCTATCATAAGTTTTTGGCTCTGTACACGGTTGAGACTTAAACAACGGTTTTGATCATGCTCAACTGATCACATGATTTTCCTCACTCAAATTCACTCGATCAATTGACTGGTTTTCCCCAAATGAAGAGTACCTCGCAGGTCCCGTCCGTAGCAGTTGAACAGCTTAAAGAATGTATCTGCCACAGCTAGACCTCAACCCGGGATGTTGCGCAAAGTAACCCCGCACTTTACACATCGAGTTAGCCCCCTCCATAAAGGGAGGATTATAGAAGAAATTAAAGGAATTCTAATTGGACGACGGAAAATTTCCGGGAAATTCAGAGAGGGTCAATTTTGGGAAAATAAATATTTTTAAAACGATTTGAATAGAAGGTCATTAAATGTGTTTTTGAACACGAGATTTTTTTCTATAGAGAATAATTAGTTTTAATATGTTTGGTAATCCTGACTCTGTAAAAAGTATTTTTAATTTTATTTTATTTTTTGCCTCAGTTTATTTCCTTTTGCTTAGTTCCGATGAACAAGTGGTTAAGTCGGATTTTGTCCAGAGAGAGCTAACTGCTTTCAGATAACCGGAATCGTATCATTCTCGTAGTTTTTGGCTTGAAATAGAGTTTTATTATAAGCAACAACTCCTTTTCAAGCCAATGCCTTACTTAGCCCCTTATTCGCAAAGAAAATAACTCGATTCCGCTTACTTATTTAAAAGAAACTCATTATGAAGAAAATTAGACCTAACCACTTATTCACCGGATCTGTAGATATATACTGAGCCATGTCGTACAGTTCGCAAGACCACTGTGCTGCTAATCTGTCGATCCTCTGTTAGAGGACAGTAATGGCTGATAAATTATTGTTTAATGGGTTTACACAGTTTGCAATGCAATAAAGGACATCAACTATCTGTACTTCTATAGGCAAATGAACTGTTCAGTCCTAACCATGCAATGAGCATAAGACTCATCATGAGTTATAGTGTTGCAATTAAGTAATAAAATTGTAAGTTTCAGTTCTGTAATTAAGTAATAAAAATACTCAATAAAGCTCTTATAAGTTCTTCTCTTAATGTTAATGAATCTTATTCTTTTATATGTCAACTCTTTAGTGATCTCTCAACCTAAATATTTATACATAGCGGATTATATTAAGATTGACTAATATCAGTCCCTCTATCTTAGGAGAAGTTTGAATATTTTTCAATTCTTCTCTCGTACAATACACGAAACAGAGATTCCTTAGTCGAAACGTAAACGGAGTGAAGATATTGCCAACTGAAGCTATAAATACCTCGAGAACAAAACCTCGCGTTCGGGCAACTCTTGCTACATCTGCTGCTGACTAAGACACTCTTTTTATAGTTCTTCCGGAGAGTTGCCAAATATTTTCCTCGCTATATTTAGTTGGTCCTTGACAGATCAGTACCGCCTCCTGTGCAAGGTAAACACGCTTTTTTTATTTACCTCAGTTCAGTGTACTCTCGCGAGGGGAACTGAACATGTTGCAACTAGCTTTTTCCCGTGAAATCGTCCGCGTTGATTTTAAATAGAAATTCATATTGAGTTTAAATGGTGAGTGAGTTTTGAATTCCATAAATGAACTCCATATTATAAACACTGACGTAAAGCATTTGTGAACCCATTTGAATTCAGGGGACGAATTTTAAAAAATCTTTTCTTATTCGCGTTGGCCTTATAAAATGTACCTACTGTCCAAATATCAAGTCTGTAGCTTATGCCGTTTTGGCTCTGCGATGATCTTTTCAGTCAGGAAGAACTCTTATATATATATATAGATGTCCCCCTTCAATGTTCTAGGCGTTCTGTCGTAAAGATAAGATATGCATTTTACTGTACTGAACAATTTTAAGAAAATATATTAGATATATCATTCTAATCATTAAAAATTAACGGTTACACAAAAATACGATTTTTATACTAGTCACTTTGAAAAGCTCTTGTTCAGTGACTATAAAACAGAAGAAAATTTAATACCATTCCGCAATACGTGCCAAATCAACGAAAACGACTTTTGAGCAAAGGAGTTTGGTAGCTGATTTGCTATGTGGAAGCTTACGGTTTCAAACTCAGCTGTAGAAGGTAAATGTTTTGATTTGGCAACAGCCACTGATGGATTCTAAGGGCCTACTTTGCTATAGGTGACAATAAGGGGCCTAGGCCAGGTAGAGTAAAATGATCCTTAGGGTTCATTACTTTACTTTGAAGAGAGAGGGCAGTTGCCGGTACGCAGCAGTCAAGTCAAGGTGTAAGGAAGAGAATGAAGATTGAAGCCAGATGTATCAAAGAAGTCACCTAAAGCTTCCCCTTTTCAATGTAAGTTGTGTATAAGTTTTATTAAGTCTATAACCATCATCAGCACAAATAAAATATAATGTTCTTCTATAATGATTCGTATTTAATAAACAACTCCTGGTCAGTCAACCACGTTAACCTTTGGAGAAGACTATATAAGTCTCTTATTTATTAAAAACATAAAATTATTACATATTAAGTATAACGATCTCAGGGTGGCATCCCATTTTAGTATTTAATTATATTCAGATCAAAGAATCTGACTTTTCCCTGAGATCATAGCTTGGGCAGTAAAGCCACTTCAATAAAGTTGGTACCCTTAATTGGGTGAAAAACTTGAAAAAAATCACCAACAGCATAAACAAATGATCCGGAAATCATTTTTATTATGGAAATTAAAAGCTTAAAGGAATTAGACCCGTAACCGAAGTCTTATAACATCGAGAAAGTCAGGATCTGAATCGATCAGCGCAGATATCGGATCTATGTAACGTAGAAAATTTATGAAATAAACTTCACATTTAGCTACGTCTCCTCCGAATGAACATCACTGTCTGGAAGAACGCTGATCATTATTTCAATTACAGGGAGTTCCTGTACCTGTATGAGTATATTCTCATGGTCCCAGTGCTGCCTTTTTTCTCATGTTAAATTCCATGTTATGTATTGAAGGTGGTTGATTGGTGAACAAAGGCAGCGATATGCGTGCAGCACCTTGAACGATCTCTTAGATATCATCCAATTATTAGAACGATACATTCGTCGTCAAGCTCACTTACTATCAAGACTCGGAGTAAATCGACAAGGATATAAAATAGTAAAAATTAAATATGTAAAATAAATAATAGAGGAAGAAAGTATTTTTTTCATATAGTAAAAAACATTTATTTCTTCTGTAATTCCCCAATAAAAATAATATAGTTAGAGTAGAACACGGAGTTTCTGTCCTGATGATCGCGGGTTTGAATCTGGCTGTGATAAATTAATCAATCTATTATCCGCCATAGATAGACCCTGTGGGATTTGTAGACCCACCTGAGGATCTAACAACGTCAATAAAGTAGTATAAAAGCCTCGCGATTAAGTGTAATCTCAGCCTAATCAACTCCTTATACAACCGTAGGCTTAAAAACAGTACAGTATCTTCTGAGCCCAAAAAGGTTTTTATTTTCCAATTTATTTGCAAATGAGGTTTTCCCTTAAATATTTATTCTAATATCAAAAAATTTTTTGAAAACAAAGCATTTATTTTCTTAGAAAATTGTTATATTTTCTTAGAAAATTTTATATACATATATACCAAATATCTTCCCGGCGTACTTATATTATTATTATTTAATTTTCATTTGCACCTGCGCAATTGCGCATCCAGCAAATTTGATTGAAGTGTCTTTCTCCTTCGCTTTTCTCTATGATCATCCAGTTATTTTGGAAAAAAATACATATATTAATTGTTGAGTAGGTCTCTTGGCCAATGTCTTTTTAATCTTTTTTTATCAAGTCCAGGTAACAGGGAGAAGGAAAGCGGAAGAACGAGTGGGTTTGTGTGATATTGTGTCGATGAGTGGAATGTTATGTATTTGTTATGAATATATGATTTTATAGTGGGAATGTTCATGTCGTACTTATATTAAATCATTATTATGAATATTAACATTATTACCGATCATCATTATTCTTTAAAAGGCACAAAAGGCGTCGGTGACGATAATTGATGACCTGAAGCTGGCATCAGGGCATCAGGGTGAATCCGTCCAAGACGAACGCCTTTGTGATGTCATTTCAGCAAAGTAAGAAGCGCCTACCAACGACCTTCACAATTGAAGATGAAGATCGTCGTGTATCGAACTCTATTCTCTACCTTGGCGTCACTCCCGATAGGCATTTTACCTCCACTAGTTACTTCAGGGGGAGGCTGAAGCTGGCCCTACAAAAGTCCTATAGGCTCCACCACCTGCTCACTTCGCCGCAACTTTCATTACAACTTAATGCCAAATTTATAAGTCAATAATTAGACCAACGCTGCTCTATGGTGCGCCGCTACTGAAACACATTTATAAGTCTATCTAAAAGAGTCTACAGCAGTTCCAGAACTCCATCCTTAGGCATATAGTTAAACGCATGTCGCTCTTAAGGGCGCGTAACGTTAAAATCAACGAGAAGCTCAAACTTCCCTCCATTCCAGACTAAATTAGCCGGAGGCACATCAAATTTTTTGTGAACCCACTTTTCAGAGACGTAGTTCCCTCTCCCAGATCGGTGTGAGGATGTAAGGCAGTGTTCCCATGGTCGACGTGCTCTCATTGGTCTAGGGATGGGGTGAGGACTCCCTTGTCCCTTTCCTTTCATCATTTCTTCCTTCCTCTCCCCTTTCCTCTTTCCAATCACCTAATTTCCCACAGCGGTCTCTCCCTGTTTTGTATGTATAAAGCCAGTGGCCTTGTGCCGGTTTAGAGAACCCACCTTCAGCGGACTCAGCCTTGTAAATACTTAAAATACCTTCGGGTAGTAAAAGTAAATTGTAATTATTGCTGTATATATTCTTGTATATATTTTATGTAAATATTTTATGAATAAACGGAGATTTTGAAACAAAAAAAAGATCATCATTATGTCCATGCATTATGTAATAAATAAATGCATGATACGCTAATAGAAGAACCTGACAGACAGCCGAGGCCTCAGAAAACTAATAAAGAATATTTAAATGACCTAAAATCATACTTTAATGGTTTCTATTTGTTTCAGGGCCTTTGGAGTTTATGCACATTCTCGTACGTGAACTCGCATAGATCCTTCCCAAAATTTAGCAAATTAATGCTAAGCAATACAGATGCTGAAGGTAGCACGTTGAAGGAATATTTAGTGTTGGAAACATCATTTAAAGAAAAAAAAAAACTACCACTACAAATAATGAAGGATCTTGGGCTCAGTAAGAGATAGAGACTATTTGGTTTCTAGGTTAACGGTTGTGCAGGGAAGTGATTTGCCGAGAATAAGTTCAACCCAAAGATTTTATCCCCAATTACGGGTACTGACTTTATAGAGGCTAAGTGAGCCCCAGAAGGGTCAACAGGTTACATCTGTGGCTTTTAAACAGTTTAATTACCACAGCTGGATGTGAATCCTGAACCTTCAGCTGAGCTATGCATTTAAAGATAACTAACTTCTGAAGGAATATGGATGAGAAGTTTAATAATTACTTTATTATAAATATTATTATTGCTACCAAACACTAAAAAATTCAGACGTTAGTTGTTTTGAATTTGGTTTTTGAATTAAAAATACAACTGATTGCTAAACAAAGTACGCCATACGAACGTTTGTACGTTGTATCTGTCCATAACGATTATTTATTAATTATTGATTATGTATCAATTTATACATAAAGTTCATACAAATATTCCTTATACGAAAGCATTTGATATTATTATATTTTCCTACGTTGCCATTATTATTTTTTCTTTCCTGTTTAGACAGCTCAAGATTAGGATATACCAATATCCAAGCCTAAGGTAAAAACTTGTTTGGAAATCTTCCAATTTCTCCTTCCAGCTACACTGGAGCATAACGATGGGATTTGTCCATTTATGTTAACAAGATTTTTCTCTGTTTTCCGGGCCTTCGACAATTTAGACACAGCATGTAATATTTATAATAAATAAGTGTCCGGCACTATTAAATATGAACAAAATGGCTATATTAATTTTACTTAATGACCAATTACGAAACTGGGTGGGTGTAACTGTAAAAAAAAATCCAAGTTAATTTCGTATTCGTTTCGTGTTGAGAGTACTTAAATTGCAATGATAATTACAGCTGTTTTGCAGGCGATGGATTCCTAACGGTTTAGATCAATCAAGTTTCCTCTGCATGTGTGTGTGTGTGTGTGTGTGTGTGTGTGTTTGTGTTTTATAGAAATCCTTTTCTCTGTTTTTAATCTTAAAGCAGATTTCCTGATAGTAGTACAATAAAATGTTAATTTAAATCATCTCCAAGATTCAATCTAGCTCAAATTATAGGTATGAGATTTACAGGTGATATATTCGGATATTAAAGGTCTATGTAAAAGTTAAATTCAGTGGTTCCCAACCTGGGGGCATGAAGAAAAATTGGGAGCGCGAAGGCAGTTTAAAAAAACCTCACTTAGTTTTAATTATTTTCCTCTTGCTACTACTATTACTTCTTAATCTTAAATTAAAACTTAAAGTGACATATCTTGTGACATCAAAAATAATTGCTTTGTGTTCAATGTAATACTTGTTATTTTTTTTAATATCCCCATAGAATTTATTGTATAAGGGGGCGTGGGAGGCAATCGTTTCAACAGGAGGGAGTGTGATACAAAAAAGATTGGGGACCCCTAAATTAACTCTTATTTTTTTATGACAGCTGTATATTAAAAAGTCATAAATATATAAAAACTAACACCAACAAAATATCTTTTTATATATTTTTTGTTTTTATTTTTTAACTGTTTAAGTCGAATTAATTGTTGATAAAATTATAAAAGTAGAGATCTTATTTTAATAAATTTTGTACAAAATGCGTTAGTTGTACTGAAGGAAGAGGAAAGCAAGTCCTCACTTTATACTGAGCCCAATACTTTACACTAAGTTGAAGTACACGTTTCTATTTTGATTTTATGGCTTTTCTAACTTCTAAATTATTTGGTTCTATTATAAAAAAACAACAATTAAGTTTTACATCTGAGCAATGTTATGTTTGTTAGAATATTCATTCAAGATACGTAGTCTTTTTTGCGTTCAACAGCAGTTATTAATGAGAGATGTTGATTAATAAATAAAAAAGTTATTTAAATTTAAAATTTTTAAAGCAGACTTTATATTCTTGTGTAGCTTAGAGTAAATCTTACCGATAATAAAATATACGTCTACTGGATAAAAAATCTTAAAAGCAATAAAAGTCTTGGAAGCCAAGCGGCTGATGTATAAGCTTTATAGCGACTAGAATTGAATATTTAACTGAATGACAATGAAATGGAAGTTGAAGTAGGCATGAGGGAAAAGAATGAAAAAACTTTCAGAATAAATGATCCCTTGGTTCCATTTTTCATAAAATATGGTTGAGTTGAAACCAAGCTCTTGCAAAATCTTTTACAGAGTTTATCATATGGAAAAGATTAGCTAAGAAGATAAAGACTATTTTCAAAAGTCGTCTAACTGGCGTAAGTTCATCAAAAGGGAAAGTAGATTTTTTCCAGAAATAGTTATGCTACCAAGCTTAGTTTCACTGATAAATCCAGATATCTACATGAAAATTGGAAAAAAATTAATAGATTTTAATAAAATAGAGCCAAAAAACTCAATATAACAATTTCAGTTGTATGTTGAACGTCTTGATGGTGGGATCCTGTCTCAGGTTTGGAGCCTGTTTGGGCTGTTGATTGTAGGATGTAGTGCACCTTCTTCGAGATGTGATTTATATAACCTTTTTTTTGTGTCTTGATAATGCCTGAATATGCGAAACGTCGACCGGTAAGTGTGTGTTTTATTGGAGAATTTTGAAACAGAAGGCTTTGCATTGGAGTTTTTCAAATTGCACTATAATTAATAGATTTTAGTTACTATTATTAGATCGAAATATTTAAAATCTATCATTAATTTTTAGAAAGATAAGAGTTCTGTCGTAAAAGGGAGTGTAGTACACAAAAAACGTAATTAAATAAAAGATGAGTGGGAAAATATACGACAGTTAATTGTTTTAAGTTAATGTACTTATTCTTCACAGTATTTAAGTATTTATTATCACAATGATTTGGGAATATGATTAATAAATTAATTTATTAATAAAATATGAGAGTGCAGAAATATTGGGTACTTATTTTCTTATCTAAAGTCGATCGTTATTGGGTACCACGAAAACTTCACATGACTATTATATAAACTTCACAGTAAATTAAGCAATCTAGATCAAGCAAACTAGAAACGCGGTACCTCAGTGTGTAAACTGCTGTTGCCATCCTGATTGTTCTAGGTGGCAGATAAATTATTCAGTTTTTTAAAACCAGTGAATCGACCTTGTGAGATCTGGAGATCCTGCTGGGGCTAACTTAGCGTATTTTAAGTGAGTACCCTTAATTACTTTATGGATTTATGGAGTAGAACTTTAGGGCTCCACTAAGCCATCAAATTCCTCTCGTATCCTTACATTACAAGATCCTCCGTAAAATCCTACATGCTCCTTACTTTTTTAAAAATAAAGTCAACTATAATTATCATAATGTCCAATTTATTATAATTGGTCCGAACCGACCAATATTTCATCAATTTTTTATCATGATAAACTTTATTATTTCCCCAACCCAATAGTTCCAATCCTTTGTCTGAAACGGAGGCCTAAATTGAATTGATTAATTGAGTACTATCAGTGGGTATTTTTTGTCTTCAGTCTACTTGTCTTTATCTCATGCCATTACGAATCATTCATTATGTATTCGTTGTATTATTATTATTATTATACAGCCGATATAGTGAGAGCCATCCGGCTCGAGAGACTACGATGGTTGGGGTGTGTGGGATATATGGAGAGGATTGCAAGAAGGATGATGAAATGATGGAATACCGAATTATGGTATAATACTGAGAGGGAGACCCCGCCTCAGGTGGCCTCAGGTACGATGTGGAAGTTGACCTGAAGGCAATAGGTATAAACCGCTGGAGATACTTTGTGGCGAATGGAAGGAGTTAGCAGAAGCCATGGTTCTTCAACGACTGCAGAGCTCAGTAATGAATGAATGAATTATTATTACACAGTTGTAAATGCCCATTGAAAAAATACCCTATTTTAATTTTTTTTTTATTATGCATTTTACAAAATTTAAAATTCTTCTTATGAATTTGAATAAAAATCTAATTATGCCGGGAAGCAATTCCAAACGGTTACAAGGAAGTTTGCCTAATCTGTTTAAGAAGTTTGGTATCCATTTTCTTATCAGCTCCTTTCAAGCTGCCTAGCATAACTGCCTCCTCAATACATCAGAACGAAATAACAGGCTACTGAGCTGCTAGGAGGAGGTAATCAAGTCCGGTAGGAAGTTGTTCCAAGTTGCTACTTTATAGAAGTGATGCAGTTAATTCTCCCCTAACTTGCGCTAATACAAAAGTTCTACTTTAATTAACCTCCCACGTCAGCTGGGGGTTGAATTATTTTGTGCAAGTTGCCCTCTAGGCCTTAGCCTCTTCAGCTCCGTCCAGTTTTTTATCACGAGTTCATCCTTTAATTTTTTATTTTCATCTCTAACAGTCCTATTTCCCTAACGACCTTGCTTTAAGGGCTTTAACAGCGTCTCGGATTTAAATAATCCAAGAAACTACCACGGAGAGCAAACGTAATACAATCTAGACTACTAAGCTAGGAAAACACGAGTCTTTTTTTATGTAAACGAGAAGCAACTAGCCATAATTAAGAAAACTAGTGAAGCAACCAATCAATATTTGATTCTTAAACAAGTGGTAAGCTCTTTATACTACTCTATACTCTTAAACTTAAACTCTATACTGTTACTTGGATAAGGGTTTGTGCAGAGAGGTGAATTGTCCCAAATTCCGGTCAATCGCCAGATTTTTACTCCTATTTAGAGTACCCACTTTAAATAGCCCCAAGAGGATCCTAGATCCTATAGGATCCATCTCTGCCCGCTAACAGATTAAAGAAATGTCTGTGAGCTAGCGAGATTTGTACCCAGGACCTTCTCCACGGTAACTCAGCGCTCTACCACTGAGCAACTCCGCTCTCTTAAGATAGTAAATTTAATAAATAAAAACAGATGCAATATAAATATAAATAAAATCCCAAAGACATAGCCTTAAATTTCAAATTACTGGAAAACCGACTGATCAAAGTTTCTCAGATTCCTGCATCATCAGAACACACACCAAAAGAAAATAAAATGAAGGTGGAACTATTTTTTTGGTTGAAAGAATTCAAACTCGTGCTTGCCATTTAGCAGACTCTTTTGAATATTGGATATAATAGTCCTCTCAAGGTCTTTCCATTACATAACAATTAATGGTAATTGCTCCTTCACATGCTGTACAATAGTTTCATAATTATTGAGAACGAATGGTGTGAACTTCAAAATCAAAATAAAACTTATGAGAACAAACACGAATTTAATAAATTAATTCATAAAATGATCTTTAAAGTTATAAAGTGATCTTTACAACTTAATACTGAAAAAACTTTGCACCCTTCTACAAAAGAAAAAGTACAGATTTAATGGAATACATATAAGGTACAAATGAAACACAAATATCATGGCACTAAAGCAATCTAAAATGTTCTTTCTATACAGAAATAAAATGAAGTAAACTTGTAATTTTTTTTTTATTATTTATTTAAATGGATCTCCAACACTACCGGAGGTTGAGAAGAGTTCTATTCATGCATGAAATTACAAAATGTTATTTCCTCATAACCCGAAATTTCCATTGAATTATTAATTTTAAAAGTACTTCAGTCAAATCCATGTACTATAGCGGATATCTAACAAGCTACTGTTATTTCAAGTTTGATTAGTTTTTAGGGATTGTATGTCTGTTGGTTTCTAAGTGAAATCGATAAACTTTATTAAGCCTTTGCTAGTTATATTTATATAATTTATAAAACAATTTCTGATATTAAAAAATAAGTTATTGTAAATCACCAATGTGAAAATGACTAGGTCAAATTTTATCAGATTGCAAAATACACGCATACTCAAAATTCTTTCTTCTGACACAAACACATCTGAAAAAGCAAATGAAAGAAGTTGGACGATTCCGTCTGAGTCAGTTCTACAGATGGAAATGTAAATGAAATATTCATTAAGATTTTGCGAGATAAAATATATTTTTTTTTTTGAAAAATGTGTAGGTGGATTTACTTTGAAAATACTTCCTTGATATTATGTTACAGAAGTATTAGCCCATTACTTCCATCAATAAAACATTGAACTAACTGGATGCCTCATCGAAATTTATATGAAATAAACTACGTAATAAACGTAATATATATCAATTCAGAAGTCAAGAATAAATTATGAATCTAAATAAGAAAATGTTGTATAAATACAACATAATTGTTTAAATATTTAATATAAAATAAACAATTAAGTATTTTGAAATATATAATTTTTCGATTTCGATATAATTTCTTGATTAACCAGAAGTGATACTTTACTATACATTTATATAAATATATATATTAAAATATATCTTTAAATCGCCATTATTTAAAAAAGGTAGAGAGGGATATTGAGTAAATGTATAACTACAGTAATAGTCCAGGATCCCTGGTACATTTTTGCACTTGATTACTATCAAGCTGAAACTTCGTGAATAACTTCGTTTCGATGAGACGCCCAACAATTTCCTTTGCGAAAATTCTCGATTGTGGTAGCTAACTATTTAACTTAATATTTAACTAAATATTTTTACTTAGTTAATATTTACATAATTTAACAGTCATATTATCCTACAAATTGCGTGGTACGTTATCCTTAAATTTTGGAGGATCATCAAATCGACATATTTTATCCTTGCTACGTCTGTTAGCTACCACAATCGAGAATTTTCGCAAAAGAAATTGTTTGGCGTCTCATCAAAACGAAGCTATTCACGAAGTTTCAGCTTGATAGTAATCAAGTGCAAAAATGTACCAGGGATCCTGGACTAAAAAGTTTAATGTTTAAAAAAAAATGAAAATATGATGGCTAGCTGCTTCAATTTGCTAATTGTGATAATAACTAATAGTCAATTTATATCTGTATTCCTTTATTTATACATATTATTTATATATCTGTGGCACCTGTGCATAGTGGGCTAAGTCGAATTTTGTGAATTTCAAGCTATCTACTTAGAATCGTAATTTTTCTGAACTTATTGTAAGTTCAAGATTGGAGTATCAGCCCACGATTCGCAAAGGAATATCCTTCATTGCAATGGACGGAACACTTAGCGTGTTAGAGACTAGGAAAGAGAAAAATGTATCTGTATACATTTATATATAGAAACAATAATATTTCTCATTTCAGTACTCACTTATTGATCTAAACAATCCGTCAAACAAATGTAATATACCTGAAAGAAATAAGAAGAAATTTGTTCAAAGCCCTAAGAAAATTAAAATTTTAAATTACAATATTTTTAAACTCGTAAAATAACTCCTGTATTACATTATTATTCCTACCGTCACATAATCGCCTTTTTCGTAGCAATTTTTATTTAACCCAAGTACATATTTATCGCACATTAATCACAGTAGGAATCATGATTATAATCACCTTTCACTGCCTTTAGCAGTAATCGAATCTATTACACTTTTTTCTGTAATAAGTAAATGTTAATTTTATTAAATGATTTTATTACCTTTTGAGCCAGCTATCTATTGTTTAATAGAAACCTAAGTAATTAAATAAACACAAAATTATCATTATATACAATCAGTAGTCAGTTAAGTAAAGTAGTTAGTATTTACAAAGGGTCCCAATCGAACACATACTCTCAATCACTCCATGTCACAAATCACTTTGAATCTGTTCTAAGGCAATTGAATTTGCACACCTTTGAGGCATTACTTCAAAGGGATAATGTTTTAAACAAATATCTCAATCCGTTTATTTAAAACTGGAATATAAAAAAATAAAAAATAAATATTTACATTTGATATATACAAGCAACTAATATGCCTTGTCATTTCATGTGAAATCTCCGTTTTATTATTTCAAAATATCAAATTGGACCTAGTGGAATTCTGTTGTTTACTGTGTTTATATTTACAGATTGTAATGACCTGTTTTTAATCGGAAGGGAATTATATGGGACTTAGCCGGACTAAGACTTAGATTTGGAGTTTTACGACAGAAAGTGAAGAAACTAAACCAGACGGGTTACCAAGTCCTCCTACACCCACCTTATCCGCCATCTTATCTTATTCAGAAAATATAATATATTTCTATCAGTTCAGAAATTTTTAGAACTTTCTTCAAAGGATCAAATCCGCATTCAAATGGTGATATTTTCTCTCGGTCTATTTTTATTCATATTTTCTGATGTTTTTGAGATTAAAGAACATAAATTTATAATGATAAATGAAATTATTATAGATATTAATGTAAGTATTATATATCTTTTCTTTCTTTAAAGATCATTTGATTGGAAGTCAAATATATTGATTATACAAAAAAGATTATCTACCTCATCAGTAAATTGAAATATAAAGGAAAAGTCAAACTACGTCTACAAAGTGTCAATATCATGCTGCTGCTTCAAATCCAAAGTGATGATTTATTGAGAAGTGACATTTAATATGTCGTATTAATTGTAGGTTAAAACTTTACAAAAAGGGTTCTCAAGTCAATAACGCATTTTCTGACTTTATTTCATCACAAAACCCTGAAGGTTTCAGTCCTGAGATTGAAAATTTGATAACACATTGAGAAAAGGGATAGAAAATGAGGGTAAATATTTTTATCTCATAAAGTTGTTTTACTAAATACACTTTCCTTTGAAAATGGACATTTCATATGAAACGACCCAATGGGTAATTCAAGTTATTTTTACCATTACTGTTAATCAATTAGCTGCTGCATAAATGTAAAATAAATATGCCCAGCTAAACATGATTAATTATCAACTGTTTAAGTAAATTTTGGTAATATCTGATGTTTTATTTCATAGTACCTTGTATCCATATCAGGTATCTGATAAGGAGAGAGCCACTGATAACAAACCAAGGCATGGGTCGGGAACATTTACATAATTGTTTATCACTAATGTTTGCTCGGCCTTCTTTTTTTTCTATTTTTTGTGGGTTTTGGCGCCACCATTAGAACACAATGGAAGAAACAACTTGAGCCAATATAGAAATATTCTTGATAATTCGTCTTAGAGACTTGATGTGCAACTCAATACACTTCCATAGAAAGAAATACGTAAAAGTATCACATGATTTTATTGATAATAATAAAATCATTCTAATTAAGAGAAGACGACACGGTGGATAGAGAGAATTTTATGTTGAGCATCTTGAGTATGGATGTATTCCAGGGAAGAGTTAAAAAAGAAAACTGGGACGAAGAGGTCCGAAAAGAGAAAAAAGCAGCATTCTAAAAGGATGAAAGAATATTGAAAGGAAAACAAGATGTTAAAGAATTAAAATTGGCACGTGGTTCCTAATAAGCCTCATCGAAATAAAGGAGAATAAAATCATTTTGAATGAATTTTATAATAAAAGTACGCATTATTTTACTCATTCACAGGACTTATTAACTCCAAAAGTTTTTTTGTTATTTTTAAACAATCTTACACAAGATATTGTAAGTTGTTGACTTAACATCCGAGATATTCGATACTCGTTATATTTCATTGAAAACTGTTCAGTATATTAAGCAGGAGGTTGAAGCATTTTAGAATAGAAGTTGATTTAATTCTTTAAGTCAGTAATTATATTTTTATGAATTAACTTTCAAACTTTTTCATGAACACAAAAATATTTTTTGACAACTTAGAAAATTAAATCAGCTTATTTGTTTCCAGTGCTTTTACAGTTTTTTTTTTCACTTTAAGAATTTTACTAATAAATACGACAGCACGTGTTCATAAACATTTGTATTGTAAGTTTCTGCTAAACATGTCATCTCCAGTTGATGATAGCTCCTATCCAAAATTATGTAAAATAAAGCCTTTAATTCATCTATTTAACATGTATATTACTTGAATATGAACTAGAATCAAAGAAAAAGTAAGTAAAAAGATCCATGTTATGGTGGATAATTTCCACATTACACAATAAAAAACATTGTAAAACAAATGACGTTACTGAAGTATATAACAAAATAAAATCAATTTTGTGAGTGATGTTGGTGTTTTTTCACAAAAAAAAAATTAAATGGTTTCGAAAGAAACTAGCGTTACCTAACGATTTTTCGGTCGACCAACTTTAGCTGTATAACCTAATTTTTTATTTCCATATCACATATATGTCGGTTATAAATGATATTCGTAAAGCATTAATAATTCTTTTGTAAATAAATTTGTTATCTGTAATTTTTTTTTTTCAAAATTATATTACATCGAGAAATAAATTTAATAAAGTACCGAATTCTACTGAAAATAATCCGTTGGGCGTATCTCTTGGGATTGAGTCAAAAAGCTAATTAAAACAGTAATAACTGTAAAAATCTAATAAATACTTAATTTTAATGGCGGCATATAAATATTAAATGTTGGCATTATTCCATTTCATTTTCTAGGCTATAGTAATGAAATGTAATTAAATTTAATTCTTAATTACCGCAATATAAGTTCTTATAAAGAGGATCAACTTAGGCATTGTTAAAGTTATATTGTAAAGGATGTAAAGCATCGATATAAATCGACCAACTTATCCATAACTACGAGCTTAATAAATAAAGAAATAAATTCAAAATTAAATAAATAAAGAGATGGAACTTTACTTACAGTTATTAGATTGAAATATATTTGTTGTTAAAGCCGGATCCAAACAAGATCTTAATTATTAAATAAATAGTTCCCATTTACCTAAAACTTTAATTTACTAATTATTCTAAGTTGTATAGCTTACATAATAAATATATAAATATACTTTAATTATGTTATCGAGCGTTCCTATATCTATCAGAACGGCTTACAGCAAAATCGGCATATATACGATGACTATACGGATGAGTCATTTGCATGACTCTACACCAGTTTAGTAGAGCTTACTATTCGTTGTAGAACGAATATCTGAGGAGCTGCCAGCTGTTGGAACAGTGAACAGCTGCCTACACATCCTCACACAAATAGTTCCTCGTTCTTCCTAAGGTCGTGACCTATTACGGAACAGTTATTTCTAAGGGTACCAATTACAAAAAACTGTTGTATGTTCATTTTACAAACATTTTTAATATGATTTTGAAAAAAATGAATTAGCTTTTACTTTTAAAAAATATTTTAATACCATAATTTATTTTATATCAAAAATGTATTTCAAACCTAAAATGGACAACAGCCACGTCGGTTCTCTTCGTGTGTACCAGCTACTTTTACCGCTTAAAAAGCAACTGGATGAAAAGGAACTGCTTTAATTATTTCGTATCTGTTTATAAAAATCTATAATAATTACTTAAAATTCATATATTGAAGCAAATGAAAGGTTAAGCAAATTGCTGTGCTGAATCTTTGATGAAATTTTCTTATGGAATACCTTTTTTTTTTTTTTTTTCTTATGGAATGCCTGCAGAAATGCAATTGGAGAAGTTACTGAGAGCTAAAAGGAAAATTTGAAGGAGCACGGTTAGAATGTACAAAATTATATTTATCTAAAATTATTTATTTGAAAAATTCTGGGCAAATGAATATTTAACCATTAAGTTTGCTCATAAAGAACTTAATAAAATATGTCGTTATAAAAAAAACCGTTATAGTCGTTGAAAAGTAACTGGTAATTTAATTTAATTATAGCTAATAATTAAAAACAGTTATTTTTAACCAGCAAAAGCATAAAAGACGTGGAATTTAAAAGAAAAATTTATTCTTGGGCAAAACTGTTATGATAGAAGTGTTGGCTTTTGAGTCTGTAAAAATCTGTAATCAGTAATTCTTTTTATTTTAACTTCAATTAAAACCGATGCAGATAATAGTTCTGGAGAATTTAATGTTATTTTAAACAATAAAAATATCTAACGAAACTTTTTTTTTATTTAGCATAGTATAATAACAGAAATAAACTTAATAAAATATTTTTAAAAAACACAAAAAAAACTTATCAAAATCAATTATGTGAGAAGTTAATGATAAATATAGTAAAAGGGTTTTAAGCTTAAATTGACAACTAAACTAATAATAGCTTTGAAAAGTTATGGTAAGAAGGACCGTTAACTACCTTTTTTTATTTATTTTTTTTTAGGAAATTGTATGAACATTTATATTCTGATCTTTAAAATTTGCCAATTTTTAGTTGCACAAATATATTAAACATTATATCCTAGTGATATAAATATTCAATTATTATAATATAATCTATATGTATAGCTACTCATTAGGTTGAGGTGATCTCTTTTTTCCTGTGATAAAATTATAGGCTTTATAAAAATTAAATATTTGTTTTCGATGTTATACCGAAATTTATAAATATATATAAATTTTATATCATTTTTAAAACTATTTTTTATATATGTTATCATGGCTATGTACAATTTCCATGGTTATTCGATATGCTATAGCATTTATCTCGATCCTATCCAATGTATTAAACTCTTGTTTGATTTCTTAATCAATAATACTTGAGCCGTAGTAATGGCTATTTTAGAGCAAATATTGGTTAAAAGCTATCGTACAGAGGAGTTTGGTATATCAGGATGATTTATTCCCTAGGTTATAGAATAGCATTGCATCCTATCTATAGTATGTGTTGGTCCAACGTGAGGATGTTGATATATTATGGAGAGTAAAGCCATATCCCTTTTAGTCTCCAACGGCGATATATCGTTGTTCGAGAAATTTCTGAGGAGAGCAAACTACAAATAAAATAATGTATGTTATATTCACCAACAGGTGAGAAATATATTAAATTTTATCGTTTGATTTGTGACGTTTAATGGATGATCACTGATTTTGTTGAAGATAGGGAACACATGTGTATCCTTAATTATATCGTAAAAGGCACTCCAACAAAACCCATATCTTCAATCTTCTTAATAATGAAAGTAATATTTTTTTTTTTTAGAATCATAAATATTTAAACACGAGAAGTCCTTTTTTTCCATGTAGTCATTTATAATTTTTTTGTTCCACTGACTTGTCTAGTAAAAAACATGGTCAATCTATATGAGGGGTTATAAATCAACTACGCTCTGAATTCAGTGCGAGTTTTTCACCTTAATGTTATAGTACTATTTTTTTCCTTTACTTATAAGTTTATTTTTGCTTCAATTTTTTTTTTACCAGCTTGCGAAAAAATATTTCATATCCAAACAGTCGAGTACTTATAGCATTGAGCAGGGGTTGGGAGCCTTTTTTGGCCGCGGGCAAAAAAAAATTAAATTGTGAATATCGAAGATGGGGTTTGGGTCAGACATAGTTATTATTATAGTTACTTATTTTTTAAAATAATTTATTCAATGAAATTTACAACGGTATTATACTAATACAACAAGAAAATATAATGAATGTATGCATTGACATGAAATTACAAGTAGAGAAACTACCCAGTGGTAGTACTCAAATAGCAAGTTCAACTTAGAAGGTCACGAGGCCATATTCTTTTCAGACGCCTCAGAGGATTTTCAGGAATCGAAGAGGTTTCTAGGTTTTAAACTAGTGGGTTTGAGTGGGAATGAAGTTTTTGATGAAAAGATTGATATCGGATTCGGGCCAAATCGGCATCAAGTGGAACATTAAGATCATTATGGATTACTTTGTTCGTAACAAAGTAAGGAGTTTCTTATTTAAACATTCTTTTTATGATAATAAAAAATATTTATTAATAAAATAATTATATTCATGGCGGAAAGTGATTTATTTATAAAAAAAACTTCTTAGATGTCAATCATCAACGTAAACTAAAATTGTCAATTTTAAGATATTGAAAATACTTCAAGTTAAATACATTTTCCTTTATCTCCCCAAACTTTGTTATACATTTAAACGTTTCTTCATGCTTCTTAAAACTTTGAAGCCGGCTTTATTTCATTTTATATATTTTATTTTAATGACGATAATCCAAGTTTAGAAAAATAAGACTGTTTTCAACAATGTTTTCTTTTTCATGCTCGAACTTTTGAACTACAAAGTTATTCTTAATCAAGTTTCAATTTTTTTTTGTTCTTATTCTCAAAATGTTTGTTTCAACTTTTTATTATTTATCTTTATAGGTTATGCTTTACATTTAAATCTTATGTGGGCTGCTGAAATTATCGAATGGGTCACTTGGTGACTCCCGGGTCATTGGTGATTCTATAGTGGATAGAATTAAATAAATACATTAATAGATATTTAGAACTAGGAAGAAACTCACACATCAAGAGTCTTGTCTAATTTATTATTTATTTATGTGTTTTCGATATTGATATAAGCAGAAGCTTAATTATTAGATCTTCCGTTAATAATCCAAAGACTTAATAAAAAAATACCACAACTTCCTTCAGAAAAACAACCCTACTGACCAAACTTCCTTAATCTGTTTCTTGAACAACTTTTGTTGCTGAGATCGTGAGCATTATCCTTCCAACTTCAATAAGCATTACGAAGTCTAGACAGGAAGCATCTTCGGACCAACTTCACAAGAAAGTAATAAAGAAGATAGAATCGGATCCGAAAGTGTATACATCCGCAACAAACAGCGTTACTATATAACTTTATTTCTTCCTGTTAACACCAAAACATGTTCAAAATGAATTCGAAAAAATGAAACTCTATAATAAAAAAGATTTACTTAAAACAGGAAACTAATTTAAATACATTATAATTTATTTAATTGTTATATGATATAATTTTTTAAAATATTTTATTTGAAAAGAAAAGATATTGCCAGGACCGGGACTCGAACCCGGGTATTTCACCTCTCCGTGGTGGTGCCTCAACCATCTCAGCCACCCTGGCACGTTTCTCGGCCAGCCTTATCATTTCTTTTCACTGATCCTATATCTCCGTGTTCTCATTGAACATTACTTTAAATATTTAAAATAATTTAAACATATGTTGACCGGAATCCATTTATTAATTATTATTTATATATTTATGGTATTCTGTAATAATTAACTAGTTATAATCAGTAACACATGATGCTATACAGTCAGATTTTAATTTGATTCAGGATTACAGTTTAATAGGTTTACAAGGAAATCATGTGCTGTCCACATCTCTTCATATCTGATATTAATATTTATTAGTAGAATAACAACAATAATATTATATTAAGAGGAAAATGAATTATATTAGTTTAGATTTATTTAATTGGTAAATGAATTTTTCCGACAGAAATAAATCCTTTTCTGTTTATCTTAAAAACAGATTTATGATACTCAAAAAACTTAAGTATAATAACAGATAGTTAAGTTTATTATACGCAAGCATTTATAAAAGTTTATTATAAGCATTATTATAAGATTATTTATTTCATCTATTAAAAGTAGAGGATAGACCCGGTGGAAACTTGAGACCTCATGGGCCTCACTCAAACTCTATATAGTGGATACCCTCAATTAGGGGTAATCCTGGTGGTTGAGCTTGAACTAGGACCGATCACCACCCTACACAACCGTTATTCTGTGAACAATGCAATCTCTACCACGTGCTGAACTCAAGACCTTTTAAGGATTGTAGTGCTACTTTTTTTTTTTTTGCTTTATATCAGTAATGGTTAAATTTTCTATTGCAACATAATTCAAACAAACAATTGCCGTAAAGATAATTAAATAAACAGTTTCTTACTTCATCATGGCTTTTCAAAATGACGAAACTACGACTATGAATTTAATTAACCAGTTATTATGCCTTCATCCACCGAATTGTAGGGGCACCCACAGATGTTTCGTGGAAATTAAATAAATGTATTTTTATAACCCGTATGGTTTGTCCAATATGCTGATATTGTTGTTATAACATTGCACAATATTGACGAATCTATTGAGTGACATTGTAATAATTGAAGAGAGTGGAGACAACTCGAGAGGTTTCCGCATTAACCACAAGCCTCCTCAAATGACAATCAATCTGCTTAAAGCAGTAATTAACGTCCAATCCACCTGGAAGTGCAACAGTAAGCTTTTACTTAGTCACATTGCGATAACGTAATAAGTAATAATAATATAAGATTATAATACTATCGACTGTAGAATCAGTATTATTATGGGCTTATCCGCCTCTTCACAGTGGGTACTCGAAATAGGTAAAAACCTGGTGGTTGGCGTGATCTGGAACAAATCGCCTCATTGCGCAATCGTTTTTTTCTTTTATGTACCCATTATTTTTACATTATTTGCATCTCCTTTTCATGAGTAATAAGTGATTATTCGATTGCTTAGAATTTTAGATTGATTTTAATTTAATAAAGGGTGACCAATCACTTTTACCCTCCGTCGTAAGCCAAACACTTCCTGTCCTGTATCGTTTAATAACACCCCACTGATTCCTATAGAACAGGTCCGGTTCTTCAGACTACACCATGAGAAAAGATTAACTTGGAATCCTCATCCTAGCCGTTTAAGGCTACTTCAACATTTACTAGACAAATGCTCTAAGCTTTCAATTAATTACAAAAGAATCATATACATGACAATCATTAGAACTATCTGGACGGAATAGAGCTTTGAGGCTCCATTCCTCTCGTATTAAATCCTTACAATCCGAAATCGTTCGTAAAATCCTCAATGCTCCTTCTTACGATTTCTTACGAACAAAGTAAACCATAATGACCTTAATGTCCCATTTGTTGCTGATATGGCCCGAATCCGATATCAATCTTTTCATGACAAACTGCATTTTCACTCAAACCCACTAGTTTCAAACCTAGAAACCTCTTAAATTCCTGATAATCCTCCGAGGCGTCTGAAAAGAATATGGCCTCGTGACCTACTACGTTGAACTTGCTATTTGAGTACTGCCACTGGGTAGTTTCTCTACTTGTCATTTCATGTCAATGTATACATTGAAATTATAGTTTCTCCAGTTTTTGCGTAGTTTCTACGAAAAGTTCCTCTACATTTACTGTAAGTAATATCAACTATCACTGTAATAATACTATAAACCTATTCTAATTTTATTGCTAAGAATCATGTCACATATTTTCGTTAAAATATTTACATTAAAAATTATAATCAAAAGTTTTCGTTCAATACGACCTATAAAATCTTATTCCTCGTTCTATTCTGAAAATTTTGTTTTATAAATATTTTTTAAAGTTTATTTTTCCATGTATTAAATCAAATATATAAAATTGTCGTGTCACAAGTGTTTGTAACAAAACCCCTCCGAAACGACTTGACCGATTCTTATGAAATTTTGTGCCTATATTCAGTAGTTCTGAGAATAGGATGTAAACTATTTTTCATACCCCTGAGTGATATGTGTCGGCCATTATAATTGATTATGTGTTATTTGAATATGACCATCATACGACCTATTTGGACTTACGGAGTAGAGCTATGGGGCTCCACTAAGCCATCGAATTCCTCTCGTATCCAATCCCTACAATCCAAAATCCTTCGTAAAATCCTCAATGCTCCTTATTTTGTTAAGAATAAAGTCATCCATAACGACCTTAATGTCCCTTTTGTTGCTGATTTGGCCCGAACCCGGTATCTATCCTTTCATAGCAAACTTCATTCCCACTCAAACCCTTTAGTTTCAAACCTTGCTTCCTCTTCAATTCCCGAAAATCCTCCGAGGCGTCTGAAAAGAAGATGGCCACGTGACCTTCTTATTTGAACTTTGATTTGAGTACTACCAGTGGCTAGTTTCTCTACTTGTCCTTCTCATGTCATTATGTAACACGCATTCTATTTACTTGTTGTATAATTGTAATACAGTTGTAAATATCAATAACTAAATTTAAAAAAAAAAAAAAAAAAAAGAAAGTTATTTGAATCCACCATTCATGGAATCTTACACGTTTGGTCATAGAAAATATCACCGGGAATGTTATTGAAGAAGCAATGTTGACTGAAATCCTTAAAGGAGAAGTCGTCCTGTAGCCACGTATTCCAATGATACCATCAGAACCCGTAATACCGTTCAAATAACTTCATTTTGATATACACTGGGCTTTTGCTATGACCAACAACAAGTCTAAAGGCCAGACAATGTCCATTTGCGGTTTGGACCTAGAACATCCATGTTTCTCCCATGGACAATTATATTTTGCATGCTCACGTGTTAGTAAACCATCTAATGTATTTGTATTAGCAAAGGATAGATTTAAAATAAATATTGTGCATCGATTAGCGCTCAATTAAATTGAAATAAATAGTTATAATTTAAAAAAAATTATTAGCCCTAATTAAAAATCAACCAAGATATACCTCATTCATTAATCTAATGTTTATATTTCATCAGTTAAGAATTTTGTATATTATTTATTATATACTGTACTTAGATATAAGCTGAATAAAATGTAAAATCCAAAATCTATTTAATTCATTTTTTCCATTCATTCATTGTTTCATTAAAATTCAAATTTTAACGTAATATTTCTTTTAAACTATTACATCAGCCACAGCAACGCATGGCCGGGTCAGCTAGTCTTAATATATTTTCCTCTTGAATTTTCTTCAAACTCAACTTAACTGCATCTTGACTTCTTAGAACTTTAATGATCCACTCTTTCATCGTGGCCTTAATACTTCAAAAATAAAAGATCGATATACAATTTATCAAAGTTACACGAGCCATATTTTCTCACTCTATTGCTTAAAATATGCTGCAAAGTAATTATAACAGGAAAGACAATTACTGAATCTCATTAAATTGAAATAAATATCGAATTCTATACAATGATTGCTCTTGGACATTAATTGTTTATAGTCAGAATAATCGAACAATTGAATAAATTAATCTGCGATGTTCTTTTTATCTTATCGTTCAAATATTATTAAGCTATCTTCTTATTTTCTTAATGAAACCCTCTTTTTATAATAAAATTAATTAACTCTGAAAACCCCTTTCTAATTTTTTTTTATTATAATACCTTTTTTTAAGATTGTAAGGACCCTTCTTCTCCAGGTGGAATCCTTTACTTTAATTTTCTTTTAAAGCACTTCACTAAACGAAATATTTAAACTTTGCGTTAAGAATATCAGAGCTTAGCAGCCTAACCAGTGAAGAACCTTATTATGCGAATTATATATGTGTAATATACTTGAAAATCTTTGAAAATAAACAAAAAATACATCATT
This sequence comes from Arma custos, assembly GCA_037127475.1. Taxonomy (NCBI): domain Eukaryota; kingdom Metazoa; phylum Arthropoda; class Insecta; order Hemiptera; family Pentatomidae; genus Arma; species Arma custos. The sequence goes on from CM073762.1 coordinate 99,498,233, forward strand.
TTAACCTAAATATTTTAAACATTATTTCCTTTTATTATAGGATATTAATTCCTTCTCACCTTCAAACATGGAAATAACATGAGGGAAAACTGAGTTCTACAGTTTTCTTGTATTTTTTAGTTGCCTTAAAGAGCATTAGTAACGGTCCTACTTATGCTTGCATTTAAATTGAGTTTAATTTCTAGCGTAGTTGTTCTTTCGAGTTTCTTTCAAAAGGTTCTTTTCATGGTTTTTTTTTTCATTATGAGCTAATTTATTAAAACAGTTTTATGCTCGAGTATTAAAGTCCTAGAAAGGTATGAAAAAAATACAGCCAATCAATAAACCATTCACTAAAAAGGCGTTTCATACTTTTCTTCGAGAAATCTATTACAGATTTATTTAAGTGATGTGGGATTGGTGTATGTTTAAATCAAAACAGCTGAAGAATTAACTCAAACTATTGATTATCATTAACACAATACATAACGAGTTCAAGAAAAAACTTATCTATTAATTGTAAGATCATTTTTTTTATTATTACTATTACAATGAGAACAGTACATAGTTCTTAAGACAAACTCTTTATTTAAACGAAATTTCTTGTAACACGGACTGGAACAGTACTCCACGATCTTCTCTTTTTATTGTTTTTTTTTTTTAGAAGAAATTATTGTCATTGTAAATAATAAAACCGAAACCAAAGATGGATAAGTGATTAAATCAACTTTATGACTTTCAATTTTTCTCCGGCGAATTCTCGTTTCGAAATTTAATAAAGGAGTTTTTGTTAAATTTTCTTTTAGTACTTGGTAGACAGTTTCTGTATTTGAAGTCAGGATTACCATTATTTCCATAATACAGCTATGAAGTTATGGTTCTACATAAACAAGCAAATAAGTAATATGCACCGTTTTGGTATGGAGAAAGAATGGTGCTTAAATATCTCGTGAATGCATATTTTTATATACCGTCTGGAAAAAGCAAAATGCAAAGGAGATTCTCGATTCAAAAACCTCTCGTCATGAATACTAGTGGCTGCTGAACTGTCTCAAAATATACAGCATATTCTCAAATCTTGAGTAATTTGCCAAGCCTTTATAAGCCAATGACTGATATTTCACTAACTATATCTTAAGGTACTGATAGTACTATGTAAGATATTTATGATCTTTGTGAATCATGGAAGTAATAGGGTGCCTTGAATGAACTACTTACTTACACTTACTTGCTAAAAGCGTTACTTCGTTAGCATTTTTTATTATGCCGAGGTATATCAATCATTAATAGGTGTTAAGTTACGTTCAAGATAGTTTGATGCTCATGAGCTAGTTAAGGTTTAAAATTACTATAACAGTTAAACAAAAAAAAAAGTTGATACACGATAACTTAGAAGACTTCATTTAAAAATTCTCAAAACTCAACTCTCGAAAAACAGAGGTTCTACAGGGAGCATTGTTTATAAATGTATGCTTGTTATTTCGTATGTTAACTTTTTTTTGTGCGTGTGTGTGTGTTTTCTCAATTGATTGTATTTATGAGTGTTTGATTTTTTTGTTTAGATGTATCATAAATTAGTAAATTAATATGGATGTACTTAGCCTACTATGTACAAATATGTATTAGTTTAATTATCAGCGCTTCTTGTTAAACTATATTAAATTGTATACGATTAATTTAAATATTTTCCTCTGTACCTTAAAAATGTAGGGAAAAAAAGGTGCTCCAGCCACACCCGCACTGAACAATACACGCACGAACGATCTGAACCCGCCGGCACAGAAATGTACAACGGGAGAGCTTCGGCGTCAGACTGGCTACCAGTACAACCCCCTCCCTCCCCTTCTTCTTAACCATCATCTCTCTCTCTCTCTCTCTCTCTCTCTCTCTCTCTCTCTCTCTCTCTCTCTCTCTCTCTCTCTCTCTCTCTCTCTCTCTCTATCTATCTATCTATCTATCTATCTATATATCCCTCTTTCTTGCTATACACACAATCAATCCATCTTTCTTCATACTGATAAGCAATTAAATTTATTAAAATTATTTTAATACTTCAAACTTCCATGTTGATTTCATGTATATCTCAAGAGAGAACTCACATTACCATGTAAGGTAGGATTAAACAGAGAGAATTCTCTATACCATAAAACAGCAGAAAAAAATTGTTTCATCAACTGTTTTTATTTTTATTGTATTTCAGAGTTACAAGTAGTTCTAAACAGACCTAATGTTATTAAAATACTACCCAACAATCCTTTCAGACAAGGAGATCCCTCAAACAGTTTCTTCTGCAAATATCATCGGAATTTTGTCTGTGGCATGTATTGTTCTATCATTATATTATTTACATTTAATTTCTATGTATAACTTGTTCCATGAAAGTTAGGATGTTCGTAGAATCCAAATAATAGCGGGTGTAGCTGAGAGATAGAGCGCTAACTGTCATGGCGAAGGTTCGGAGCCGGCTGTGGCAGACAATTTATTTAACCTGTTGACTGTCGGGGAAGAATACAGTAAGATCTGGGAACCATCCTTGACCTCACCTACCCTCTATAAACTGGGGATCCAAATGGGCTTAAGTAAGTATCTGTCTTTTTTAAATTTCTTAAACAATATTTGTTGTATATTGAAAACTAGATACAATACTTACAGCAATTTCATACTTCTCCTTCTTCTCTTCTCCTTTCATACTTCTACACAATAATTAATATTATTATCGTTATTTACTGCAATATTGATTGGGTATTGACCCTTTGCAAAGCATTCTGACTCATTTTTGAGTGTTCTGTCGTTTCTTCTACGCTTCTCTCACTATTTTCACCGTGAGATTTTTTTTTCCTCTGTCCATTTTGTCCCCGAGGTCTCTTCGGAACTTCGCTCTCTTGCGTTGTTTCCATTTTTCTTATATCTTTATTGGTATTTATTTATCTTGACTGCTGTTGAAATAAGTTTTTCCTTCGGTTCATGAGATTGCTAAGCCATCTTTTCACCAATCTATGCGTATATATCAAACACTTTATGAAATATATAATATACTATAATCAACGAAGTTGTTAAAGTTATTTATTTATTGGCGTTTAATGCCAGTGATGCGGCTGGGAAAGGGGGCTGGGGCCTCCCGGACTCCTGCTTTGCCCTCATTCCTGGGGAAGAAGCTCAGTTCGGGGACCCCAGGCAAATTGTAAAAAGGGTAAGAATGCGCACAATATATTTTTTTTAATTTTTTTTTGCTTTATTTTATTATCATTTCTTTTAACTTCTTTTTATTACCGCATGTATATATTTATTTACACATTTATTCATTTTATTTTGTTTATATCATTGTGTTGTTATGGAATGATTGAAAGCTACATAGCACCGTTACTTATTGCCGACAAGTGGCAGACTGTAATGTTTCAATAAAGTGTTAAAAAAAAATAGTTATTTATTTACCGTTTATATTATTTTTCTTTATTTTTTTTTTAATTTTATTTAATCACAATCACAATCTGGAGAGTCCAATGGTCAGAAATATTCTCTATTTATATATTGTTTTTTCGCGTTAAAAGCCTCTGGATCTATTCTGGTCCTAAAATAACAGATATTAAACAGTGGATCCCTTGATTTATAGTTAAAATCAAAAACAACTGATCGAAATATAGTCTTTGAGCTATAAACTCATATTAATTAATTATTATAAGGCAGTTTTATGTCGTTGTAATAATAATAAAATTTATATTTGCAGAGTGTGAATGTGTAATACATAATTAATGGATTATCAGTGACCGCTAATCATTATTAGCAATAATCCGAGTCAGCTCAATGTGCCTGAGTAAGCTTTATGTGCTCTGGAGCACGATTATCAGGATTTTGGAATACATTCCCCCTCGTTCAAGCCGCCTCCATCGGAGTAAATCGGAATAAATTAGCTGATACTCTCTATATTCGGTTGTTTTATAGATTGAATAACACTATGTAAGTGAAATTAAAATTGTGTTATTTCAATATTGCTTTAACCATTTTAGTTAACTATTCGATTATTATTTTTATTCTTTTATACTGGCCCCTAAATGATTTTCAGAGGTTTAAAAATTTGTTTTTGAGTTGAAATGTTGATAAAAAAAACCCTTTAGGTTTTCAACTTTTTCTTCAGACCGAACCATTTATTTATTTTTTTTTTTTAATTCTTGGACTTACGACTATGGTTTCAGAGTTCTGGTCGCTTTTTTGTTTTTTTTCTTTTATCTTTAATCATTTCATCAGATACCATTTTCTTTGTAGGAAACAGGATAACTTCCACTGAATCGACTGAAGCCAGAAAATCATTACGGAAGGCTTAAGCTTAGTCGATACCATAACTTGGTGACTTATCATTACAGTCCCCATAATAATAGAAAAAGTATCGAATTAATGTTATACTCATTAGATCCTATTTTCCCTATTAAACGAAGAGAACTGCTCATTTTTTTTAAAAAAATATAACTTACACACCTACAATCTAAGTTATGCTGACCAACAATCTCGTGGTTGAAAGAAATTCAGGAAGGCATGACAGAATACGGTCTCAATGGAAATGCCCTTGGGATAAACATATGGAAAATTGTATTTTATAATATGTAGGCAAAGCTATATTTTAATTGCTTATTTATCATACTTGTATATGCAATCACTTACAAATTGCCTATCTAGGTCGTGTCATATATTTTCTTTATATATGATACATGTTACAGTCCCTGGCCATATTAGTGTGACCACTGGATAGATTCGTTCTTGTTACATGTTTGCATTATCTTTTTGTATGCGTAATGATGTAAATCGAGTTTAAATATTAGTTTTATGGATAAGTTAGTTATCTGATAATAATATGAAATTGAAAAAAATATTTTCCAAAATAAATCTTACTTTTTTTAAATATTTTGTGGTGTCACCCTTTTTACACCCTATTTTACATATTGATGAAAAAAAACTATCAAATTAGTTAAAATATTTGATACAAATGATAAATCAATAATAAAATTACCGAATCCGACTTGTATTTAATGAAATAGAAACAATAAATCCACAAAAATTCCAAACACAAATTATGCACGCCGACATTCGTAAAACAAAATGGCTGTACTAAAACCAATGCTGCCATTACTAAAAAAAATACTTTAAAAAACTTATAATAGTGTTGACATTACTTAAAACAGCAATTTATTAAGACACGCGAAAGTATAAAAAAAATTTAGGAAAAAACAAAAAGAAAATAATTTTTCTTGGTGGTCACATTAATATGACCAGGGACTGTATATATAATAATAATATTAGTAGCATTAAATTAGATTTATAATAATATTATTTTTTTAGGTTAAACATTTCCAATAAGAAAATTATTATAATACAATAATACAAGAAATTTCTATGAGATAATTTTAATAAAATTGTATCTAACTTAATTTTATGATTTTGTTTAAAACTTCAAAATCAGAACTACTGTATATATTTTTATCGGTTTCCATAAATGTATATACCACCAGTACTTTACCCTTCCTTGGGTAAGAAGGGCTGTATATGTATATGCTTTAAAGTGAAAGGGTGGATTAAAACACAAACATTAATTTCCTATTGTATAATTTTTACAACCAAGTAAGACAACAAATAAATAAAGAAAGAATCGGAAATAATAAATGATAGGGAAACAGGCATTGAGGAACTTAAAAATTATTTCATCATCCATATTTAAATATGTATTAATAAAAATCCGATAATTAATTAAAAACTGGAATTGAAAAGTTGGCTGTACTAGGTTGGTAGCAAATGAACCTTGGCGTGAAAAAAAATATATTAACGTTAGTTAAATTGTAAATAAAAAACAGCTTCTATTTTTTTTTTGTACTAATATAATAAACTTTAAGATAAATATAAGAAGAAAGGGGAAAGGAGTTGAGAGAGATTCCTGCTGGATCCCACTTTCCCAACCATTTAGGCGCTACGTCTTCATTAAATATTCACCACCGTTGAGATAGTGCAAATAAGGTTCATGAAGATTAAAGGCAGCCAGTCTACACGCTTCTTTTGTTCTAGGCCTTAAGTGATAGGATGCAAGTTTTAAGTATACATTCCTTGTAAGTTAAAGGTAATCAAGAAACATAATTAATAAAATTTAAAAAAGTAATTCAATTTATGCAAATTTAATTCTTTATTATACTTTAATTTGTTGATACATTAGTTCCTACAACAGGAAAAGATGTGCGGAAAATAAAATGTTTTTGATTGTCAAATAAATTTACGGCTATCCAATTTTTCCTGACGATTCAATCAGATACAGATCTAATTATATAATCACTGTTTTTATAATCATGAACATATATTTCATATCTCTTACAATACATTTTTGTATTTATAACAAATTTCATTATATTGGCATAAATAATGATAAATATTAGGATATTACCAAGACATGTATGTTACATCTTAAGAGATCATCGGTGAATCTGACCTGGATATCTTTCTTCTACAAGCTTAACAAGGACATGGGAGATAGCTCGCAGATGTTAGGTTTTCGCAGCAGATGAATATCGCATGTGACTCTTCTAGGATATCTCTGAACATTCTATATTATATTTAAATATTTTTATCAGATAGTTTGTTCAGAATTAAGCTAACAAAGCATAAAAGAGCTAATTAAATGTACTTTTTCCATATTTTTCTTCAAAATTCAGAGAATTGAAAATAGATTTACATTATTTTCTCTAAAAGTCCAACGTATTATTAGCACCCAACTATTACTAACGTATAACCCTTTTTTGTTCTTATTTAGAAATAATATAAAATAATTAGGAAACTAAAGAAATACTTTAATATCAATTGATTGTTTTTATACCCCCATTCATTTTAATTCCATTTGTTGTTGCCTAATTTATTCTTCCATTAATAAATTTAAACATTCTAACATACAAGTTCATTCTACTTAAGAAATTACTAAATCATTTCAAACTTTGAAGTCTGAGAGGATCAGTTGGTCGACAAAGACTTTTGGAAGAATATATTTTATTTTATTTTTTCTCTTTTTTACAAACCTGCTTACTTTATATTTTTTTTAATATCTTTCACGTTGGAACTAGGTCTGTGAAATGATTTGAGATGACAGAACAGGAAAAAAAGTTCTGAATCACGCAACAGGAATAACTTCTCGTTTCAGCTATGATAGCATGAATTAGTTTGCAGTAGTTTTGACAACTAATTTATTTCTTTTTAAATTACGGAAAAATAGGGAAAAAATACAAATTAAGAAAATATATATCTTTGAATTCATTGAATGAAAATAAATATCATGATCCATTTTTTCACCTAGATTCTTCATCTAACCAACTTGATTATATAATAAGACAATTTTTTTATTTAATATTTCCATTTTCATTTGTATGAAAAAGTATCTCAAAAATTCTTATATGTAAAGGAGATAGTTGGGGGGTGCAGTCAATAAGAACACAGAATAAGTAATGAACTTATATTATGTGCCGACGTTTCGACCTACAGTGTAGGTCATCTTCAGGGCGATTTTGGAGAGCGAGGCCGTTAGATTTAACGGCTGGCTAGTACTGAGCACAAGACCGTTAAGACAGGAGGAAGAGATAGGAGCGATCTCTAGAGGCCAAAAAGTTAACTATAGAAGGTAACCAACCATACTGGAGTATAGGAAAAGATGGGGAAAGTGAATAAATGGATAAAATTAATATAAATAAAATAAATAAAATTAAAACAATGAAAGAAATGTCAATAGAGTGATAACAAAAGAAACATCAATGACGAAGTAACGGAATTTAAGGTCTTTTGAGTAAATTAAAAATTTGGGAGTAGGTAGAGGAAAGGTGATGTGAGTCAGACTTAAGATTGATAGAGGAGGAATGTAAATTTATGTGGATAGTTTCAGAGAGGATGCGTTTGTCATGGTCAGGAGCTGTTGCAAGGATAGACGTTTTTTCAAAATCAAAGGTGTGGTTTAAAGAAAGGGCATGTTCGGAAAGTTTAGAGGAGGCATGGTTATGGAAGGAAATGGCATATTTGTGTTGAGTAATACGGTCTTTAAGGAAGTTTTTGGTTTCACCTATATAGGAAGAGTTACAATTAGTAGTAGAACAAGGGATCCGATAAACGACATGGGAACGAAGCTTGAACGGAATAGGATCTTTGATACGGGTATAAATATGGGAAAGTTTGTTATGGGATTTGAAGGCAATACGTAAATTGGGGATAACGGAACGTAAGTATTTTTGAATGTTATTAGAGAGGGTGGGTATATATGGCAAGGATCTGTATATAGGGATAGATGGTGGATGTGGCGATCGGGTGGGGTTGGGGGGGTTATAGTAGTCATGGATGAGTTTATTAACAATGTAGGGAGGGAAATTGTTTTTAAAAAGGATTTCTTTCATACGGTGGGTGTTGGTTGTATGGAAGCAGGCGTCAGAGAGGGATAGGCCACGATGAATGATATTTTTAGCGACGTTAATTTTAAGGTGGTGTGGATGTTGGGAGTAATAATTAAGAAGTCGGCCAGAGTAAGTGGGTTTAGTATACCAATCAGTGGATAAGGTGTGGTCAGAATTTTTAATGATAGGGAGGTCAAGAAAAGGTAGTGACTTATTGGATTCGACTTCAACGGTGAAATGGAGGCGGGGATGGTATGAATTGAAGGAAGATAATAAATCAGTAATGATGTTGGGATTGATGATAATTCCCTCTCACATCACCTTTCCTCTACCTACTCCCAAATTTTTAATTTACTCAAAAGACCTTAAATTCCGTTACTTCGTCATTGATGTTTCTTTTGTTATCACTCTATTGACATTTCTTTCATTGTTTTAATTTTATTTATTTTATTTATATTAATTTTATCCATTTATTCACTTTCCCCATCTTTTCCTATACTCCAGTATGGTTGGTTACCTTCTATAGTTAACTTTTTGGCCACTAGAGATCGCTCCTATCTCTTCCTCCTGTCTTAACGGTCTTGTGCTCAGTACTAGCCAGCCGTTAAATCTAACGGCCTCGCTCTCCAAAATCGCCCTGAAGATGACCTACACTGTAGGTCGAAACGTCGGCACATAATATAAGTTCATTACTTATTCTGTGTTCTTATTGACTGCACCCCCCAACTATCTCCTTTACATTAGATCATCCAGTCAACTATTTTCATCTCATACAAAAATTCTTATAATTCGTAAATTATGAAATTTACTAGAAAAATGTGTATTATAATGTATTGTAATATACAATTATTTATTGAAACGGCGTTCTTTTTATTTATGATCAACACTATTCAGAAGCTAATTTGTTTGAACTCTTTTGTCTTACGTTTAATGGAAAATATTCCGAATTAGAAATAATAATATTTTCCTTTTTGGGACTTACTTGTTTAATAATCCAGACAAGGGAGGAAAATCAAAACAGTACAATTTCCTTAATTAGAATTAAACTTTGAAAGGTCTGAGACAGTCATTAACCCATTTACGACCAAGGCTAAAATAAGTTCAAAGTTTTGATTTTTTTCCAAAGAAATATTTTTAGGGTAGTTTAATTAAAATTAAAATTAAAAAATATATTTTTTTTTGTTCCATAACGGCAGTAGAAATTTTAGAGATAGGAAAGGTGATATGTTTATAATTGATAGAATTATACTGTTTCAAAAAAACTTTTCTTACAATCATTTGAATAATAAACCCCTTCAAAGTAATAACAAATTACAATTTGCACCCTATTTTCACAAAAAAATCACAATTTTCATTTTTTATTCAAGTATGATTTAAAACATTCTGGGTGTAATTTAACATTACACCTCTCACACCTACAAATAGTTTGGCTTTTACACACTCTACACCTTTGCCTTGTTTCATCCCTGACGATCAAATGTCCAATTTTGGCCTTTCTCACTTCATCTAACACCGTGTTCACAGCTGGTCTTCCTCTTCTCGGTTGTTCATTGATAGATCTGGCAATCGGGCCTTCGTTCGAACGAATGTTCGATTGACCCATCGAAGGGCCGGTTGGTTTCGAACAATGTTGGTTTGCGAGAAGTAGTTTAGTTAGGTAGAAGGGTGACCCCATGGTCTAGGTGACTGTAGAGATAAGAAAAGGTGGGGGTGGCAGACTCCCATACATTATATATTATTTATGAATAATATATTGAAGGTATAATAGATGAGTAAATTGGTAAACACAAGAACAGACCTCTGGAAAAGAATCTAATTAAGACAAAGGCATAGAAATAATAATTTGAGTAATCATTCTAAATGATACTCTGGAATCCCAAATATCAATCAATTATATTCAAAATAGATTTAAGAGTAGAAACATAGCACATGCATGAGCACGTCTTCGTTAGACAGGTGGGGAAGATGAAAATGCATGGTCCTGTCTTCTTTGTAAAAACTTCATAGGAATGGCCAATGATGCGTTAACGGCGTTAACATTAAAGTAAAACGACTATTCTAAAAGCAGTATTTGAATTGAATACAAAAATTTCATTCCAACAATTAAAATAAACAATGTTTCAACAAGGAATCTGACAATTTAATTGTAGCAACCCTCATTTGGCTGAATTTAACATTTAAATCTTTAGTGTTGAAATATAACCTTCTGTACTTATGTTTTTTTCAATGGGTTAAAAAACATAAAATTTATTAAACAAATATTTTTAATAATTATAAACCTTAAATAATAATAAGTTGGTGTAACAAAATAGGAAAATATTTGAATTTATAAAAATAAAATAAAATGTTAAATTAATGTTGCGTATACGCATCAGTGGCCGTAAATAGGTTAAGGCAAGGAAAGATATTATGAAATAAAAATAACAGTAAATTAAATTGATAATAATCTCAACATTTGAAGGTAAACATGAAGTGACAAAGTTTTAAGTAACTGAAGAAAACCTAACAATAGCTGGAAATTTCTGGCCAACTGTTTTCAGTAGTTGTCATAGGTACATACAGTGTGAATTAAATATTTTAGGAAGAGAACAAAAAGTAATTAGTTTCTTCTTTTGTTTTCTTCATATAAACTGGAAAAGCTATAGCGTTCCGGACTAATGTTTATAATTTGATGCTCACGACAAACAAAGCCTCTCTCCAATGGATATATTCACGTATTACGATGATCCACAAGGCAAAGACAAAAACGTACTCTCCGTTCAGTTCAGTCCTATAATTTTGGTAATATTATATAAAGCGGTTAATATAGTAAAACTTATTTTGTTTATAATCATAAAATTGCGATCTGCTTTTGAAAACCTCCCCCAAGGGATTCACGTGAAAGCGTTTATGGCGAAACCTTCCATTGAAGGCACTCATAGCGTGGTTCATTTCACTGTAGTAGATCAGATCCCTGTTCGAGAGACGTTTCAGCATCCTAGTCGCATTCTGTGGTAATGTGCCTGTCAGTAATGATGTTACTATGCCTGTGAGTCATGAAATGTTTTGTAATTTTGCTTGATTGTGTCAGTCACGTTTGGTATGTTGAGATCTTTGTGTGATCATTTATTAGTAATATAAAGGGGAATAGGTTTGATATAACGAAGGAATTTCGATTGAAAAATTTGAATGGTCTATAATTAGGGTTTTTTGTATTAGCCCCACACTTTCGAGGTATAGGTCCATATTGGTTTAAGTAACATGTTGTATACTGTCATTTTGTTAGTTAGCGACAGCTAATTATTAGTGGTTAAGTAGTCGTCCAATAGTACTTAGAGTAGTTAGAAGACTGAGAGCAGGTGATTCTAATTATATACTAATACCTAGATAATGATAGACCTCCGATCTAAAATTATAACCTAACATTAGCTATATGTCAACGACATAACCACGAAATTATAAATTATGCGAAACTAATCATATTTCTGGACGTTTTTCAATTTTCGGAGATCGCCTGGCACAAGAAACTTCACTTTAAACCGAGGACAATGCTCTTATATTCCATTAAGCGCCGGCGCCGAGTTGGAGGAGACCCTTCTAATATTTCATTGTAATTTACTTTAAAATATTTTATTTTATCGTCTGGTTTTTCGGTCCATTTTTATACAAAGCTACAGCTAACTGCACTTCTCCTTTAATTATGTACCCCTTTACATTATTATGCTATTAACTTCTCAATATTTCGCAAGTAATGGTGGCAATGTTCCCACCTCCTTCCATTTATAATATAACGTATTCCATAATTTATACATAATATATTCATATACATACGTATACAATAAGGTTTATTGGGAACATATAAAAAAAACTATACCACTACAACCTGGTGATTGGTCCTGTATCACGCTCTCAAATCCCAGATTTTCTCCCTTATTTCGGGTACCCACTTTAAAGAGGCTGGGTGACCCCCTTTGTGGGTCCTAGATTCCACAGGATCCATCTACAGCCGCTAACAGAATAAATAAAAGTCTCCCATTGAGCGGGATTTGAACCCAGGACCTTTCACATTGCAACTCAGCGCTCTACCACTGAGCCACTCCGCTACATATAATACATTATAAATGGAATATTATATTTATAATTTTTTTATTAATTGTTTTAATTTTTAAATTTTATTTTGAAGAGAAAAGATTTGCCGCACTCTTACCATTTGAGCTACCAGGGGTCGCTTCACAGTCAGGACAAATCCGTTCTCTTCTCCGATGCCATATCCCCGTGTTCTCACAATTTTGTAGATGTATACACGAGGAAGAATGTTCATTGAGCATTACTTTAATTAGGATCTTGATGACTTACGTCATTATGTTATTTATAATTTTTTATTAAAAATTAAAATAATTAATATTTAACTATAGTATTGATGAGATAATATATTGATGAGAAGTGCTGCATTAGAAATTGATGATCGTTTGATTATTAGTATGTTAGAGATTTAATGCCGAATTAACCAACCCGGGAATATTGAGAATGAAATTAAATTTGAGAATTTAAGGCCAGGTTTAAATAATCGAATAGTAAAAAAAAATTATTTGTGATTCATAAATATTAAACTATGGAGTTATCCACTAGGAGAAGTTATGGATGGTTACACTTTCAAAGATAGTGTTGAAAAGTATTAATAAACAACGTAATAATAAAAAATCATAATTATTAAAGTAATTTTTATCATACTATATATTAACTAAAGTTCTCATTTATATTTTAATTTTAATCTTAAGATTCTTATTGTTAAAATAACAAATTAAATATTATTTTATTTATGTTTTGTTTAAGTAGCCCTTAAACTTAGTTTTTTGTACAATCTTCATTACTTAATTACAAGAAACTTTGAAACAGCAAGAAGTAAGATTCAAAACCTCTCGTCAGTAAACGAAGGGTTAAATTGTCAAGTTAGAGTTTGCAAAGTGGTAACTTTCAGAGCAGCCTAATTTCGTGTCTGCTATAATTCTTTTGCATGTCCACAGGGAGTCATAAATCCGCATTAAAAACAAACTAAATGGTATTATTTATACACTCTGCACCAACCAGAACGTTAAATAAAAATAAAAATTTTACGTAAGCACCTAAGGTCCAAAAATAAAGTTATTAAGGTTTTATGTGAATTAGAATTCATTGATCTACCTTATATTACAAGATTTTAATTACAATGTTATGTTATTATTTTCATTATTGAATAAATTAGGTACCCTTGTAAAAAAATGTAATACTAGAGCTCATGAAGGATCTTGGGTTCAATAAATGGTAGAGACTGTACTGTTTCTAGGACTACGGTTGTACAGGAATGTGATTTTTCTGAGAACACACTCAACCGCCTGGTTTCCCCAATTAAGCTTCAGGAGGTCCTCCTGATCCCACAGGGTCCATACCCGGCTGTTAACAGATTAAATAAATTATCTACCACTGTCGGATTTGGACCCGGGGACATCGGCACAGCAACTCGGCACTCTAGCACTGAGCTACCCCGCTCCCTAACGTGTATAGCCTTAATTGGGAAAAGACCTGGTGGTTGAGCGTGATCCCGGACAAAGTTCCTCCCTGCACAACCGTTGTCCTAGGTTTAATAATTATTATTATTGAATAAATTAGGAAAATGTAGATAGATTCCTTATAGATAATGAAATCCAACCGTTGCCGACATATAGATGCTGAGCAGTGTTCCAGTGTTCATCGTGTTCCAGAGGGAATTATCAGAAGCGGATTGTGTGAAAAGATAGGATTTGTAGGATTCGGATCTATAGATTGTCAGATTTTTTATAACTAGTTTGGTGAAGTATTTATACAGTCTCCGATCGGTAATGGCGATTAGTAAGGATAAGAGCCCTAAGATTTTGCGGTAATGAATTTTTCTTGCAGATTTTGAAGGTTGAAAGAAAGCAAATTTAATAGAAATAAGAACGGCAAATTTAACGGTTTTTTTCTCCTTTTTCGACCATTTTCTTAGATCTTCGACACATACATAACATACCTTATGCGGATCGAGATTTATCCTGATCACCAAGTTTAGTTCCAAAGTATGATAGATGAATCTTTTTGACAAAGCCTGTAATGTTTCTTTGGTGTTTTTAATCACAAATTCATCACAAATATAACAAAAATTGTCAGCAGAGTTTTTACAACCGCGATTAGACATTGTACTGAGCACATGTACTGGAAACGTGAAAGTGAGGGTAGATTACAGTTAAAAGTTAAAAATCACTTAATTTAATAAATTGTGAAGAAATTATGGGTGATACAGCTTTTTTTAACATTGTATTATATTTGGATTCAGCACCCTAAAAACTATAAGAATAATGTATTTTCAGAACAAAAGTTTTTTCCTCGCTGGCCTGTGCAATCATTAACGACTGCCTTCAAATATCTCAGAGTTTACCAACATATTATTTTGAAATCATGTTTTTTATCTTTTTCAAAGATTTGCACATTCAGGTGAAGAATTATTCACCTGAACAATTCCTCGATGCATGTGATAAATCTGGATGTTCATTAATATATTTTAATCCATTTTTTTTCTTTCATCGAGTTTGGAATTCGGAAAGAGGGTATGAGGATGATGATCAGAGAAGCGGAAGAATGGGCAGAGAAAAGATAGGATACAAAGGCCGCCCCCCGACATCTAAGGCTATAGGTTACCCAGGAGAATCCTGGCCACTGAGCTGGAACGTGTTTGCTAGACTGAGGGAGTACTGGACAAATTTGGAACGGTTTCAAAAGACTGATCAGGTAGAGGTACTAAAGGTTTGTTTTAATCACTCTCCAGGGCCTTAGTGTTTATCATTAACGTTATTTAATTAATCAATGAGGAATAATAGCCTAGTTCAAAGTAGTTTTTTTAACTGGGAGCTACAGAAAAACATGACAGCTTATGAATGGTGTACTGTTTGGTACATGCTAGGGGCTATGTTGTATCCAAGCCTACGGTTGCGCAAGGAGATGATTTGGAACAGATCACGCTCAAGAACCAGTAGTTTTTTTCTAGTTAAGAGTACCAACCTAATAAAAGCTGGATGGGTCCCAAGAGGGTTTAATCTGCGAACTTTAACAGAATACAAATTAGGTACTTCTCTGTTAGAGGAGATCCACTGATAACATGACATTCCACTGATAACCTTACATTACGACACTAGCGCTTCTGTTTAGAAGTTTGGATATAATAAAATATATCACCCGCATGTATGTGGGTTTATTCAAATAACATAATATTTTATTAATAATAAAAACTGTACCACTACTGGGGTTCTGTACGAGGTGGAGACTGTAATGTTTCTTGAGTAACGTTGGTGCAGGGAGGTGATTTGTTCTAGATGTCGCTCGACCGCCAGAATTTCCCCCATACCCTTGGGGGTACTTATTACTTAATAGGGGCTGAGTGAGCTCCTTCAGGGACCTAGATCCGACAGGATCTATCTCCGGCCGCCAACAGATTAAGTAAAACTACCAGCGAGCGGGATTCGAACCCAGGACCCCTCTGCATGGCAACTCGCTTCTTATTAACAATAACATGTAAATACCATCGATATTATTTCTACAGGCCAATTTATCGTTATAATATCTATTATATGATAACCTTCTGTTTGTGCCTTTCTCGAAACAAAAATTCAATTGGATAGAATTCTAAATATTTCTTCTTTCTTCTTCTTTATTTCTTATGTCTCCACTTGGCATTTCCTCTCATTCTTTCAATGTATTGAAAATGGACACCGTTTTCTGGGTTAACAAAATTGCTTAGTAGTAGTTAACGATTTTATTACTTAACGTACAAATGTAATATAAATTTTTGTTTTATGACAAACAGAAAACAAATCCCTACCAAATCTTCCCTCACATATTAAACGATTTTATTTTTTAACGTATGAATGTTTCATAATTGAAAAAAAGACAAAGATGGCAAACAGAAAATATACACAAACTCTAACAAACCATATTCGACGATTCTATAACTTAATATGCAAAAATTAAATAAATAATTTATAAATTTGATAAAATAAAAATAAAAAGTTAAAGAAAGTGAGAAAGTTACAATATTGTTATATCCTCTTCTGCCATCAGTAGTGGCGCTCCATTAGCAGAAGAGTATTATAAGAGGAAGGAGATGTATATTTTCAAGTATTTGATTGAAAGCTTTTGTCTTTAGCTTGTTTGCTTATGTTTTTTTTTCAAATTTAAAACTTTGAACAACAAACACTAAACAATATTATAAAAAATTAATTAACAGAGGCATTAAAATTAATTTATTTTTTCACAATCGCCTGATAAAGGCTATGGATGGAACAATGCGCAGCTATTGTTAAACTTTTTTGTAACTTAGATACGTGTTCATACATATTAATAACAAACCTCATGAAAAAAAAATTGTTTACACACATCCTACAGCTCTAAACATTTTTAGGTTGGCTGGCTTTTAAAATGCTATGTATTTTAAAATATTTTTTCTAATTAATATTTTATTATGTTTCAAGGAAGGTAGATGTAATAGAAAAAAATTCCATCAATCAGAATGTTTTTTACTTCATTTTTTAACAAAATAAAAACTGTTTGTTATCACAACAATAATTAAATTAATTGACTTGATCGTACAGCTCCTTTATTTTTTGGAAATACAAAAGTAACCCCTACTTTAAAATTATATTACAGGTAGCTTAATCCATTATCTCAGAATTACAATAATTAATACATATACCCAGAATAACCCGAGAAATGTGGAAAAAAAAATCACATTCTGTACTGAACGGTATTTAAAGATTTCCATATTTAAATAGTACCTGTTGCTATACGATTTAACAATTCACTTTTTACAAAACTATTTTTAGAAAAATTATTTTCACCAAAAGATAATCTGCTACAAAATATACTAAAAAAATACATAAAAATGGACAAAGATTTAATAAGGTTTTTTTTTTTCAAGCATTTGCTTTTCAATTGAGGTGCCCATCACACAATCACTACATATGCGGCTTTTGGGGTCAAAAACTGATAATTCCGAAAATTCAAAAATTGACTTTTTCACATTTTGCTAATTTAGTCAAGCAATTTTATGCTCTCGAAAGAAGTTCAGAACCGGACTAATGCGATGATAAATAATGTGGAAAAGGGGCGTGTTAGAAAAAAATGCTTGACTAAACTTGGGAAGAATGAAAAAATCATATTTTTTTTTCAAATTTTGGAGTCATCCGCGTTTGATCCTGAGCGCCTATTTGATTCTAAAAGCAATTCTTACTTTTTAAATCTTTAAAATATGTTTGTTTTTAATTTTTGTGAAGCTCTGAGGGTATATGAAAAATGGTGAAAAAATGTATTATTCTATAGAGGGTCTATTCTCAATTAAAACTCTTTGTAGGCTAGGCAGGGACAAATATAGAAAGAAAGAGTAATATGCTTGACTTTGTTTCCATTATATTTATTATTTAAATGACAATAAACAACCACATATTTTTGCTTCTTCTGCAAATATTAGTGAAGCATCGTTTTTAAATATGGGAGTAAAAAAAAAATCTTATCCATAAAAGAATCATATTCATTTAAATTACGTTTTACTCTCATTTCGTACGTCACTCTCTACAATGCATAAGACTTGAAGAGCGGGATAGCCTGTAAGGCCCGGATTCTAGACCGACTTTGGCAGATATATTATTAGTTATATACTAACTAGTCGATCTTGTGGACTCAAGAGATCCTACTGGGGTTCACCCAGCCTCCATGAAGTACTCTTATTCGGGGAAAACCCCGATGGTTGACGTGATAACGTCCAAATCATGTCCTTACTTTTGACTTAGAAACAGTATAGTCCCTCAATTACTTTTCAGTGAGCTGTATAATGGGTTGTAGTGGTGGATGGATTTATAACGATGTAAATAAACAACCCATATCACGACCTGTGACTATATACCAAATACCATCTGAAGCATGTGTCTGATTCAATAAATTGGTTGTTTTGTTTTTTTGTGAACACAGAGAGTATATGAAAAATCATGAAGTTATTAATCCATAGGTCAATAAAAATTCTTGGAATGCTTGACAGTGACAAATATGTAAAAATATTGAAAATGTTTGACGTTCTTCCCTATGCTTCTATAAATACACCAGAATAATTTCGTGGTGGTGGTTAACTACAGAACTAACTTGTGTCGTCGAGGGGCGATCTGTGGTATAGTAGATAACATAACAACCTACTCAGCACAAGATCGCGAGTTCGTAGCCTGGCAGGAGGATCTAGGATTTTTCAAAAAGGAGTAAAGATTCCTTGGTTATGCCGTCCTTCGGAAGGGACGTTAAATGGAGGTCCCGAGCCTGTACCATGTCAGGAACTCGTTAAAAATCCCTATCCTCATTTAACCTGGATAGGCAAAATTTAGAGTAGCATGGTCCGATTTGCCATAATAGCGTAGTGGTGACGTAAAATAAAGAAAAAACTTGTATCATTAACTTGTAAAATAACTTTGACCCTTATTAAGAATTTATACTGACGTTTTCATTTCTATCTTACTTTGATTTCCAAAAACAAAAAATTATGGCTAAAGAGTAACAAATATATGGTTAAAAGTATAAAATATGGTTAAAAGAATGACACCTGGTTCTGGATTTCAACGCCTCGCATAATTTTTATTTTTTTCGACCCCCTTTTTAATTATATATTCCTAACTGAATTATTATTCCCTATTATTTTGGATCCTGTTGAATGAAGCGTTCTGTTCCCAGCAATCAGACAGTAACTTCCCATATCCTGCTCCTTCTCCCAGCCTAGGGAAGTTGAGACATACTGGGATAGGGGCTGATTGCTGAGCCGACGCCTCCCGAACAGGACTATTAGCTAACCAACTTCCCTTCAGGTCTCATTTAGAAGTTTCAACCGACTCGCAAACCCAATCCTAGCACCCACTTACCTTCTATATCCCAATAACCCCGAGCCATTTATACTTTAATCTCGCATAGCATTACATGGTGGTACTAATCAAAACTTCCTCCTCCGTAAATTTACTTGTTATTGATAACTGGCAGCGATAGATTGCCATGATTTAACGGATGTAGTTTTGATTTATGATTTCTAAAAGCCATTAAGAGTCTTGGGTTTAGTACAGGCTAGAGATTTCACTGCGTTTAGGAGGACAACGATTGTGGAGAAGTGATTTGTTCTAGATCACGCTCATATCGGTTTTCCCCTCATTAAGTGTACCCACATGATATACAATTTAGTGAAAAAAAAACACCTTGGACATGTGAAACGGATGCCAGAAACAAGGACCCCAACCAAGCCACCTGCTGTATGGAAAAATTTGACATAACGTACAAGAATGGTATGGTTGAATGATGTCGAAGAAGACCTCAAGTTGCTTGGAGTAAGGAGTTCATCTTCATGGGCGCAATAAGACAGGAATGACTGTCTTGAGATCCTCGAGGTGGCCCAGATCGTTGTTGCAACGTAGTACCCAGCAGAAAGCAAGTACTTTATAGAGACTGAGTGAGCCTCAGGAGTTTCTGCAGATCCTGCTGTGCCCATACGTGACTGTTAACCGATTAAATTCATCTGCCACTGCAGGGTTTGAATTCAGAACATTAAGGTAAGTATGGTCGCTGCCAAGACTACGGCACTTTTTTTTTTTTGTTGAATTGGCCGGGAAAGTTATTTGGATTGCTCAGATACGCATAGGATTAATATTAATAAAGGTTTATAAAGAAGCTCTCTTGGGTATTTTGGAATATGCGTTTTCTGATTATTGTTAAATTCTTTCACATTCAAAGAAAAGCAAGGTGACGACCAGTGGTAAGTCGGTTGCAGGTCAACTTGACGTAGAGAGAAAAAGAAACACTGTAAGATGACACTGGGGCCGAATGGCCAAAAAGCGGAAAAATTTCAATATCTTGAGAACGGATTAACATAGAAACCTAGGGTCGGTCTCATTCGACTTAAAACAAAAAAAAACATCAAGTTCAACTGTTTTATAGAAATTTTAAAGAAAATGAATAAACTAATGAGGAAATGAAAGCCCATTGGCAAGATAAAAATTTCTGCATTTTTCAGGATAAGTTGTACGCATCAAAACAAGTTGGAACAAGTATTTTGACTGTATATTTAAATTAAATAATGCTTACAATTAAAAATTAAAGAAAGCTTAAGAACTGGAGAATTTTGTAAATAATAAAACTAGGGATTAAGAGACTAAGGTTGTTCAAATTAAAAAGAAACTTATGATTTTAAATTCAAAGAAATTAGATTAACAGTTCCTTAGCTGCATCACTGATTTCCAGGTGCTTTTTCTTTGGTTCGGATCACATGTTCATGATAAAAGGATCCGAAGTCTCCAGTAGCTTGGGGACACACGTCTTCATTGGTAGATATACGAGACATCTTCCTTACATAAATGTTAAGACCGTGGAAAAATTCCAACGAAAAGCCCTTAAGTCTCCAAACTAAAACAGAAATTGAAATTATCTGTCCAATATTTCGCCTATCCAGGCATCCTCGGGGTAGAAAGAGAATAACAGCAAAACAAAACATGAATAACACAAGGGAACAACATTTTTGTTGCATGAAATATTTTGACTAATATTCTACTTCCTCGAGGTGCTGATTTAAGATCTGAAGTCAGTTTGTTTGTATCAGCTTTACTTTTGGGGTTATAATTATAAACTGTTTTTTAAGATGAAAATATTTTTTATTAAGAAAACTATTAAAAAAATTACCACTACATATCAAAAAATTTTCTTTTGTAAGATTTTCTGGCTTGATTCGGTTCACGGGGGCTGTTTTTAATGCTCCAACAATAGTCCGCCATCATGTGAGCATTCCAGTGACCTTGGTAACGTTCCTCCATAGTTCGAATGTCCTGATGGAACCGTTCCCCTTGTTCTTCACTCAGATCACCAAGATTTTCAGGGAAACGGTCCAAATGGCTGTGGAGGAAGTGTACTTTGATGCTCATATTACAACCAAGCTGCTGGAAGTGTAACAACATTAGTTCAATATGCTCCGCATAGCTTTCTTCCTTTTTGTTTCCCAGAAAATTTTGAGCAGTCCAAACGAATTCATTCCAGGCATTTTTTTCAATATCAGTCATGTAACTAATAAAGTTTTCATCCTTTATCAACCTTCTTATTTGGGGACCATCAAAAATTCCATTTTTAATTTTTTCTTGGCTCAAATTAATGAACTTCTTAGAGATGTATTTATAGCAATCACCACCCTTGTTCAAAGCTTTGACAAATTGTTTCATGAGCCCTAGTTTGATATGCAAAGGTGGCAGTATTATTCGATCCGTGGGCACAAGGGGCTCATTTATTACATTCAGTTGTCCCGGAACCATAGATTGCCTGGAAGGCCAATCTTTTCTAATCCAGTGCTCAGACCTAGCTCTGCTGCCCCATAAACAAATAAAACATGGATATTTTGTATATCCACCTTGTTGTCCAAGAAGAAAATTCACCATTTTTAGATCAACACTTATCAACCACTTTTGTTCGTTGTATTTGATTCTATCCATTACAGAAGCTACAGTAGCATATTCTTCTTTGACTGTAGTTGAATGTGCAATCGGTATCGAACCCAGCTTATTGCCGTTATGCATAAGTACACATTTCAGGCTACGTTTAGAGGAGTCAATAAATAAACGCCATTCATTTGGATCATACTTCTGTACTCCCATTGCTTTCAATAAACCAGGAACATCTGAACAAAAAGCAAAGTCGTCATCTTTAGAAAAGAATGACAGCAATTCTGCCTCTCGGTTACGATAGTATGAAATTTTTGTTTCTGGGGTTAAAAGATTTCTTTGCTTTAATCGAGAAGCTAGAATCTCCGATGTCTTTTTAGAAAGACCAAGATCTCTGATTAATGCATTGAGGTCTTCCTGATTAAAGAGCTGGGGCTCAGAAGTAAAATCAGGGTAAGAATCACTTGTCCGACTTTCATCACTTGAAGAATAGTTTTGTTTTTCTATATCATGACCATTTTGTACAGATGAAGAAGCTTGGGGTACTGGTGCATCGCCAGAGAACAAGACTGGTCGAGTAACAGATAACAAGTTTGGATAAGACCATTTCGACCGGTTATTTTTATTAATTCCATTAATATCAATCACACAAAAATAACAATCATCTTGATGATTATTAGGTTCCCGCCAAATCATTGGTGTTTGATACTTAAAATGGGGTCTTTTCTTATTTGCCCATAATCTCAAAGACTCAACACATGTTTTACATACCATATGAGGGATCCAGTACTTGTCACGGATGTCCAAAGCGAATCCAAAGTAATCAAGATATACCTGTGTTATAAACTCTGACACACTTAGCCTACAATTTTTGAATGTATATTCACCACAAATGTTACAGAAATAGTTTGGATCGTTTCTACAGATATTTCTTAACTTGGACATTGTTATTTAACACAAGAGCACAAACTTTTTCACTAAACAACTCAGTTGAATTGAAGTTTGAATGTGACTAGTACAAATATATGTCTATCAGCTGTTTGCCAAAAACAAAAGGTGCTGGAGAAAAACTGAGGCTAGATTTGTAATCACCAACCTCTAATTAGTAAACAACAGGCCTAAAACTCCATGCAACAAAAAATTAATAAAAATTTGTTCCCTTGTGTAATGCACCCAAGACACATCCCACCTCCTCCAAGGATCAAATGCACCTCAACAGATTGCTCTTGGACCCATGTTTTAGTTTGGAGACTTAAGGGCTTTTAGTTGCAATTTTTCCACGGTCTGAAAATTTTGTTTGTTGAATCAGTTTTTAGAGTAAATATAAACAGCTCATGTATAGATTCTACGCATTCTACCATTCTAAATCATTTTTCTTTTTACCGGGGGAAACACTATTCCTTCTACTTGAGGTATTTTATAGACCCACCTGCGGGACACATATACCAACTATTTTTAGCACCGATATCCGTTTATCCTCTACTTTATCATTCTCGTAAAATTGTCCAAATTCGATTTTTTTTTTCGTTTTGTAGTGTTTAATGACATTAAAGCGGCCTTTTCGTACCGAAAAAAAAGTACACGGCTTTAATCAGTGAGGTCCATTGATATGTACAGTATTGATTTTTTGCGTTCTATCAACACCAATCCAATCAGTTTAACATTGAGCAAATAATTTACTTTCTGGTATTACGGTTCTAGATGAAAACGAATGTCTGCTAATTCTCTGGCAAATTAATTTTCACTCAAAATTAATATTTATGTAAATACTTGGAATGACAATAATTTCAGAAAAAGAGATTTTTGGCTATTTTATTTATAAAAAACCGATAAAAGAATTTTGTCTTTACACTTCTCTTGGAATCAAAACTATCCAATGTTTCTTTCCTTCTTCACTTCTAACTAGAAATTTCTCCCCATCTTGTATCCACCATCCTCATCTCTATCCTAATTCAGCTCTCTGCTTATCCAACATCTTCTCAACTCGTAAACACATGTTCCCTAGTATTTTAATTTTAATTAATGCTTCATATCTTGATTAAAATTTTTAAGTAACATTATTACTATTCTCTCAGTATTTTGTTTTATTTTTGTTTACTTTCAATATTTCTTATTACTTATAATATGTAAGCTGCTATTTTAATTTGTTATTTATTTATTGTTATTGACTTTGATGTAAACAACTTCTGATTTAATTACATAGCCCTTTGATCAAGTATTTTTTTATGTTTTGAGTGCACAGTTTCCTTATTCTAAAAAGGTATACTCCAGGAATTCAGCTCATAGTAAATATAAATTTGTAAGATCTCAACAATTATTTTCAGTAAAATATTTCTCCTTACACTAATATGTTAAAAATTTCAAAAGAAACCGCATTTATTAACAAACAAATAAATAATAATTTATTATAATCCTTTTATTTTGCAAGAGATAAGACCTACTGGAGATTTTCTTGAAAGATATTTGATTGTAAGGATTTTAATGCTCCCGTTAAGCCCCAATCCTAAGTCCCGATTGCTTTTGAATAATTAAACTCTGATTCCATCCGTGTTAATGAAGTATCTGTTACAACCAGGATTTAACACTCGCTAAATACTGTTTAAACATAAATAAATTTGTTTGAACATATAACAACATAACAAACTAATATTTTATCATTAAGCTTCTTGGTGTGAGTTCAAGATACTATGAATGAGGTAATAAGATCAGCGTTGTATAAAAATGAAATAAACAAGTTTAGTATTTGAACAACTTCAAACACGCCCCCAATTATCATGAATAACTTAGTATATTACTAAACTTTTTTTGTAAGTCATCAACCTAGATTGTTGTTATATAAAATACTGCAGACTCTTCACGAAGATTAAGGTTGGGAGGTTTAAGACATCCATTGTAACGGTGAGGTAGTTAGGAAGGTGGAGGTTGTAAGGAGGCTGTAGATGAGGCCAATGAGAAATTATAACCAAGCCTAGCTCTTCTGACCTCATAAAACTGTCTCACTGGAAACTGCAATAAATTTATATTGCTTGTAAGGCCCCAACCTCCTGTGCTATATATGTATCTACACTGATATATCCTCTTTTATTTTATTTTCTTTCAGATTTAGGATTGTGAAAACTGTTCACAAGTATATGAAAATAAAATGATTTGTATACTTCTTATTCACAATCATTGATGATTCCTATTCCCAAAAATAATTACAGTATATTTAAATTCTAATGAAAATTAATTTTTAATAATTAGGTAATTAGACTAATGATGTTAAATTTAATGTTTGGAAATTTAAATTGTTTACGTTTCGTTTCATTCCCTTGTTCAGAACTAAACAGTTGTTACAAAATTATGTGTGAGGTATCATCTTCAAAAAATAACATTATAAACTTTAATATTTAAATCCAAAGCATGTGTCCAAAACAGTTTGGGACCCTGAAAAGTTTTTTGGTTGGCACGATAGACCAAGATCATGGGTTATTTTCCAGTGAGATAGACAGTCCTAACCAAATTTAACATTCCTTCGAACCAGGTGTTCAAGGATTCTTGAAAATTGGTCTATTCATACGGGTTTTGTACCTTTTGTGCGGGGTTACTGTTCTCTTATCAGATGTCTGCTGTAGCTTATTTAATTTATTTCCTCTAGTTGCTTTCTGAAATGGGGCAAAACCATTCATGGGGCAAAATTATTCGACTGGAGTAAGAAATGGGAAAGAAAGGGTTCAGACTGCAGGGTCCGCACCACTTCCCTGGTCGATGTGTTCGAGCACAACCATCGGGGGACGGTACTTGGTCACCTCACAGGCTTTGGCGATGGGGTGACGTCTCTGAAGAGAGGGTTAACTCAGGCCTTAAGTCCATCAAATGATGCTTGATGTATCTTCAGCCGATGTACTCAGGCACTAAGAGGAGTAGTAGCTCCTCAGGGATCACCTTGTTCTTCACATGGTTCCACTAACTATTCTAATCCGCCGTAGGACGGAATTCCCGTGCCTCTATATTCTTTACAGAATGGGCTTACAGAGATATCGGAGCACAGGTGCACCATGAAGCATCAGAGACAAATGCGGTGACGTCTGCAGGTGCTAGATTCGACTCGCAACCTTTGGGTTTGTAGGCAAATCACTGAAGATGGGAACCAATTCAGAAAGTACTTGTGAATTTTCAAGTGAATCCGATCTAACTAGTACATTATAAGTTTCGCATTGCTGTTATATTTCCAAACGTTGCATTTTTCTTTCCTGTTTGTGGAAAGAACACTGTGAGTACTAATTTGGAAAAGGTTAATCCATCATTATCATTATAATATTTTGTTCTTGTCTACCACTTGAGGAGTGTGAGGAGGTTGTTTGTAGAGCTTGGCCCCGCTGCCCCTGTCCAGTACCATCTCATTTCTTTCATTCCAAATCATTCCTCTCTTCGCAATTGCATCATTAATCCCATCTTCCCGCTTCAGTCTTGGTCTCCCTCTCCCTCTCTTGCCTTCTACTCTTGTATTGTTTGTACAATTTGCGATGCGACTTGGCTCCATACGTCACAGATGTCCAAACCATCTGAGCCCGTTCTATTAGTTCTGTGACAAACTGTCTCGAGATGTATATTTTGTTTGTTTTTTTCGTATTCGGCTTCGTACTCGGTTTCTTATGGTCTTCCGTGCCACCTTCCATAGAAACCTCATTTCGGCAACCTTGATTTGTGCTTGGTTATTGAACGACTCCGAACAGCATGTGAAGATCGAAATAATGTTAGACTTATAGACGGCTCAAGACTCAAGGCTAACCCATATTACATTAACCATTCGGAACGGCAAGATAGGTTAACCAAACACGAGTTCTGTTGACGTACCCACGTTGATTTCCCGGTCCTGGCGGAAGAGAGACCTCCGTTGCTGATGAGAACAAACGAACCCGACGGCCTGCAAAAGATTGGAGCTAAGCTTCATTAATGGCAATCAGCCAACTTCAGCTAATCACAATGTAAATGAAACTAATTTCCATAGCCGCCTGTTGTCAATATTTCCTCAGCGCTGCGGCTCCCGCGGTTCCCGATTGGCTGCTCCTACCCTAAAATTAACACTCAGTGTTTACTAAATTATTACCATTTGTAGCTAATTACTTTTTCAAACAGTACGCTATGTTCAAAATTATTATTTCTACTGTACTCTCGAAATAACAATTATAATAAAAATAAAAATATCTTATTGCAGAGTTATGGATGTATTTTATCTGATTGTAACTATTATCGTGCATTGGCCTCCAAAAAAATCGAATCTGGGGCATTTAAGTTTAGCATTTTGGCACCATGAAATAAACTATATCTAATCCGAAACAACTGGTAACCAAATATTTAATTTTTAAAAAAGTTGTTCTCATTATCGGAAGGTAGTTTTTCCGTGTTTAAAAAATACTGCATAAAATGTTTGCAGGAAATTTAACGTCCTTTATAATTGACAAAACTTCACCTCAAATGTAGTGGTAGCTAGTTGTTGAGGAAAAGCTATAAGTTTTTCAAAGTGTCAGCGGAGCTGTAATGGAAATCATAACCACTAACTCTTGACAAAATCATGGGTTTATAGCCCTACAGGTTGCCTTGGGATTTTTGAATGAGAGCCAACAATTTTTAGTTCTGCTGTCCTTTGGAGGAGACTTAAAATGGCGATCCCAAGCCTGTTCTATGTCAGGTATTCATTAAAGATCCCTATCGTAATTCCCCAGAGGTAGAAAACAAGATGAGTTTTGGATAAAAAATGCCTCAGAATCATAATTACTTGACAAGTCTAATAAACTAATCAGTGGGAAATCTTCAATTTCAAAATGTATGTTTTAATAACTTTGAACATTTCTGTGCTCAATACTCAATTCTAATTCTTTATTCAAAAATATTTTAGATGAAACATAAGTTGGTTACATATTTGCCCATTTAATATTATTATAATTTTCATTATGCATTGCACAGTCATATGTTTATATTTATATTATCAGGCTTTTTTTTCTTTTGTTTTTACACTAACTGTAATTGGACTATTGGTAGATGCAGCTCTTGATTAAAATTAAAATGTGGAACAACCTAGCTTGATATTCAATCTTAAGTATAGCTTTGGTACCTACAACATGATTTTAAATCGCAGGTTTAACAGGCAAAAGTATTATTCATTTATTTAAATTCAAACATTTTTCGTATTTTTCTTCTTTTTTTTCAACTTTTGGTTTGTTTTAACTAAAACTATTTGTATTTTATTTATTTATTATAATCTGTCACATTTAATCAATAGTTATAAATGTACAAATTAATTTCATACAAAAAACATAAATTATAAAGTATTTAAGGGAATCAATAAATTAATAAAGCATTGAAATCATACACATTCTTTTTTACAATATTTAAGCTAAGCATGAGAATCTCAGAGGAACACTAAAATTTATGATGCCTGAAGGAAAAATATATTTAAGTGAATAAACAAAATAAGGATACTGTGCCACTCACAGTTTTGGATAACTAAAAATTTTATTGGAGGATACAACTTTCTGATTTTTTTCTTAATGAAACCATTATGATTCATTATATGTAAATACTCCCTTCATATTAAATCTTAACAATATAAATTGTAAGAAAGTAAAATAACCAAGCGGAATAAATATTAGCAATTTACACACACAGTAATAACAACTGAGGAATAATTAAACTAACACAGTTTTTAATATTTATATTGTATAACAATTATATCATATTATTATCACAATCATCTCATATTGTATAACAATAATATTAAACTTCAACATTTTTTAAGATTATTCATTTTTTTTTTAATATACATTCCAATTTGCAAATAAAAACAACAAATGAGGAATGAAAAAAGAATAATTACACTTTTCTTTTGGATCAGAGTGCAATATTAAGAAGAGGAAATTCAAATTCAGATATTGTTTATTTTTAAAAATGTTTAGCATTCTATGATATTCTTCCCAGAATCAAAAAAAATTTAACCCTCTGTCATCAAGAAAATATAACACAATGTGGGGTCAAATCCTATCAGTTTTATATATTTCTCGAGGGAATTTAGGAAATATTTAATTATTTTAAATGTTGTTAAATTTTTAAAAAATGTATAACTTCTTATAGTAGATCTGTAAGACAATGCTACATGCAATGCCAAAGTGTTAGTATATTAGCTTTAGTTTTTGACCCTCTCTCAATCTGAGATCACCATAATAGAAATTTATACTTTCATCTCTATCAAATTTTTGACACCTAATTTTGAAATTAGTTATAAACCAAATCTTATAAATATGCTGTTGCTTTGCTAAACTTATGAAACAAATGCCAATTAAAATAGCATTCTAGTTTGCTGATAGTTTTATATTACTATTGGTTATTTATTATATAAAAGTATATTACTAAAAATTATTTTCAGTCTCAAGGAATTATTATTAGTCATTATTAGTGACCATCTCAGCAAGTAAAAGTATTTTTATATTTTTGAAAACTTATTTTATCAAGAAAGTGATTTTTTTTAATTTATAGGATTGATTTATTTTTTTATATATATTATATCTTAGTTGGATTACTACTTTCTCGAATAGTTGGACCAATATGTGTAAATATTATTAATTAATCTGCAAACTTTATTATAAAAAGCAATTGTTCTTGGTATAAAAAATGAATAATATATATCTTCATATGTTTTTAACTAAAATACGGTGTCATGAAAATAATGCTGTCTTATGAATTAAAATAATGACAGAAATAATACGTTTATTAATTTCCAACTAAAATTCAGAAATATAAATAAATTGAACGGAATGTTATCATAAGAAGAAAAAGTTGGTGTCCTAGGTAGGATTAAAATAAGAATCAATGATATTGAACATTAACTATTTGAATTAAGATGTTTCTTACTAATTTTTTGTTGATTCAATATAAATTTGAATCAACAAACAACTAATAAGGATTAGATGAGACACTAAAAATTTTATTAAACAAATAACAATTAAAGGTACCTACAACACCATCTAAGGTTCGGCACCTTCTGTATTCATTTCACTAGGCGAATTATATAAAAAAGGAATACAGTTACCTTTAATACATCAGTGGCTTCAGAAAAAATGCCTAAGAGGAAGATTGCGGGAAAACACTTTCTTGAATGAAACAACAAAAATTAATGAATGATAAGTAGAGATGGGATCGATTATGTTCCCAACCTTTTTGACAGAGGGTTAATGCTCTATGCCACCTTTAAAATGAGCTTGCCAGAGAGAAACTAACACTTAAATTTTGGCTTTTTTATTTATTCTTTTTTGTACCTCTATAGGCATTTATGTAGAAATTAAGAAAAAGAATAAAGTACATTAAAATTGTAAAACTCCACAAAGGCCAGAAGAAAGCCTTACTCTTGCAATCGTAAATCCTCATTTTAGCCAGAAATGAGAGAAATATTACAAATTGTGCCTGAAAATAAAATCACTGAACATTATTCATAATAAGAAACATAGAATATATAAATGAATAATAATATATAATTAACATACAAAAAAGTGAATAATAACATTGTGGGCCCTATCTGTATTAATTATTAACGTGATGTATTTAGATAGTTATTTGATCAGAGTACAATTATTGCAAAATAATCAACTTTTTATTTTTAAGAATTAAATTTATAATTTCACTGTAAAGTAACAGTTGTTAATGCTCTACCCTTATCACCATTCCTAAACATTCCAAACATACAGAAACTAAAATGAAATTTCTATAACTATTAGATAATTATTTGAAGAATATACCCATAATGTTGCACCTTAAAGTTCATACTGTTTTGTATCATAGTCTGCAAATCATGGAAACATAATTCTAGTTCCAGAACACTGGGTATTAATTTAAATCTCTTACTTACTACGATGAAATTATTAAGCAATTAATAGATCACTCCAAATATTTAAATGTTTTCTTTATTTTATGATAGAAGCATACAAACAAGCCATATAATCATCTATGGTGATAACTATACGGCTGTCATTGGACTAATTACAGGTTTAATTAAGTAATTAGTTTACTTTATTTATTAATATATCAATAATTAAGAGAAAAAGAATTAAGTTTATATTGATTTTTTATATTTCATAAGGATCGATCAACATGAATAGGGAAATATTTTATTCTTACCAGTCAGAATATTCCTTGAAAATGAATATATTACTTAGATTTCAGTAACTTACCAGTTGTAATTTTGTTATGTATTTTTTCCACCACAGGTATTTCTGTACTGAAGGACCCATAGCAGCAAGTAAGTAATATGTATACATCACTATATGTATAGTTACATTAATCATTCCAAAAACAGAAATTATTTGCTCTGAAAGAATTAAAAAAAAATTAATTAGTCAGAGTTAATTGTAGTAGGTTGTTTATTTTAACTTTTAAGAATATTTATAGATTACTTTACTTTCAACATACGTTTTTCTCAAAAATTATCAATACTCATTACGGTACAAAATCTTCAGGAATAAAGATAAGGTCAAGAACCTAAAATACCTCTAGGCAGGGCCGTAACTAGATTCAATAAATTTTACATGTAACTACTAATTAATTGGAAAATGAGGATCATAAATGGGATGACATAAATGTTTCTATTAATTTTGGTAAAATGATAATAAGTCACTTAATTGGCTTGTAGATCCAAAAAATTAATAAAAGGTTGAGTGAAAATTAAGAAGAGAGAAGATGACAAGAACAATACTCCTCGATATAGAAATATTCTAGTTTCCCCATTCTATTTCAATTCTTTTTTTATTTACATATCAAAATTATCATCAGTATCATAACATAACATAAAAAATGACATGGCATTCTATTTATTGAAAACCATGTTTCATAATTGCAGGAGGTAAATTCGACAAATAATAATTTTAAAAACCATACACACAAAATAAAACATTTAACATATAAATCCTCTTCTCTTCACCAATTTTCACCCTGACCAAGACCTTATTATTCATTAAAAGTAGGTTTGACAGTTCTCTACTCACAATTTACATAAAATCAAACTTATATTCATAAAATGTTTTACTTACAATAATACTTGGCTATACATTGAATGTCAAAAATTAAAAAAATTTATTATAAAGAGTCAAATGGAATGTACTAAATCTATCTAACTAAGCAGATTTAGTAAATCATCTTGGTTAATATACCAAAGAAGGAAAATAACCTTTTATTTTCTTATGCCTTCATAAGACATAAATTTAGAGACTGGAGTCTTCTGAAACTAGGTTTTGTCATCTACATACATACATTTTTCCATAGAGAAAGTAAATCTTAATACTAAGTAATTTTACACTATTATGTTTGAATTTATCACAAGTTAAATGGTTTTATTTTTTGTATTGCCAGTTTTCTAAAGCAGGTAATTAATTTTAAAATTTCATTATGTGGTTATTGAGTTGTCCAGAAAATAATGCAGAATTTTGTTTTCTTTAAAATAATCTTCCAAATAGTAAACTGTTTATATTTATTGTTCTGTTGACTGTTATAAATGTCATTCTTATTAGTCGTCTTTTAAACAAAATGTTTTTTTACCTCTGTAAAGTTTTGCTACTTAGAAATAATTCGGTAATAAGATGTCATAGCACAATTTTCACATAATTTTGTTTTATATATCAATATTGAGTTGTCCAGAGCGTATCCTGTTGTCACAGAGGATCTGATTTTCATTGCAGGTCAGAAATCTGGTCAGAAAAGGATCTCTGAAGATTTGACAAAGAAGTGTAACACAAATTTGACACCAATGAACTTTTTGAAACTCGTTTAAAGTGTGAGGGACCCAACTTTCATGCTTTTTTTACCTTCCCAATCACCTTAGGATAGTCATTTATGGCTGATTTCCCGCCTATTTTAGAATAGTTATCCAGGGATTTTCTTTCACCAATGCTCGAAGAAAATCGTCTTCTTCACGACCTTCTTTGTCTTCGAGGCTCACGTTTCCCTCTCAAAATCTCCTGAACCATTGACCTCACTTATACTGCCTTCACCCTAGACTTCATTTTTTTTTCTGCCTTTGGGCCCCTTTCTGGCTGAGTTTGAACTCGTAAAACAATATAATGCAAAAATCACGCTCTGGCATCTTAGTAAAGACTGAATTATTTCCAAATATCAAAATGTTACAGAGGTAAATAAACATTTTTGTTTGAACGATAATTAATATACATAAGTGTATAGATTTATAAAAATCAAAAGTCCAACAAAAATATAAACATTTTACGATTTGGAGGGAATTTAAAGGACAAATTAATTCCCTGCATTATTTTCTCTACTACTTATTTAATGTAATATTAGTAGTTCTAATTTCCCTAAATTACTTTAAGCTAAATCAATTGATTCCTGAATACAGATTTCCCTAAACACTGAAATGACTAGAATACAATGACGCCATTTTAATCCATAAATTGTCTTTCTCATCTTTATTCTAATATTAACATTCAACTTGATCCATTATTCATCATCCTTAAAACCTGACAGAATCATACATTAGTTCCTGCATTATACATTTCCTACTTTGTTAATTTCTAGTCACCATATTCCATCCAGGGAGCAGAATGGCTCAGTGCACTGAGTTGTCATGCCGGAAATCCTGTTTCAAATCCCGCTATGGGCAAGACTTTTATTTAGTCTGTTTGCAGCTGAAGATGGAACTTAAAGGATCTAGGACCCTCGTGGGGCTCACCAAGCCTTTATAAAATATTATAAAAATAGGGTACCCAAAATAAGGAGGAAAAATCTGGCAGTTGAGCGTGACCTAGGACAAGTCACCTCCTTGCAGATCTGTTGTCCACGAAACAGTACAGTCTCTACTACGTACTGAACCCCAGGTTGTAGTGGTACAGGTTTTTTTTTAATTTTCCCCACAACCCAATATTTAACTTTCTAATGTCCTTCATTACTTTTTTTATTAATAACCAGCGGTAAAATTAATTAAGAAATGAAGATTATTAAAGAGTCCTACCTCTGATTAGATCCATAGACAGCCACATATTGATCACCATAGATGAGTGGTGAAACAAATGGAGAAATGTTATTTGTGATTGCTTCTTCCGCAAAATAAAGAAAACCTTTAAATATATGGAACAATTTTTTTGAATTATTTAATTATTTCATATAAGTATCATATCTATGGCACCTGTGCATAGTGGGCTAAGTAGAATTTGGTGAATTTCAAGCTATCTCCTTAGAATCGTAATTTTTCTGAACTTATTTTAAGTTCAAGATTGGAGTATCAGCCCATGATTCACAAAGGAATATCCTTCATGCAATGGACAGAACAGTTAGCATGTTAGACACAAGGAAAGAGAAAAAGATTACGATTCTAAGTAGATAGCTTGGAATTCACAACATTCTACTTAGCCCACTATGCACAGGTGCCACAGGTATAAGTAATGTATTTAAATATTGTGAAGTGAACTTACTGTATCCAACAAATCCAGAATTTTGGTAAGGTAGTATACATAAATAATTTTCACAAACTGAAAAAAAATAAATGCTTATTATCAGTATGACATAATTCATTATATTTCACAAAAATATTCAATGTGAAAAGGATAAAAAAACAATTAATTTGTTTTTATAATTTATGTTAAAAAAAATAAAATATAATAATTGTTCCAATTAATGTGAGTAAATGTTAAATGCTGGAGTTGAATGAATTGAAATATAAATTGAATAGGGTTATCTTATTCAATTATTCTTGTATGAATATCTTTACCAATTAAATCATTATTATATAAAAATAATGATAATGAATGAGACAATAAAAAATACTAGTTGGGTTTTTATTTTTAGTCTTAAAAAGAATTCATGAGAACTGATAAGGTTTCTATTATTTGAAAGTAAAAAAAAAAGACATCTGAACGCAGAGTGCTTAGGGCGCTAAGCATTTATTCAAGGCTCTTATCTGGTTGACTTTAACAAAAACTATTGAGGAGTCCTGGGAGCATCAATAAATTGTAGCACCAAACTACTTACAAATAATTTTAACAAGCTGAAGAGACTTGGACTTGGACAGATCACATGATGTAGATGGAAGAGATCACTTAATTGATCCTAATAAGACATCTTTATAACAGGCAGAGAACATGGTCACGAACAGCAAGTAGGTTCTTCTTAGTAACTGATACTAGAAAACCGCAACAAGGGAGGCAACAAACAAGCTACTAGTAACTGGAAGAATGTCAAGAACCAGTTAATCTGCAAATTCAAAATTCATTGACGAGTGTCAATCTAAAAATCCTGGAACAATGTGGTCTCAAGAGAGAAAGGAAGCAAAAGAATGAAAGAAGTATCGGAACAAAGAAAGGTAAATGCATGCCTCTAAGTACTTTTCTGAGTCTTGATGGCTCATTCACAAGTAATAATAAAATAAATACTAAGTCTCAAGTATTAGATAAAATTTATGCTTACAATTAATTGGCCATGTTCACCGTAGCCAACTGTACCTCCTATTGGTTCGCAAATGTGATTCCAAACTCCTAAAATACCTGATCCCCAATTATAAACAGTCTGAAAAATCAATATTTAAACATAAACGTCATTGTAAAAATATAAACAACATGGAACAAGTATCATCATTTAACTTTCTAAACAATTCTATAATGAAGAAATGGGCTTACCAAATATAGTATATAACCATTAATAGCTACTTGTACTAAGTTATAGAGCATAACTATTCTTCTCAAACTGAAAGCTTTCCTTCCATTCATTAGTTTTGGTCCAAAACTTACTATCAACAGGTAACTGACAATCACAAGTACCATATGATGAAACTTTAATAAAAATGAAGGATAGACATCTGTGACTTTTGGCCCTGCAAATATATTTTCCATTATTTAATAAGCATAATAATACATTTTTAAATTATTGAAAAAGTAAAGGGAATTAAAACAAAAAATTGGTTAATTTTTTTTGTTGTTTAAATACACCCAGTATCCTTAGCCTATGGAAAAGAAAGTGTAATGGTATGGGGGTAATCATAGATAATGTCTGTACAATTCACGATTTGCGGATGACCAGATAATTATTGCAAATGAAGAAGAAGATGCTTCCTTTATGATGAGAAAACTGCTGGAAGCCTATAAGGTAGGAAGCCTGGAAATCAGTAAAACAAAAAGCGAGTACATGGCATTAAATAATATTGTAAACTACTCACTAAATATTGAGGAATGGGATTGACCCCAACTGAACAATTTAAATATTTAGGCCGGTGGCTTTCGAAGGGAAGCAGCAGCAAAAAAGATATCGGCAAAAAGGTAATAAGAGGCAGAAAAGTAATTACGGCTTTAAATTAAGGACGTCATGATATCAACAAAAAAGAGCCTATATAATTAATTTCTTATAAGTACCACCCTGTATGCCTCAGAAACCTGGTTTCAACTGACTCGGCAAGAAAACTGCTTTCAATGGAGATGGATTTTTGGAGGCGTAGTTGTAGGATATCAACACTACAACACGTTCCGAATGACAGAATTAGGGAAGTAGTAAACAGACCACTTAACATCCTGTACTCAGTTCGAAACGAAAAACTGAGTTGGTTTGGTATGAGGATGGCGTTGATTTGGATTTGTTATGAGGATGGCGTTGATTTGGATGTGTTATGGGGATGGCAGACGATCGATGGCCTAAAAGGGTACTGAAACATGTTACCCATAAACATGTAAAGGAGGAAGAGATCGGCCAGAGAAGAGGTGAATAGAAGAGATTCCGGAGGCAATTGCAGCAAGAGGACTTAAAGAGGAAGACTGCTATGATAAAAACAAATGGTGGCAGAGTATGAAGGGCTTGTATGATTTAGGCTACAACATATGACTCATTGCTGTAATATAGTCGTTTTTATGTGTATTAATACACCTATTATTATTGTTAAACAGGAGTCTATCAAAGACAAAACTATAGCTACTAGTTAATAACATGTATTTCGAATAGATTTACCATCAAAGTTTGAATATATTAAAAAAAATAAGAGATGAGTAAAATTTCAAATTCATTTAATATCTTTATTGACAGATTGTGCCAAGCTTGGTCTAAGCCAGTGATATTTATTAATATTATTAGTAGGTTAATTTAATAATGAATACTAAAACTTTCTTCTTATATACACTCTTCTTATTGCTCACCAGTTGCAAGAGAAGAAATAAGCAAAAACATCAGCAGAATGAATTAAAATAGACTAGTTTATACAATATATTTTTATCTTTAATATCATAAGAAATTCAAATATGTATGAGATTACATGCTTTTATTTATATACTCAACCATTACACATGTGTGTATATGTCAAATCCTGACAAGTTAGTTTTTATATTTTTTCATGAAAATAAGAAATAAACAATTCTAAAATAATCAATGATTATTGTTAAGAGAATTCAGAAAAGTATATAAAATTCTCTGTCATAAAATTCTGATGTTTGGTTAAAAAACAGCAAAAGATATTCATTATGGAAGCCAATCATAAAAAAAATTATATAGAAATGAAATATTCCAGAGGAAGGTAGAGACTGAGTGTGGAAGAATGTGACATTTGTGGCATCGCAACTTACACCAGTGGACTAACATTAGTTCAATTATTTTTAAATTTGTCAATTAGAATTAAAATCTTTTTGATAATAGCTAATGTTCGTAATGGATGGGGCACATGGTGATTAATAAATAAAATAAATTAAAGCTGTATTTTTATTAGTATTTATATTATCTTTAGTATAATTATTGCTAAATTTTTTATATTATCCTGAGGTGAAAATGGATTTAAAGTGATAAACCTGATGAAATTATGTATGTATAAAAGTTATTCATTTTTTCCTTTAAGGTTTTTTAAAGTTATCTTATAAAACTTTTTTAATCTTAAAAATTTTCATTAAAAATATATTCATCTATATATATATATATATATATATATATATATATATATATATATATATATATATATATATATATATATGTATGAAGGTATGTGTGTTTGTTCTTTATGCATTACTACACCAATCATTGGATTGTCATGAAACTCTGGGAAGTTGATCAGTACACTCTAGGGAAGGTTTCTACTAACTTTTTTTCTTATTTTATTTTTTTGGATTTGAAAAAATTTTCAAAAATTTCTAGAAATAAAATAATTATTTGTCTAAAAAACGTAATCGACCTTTTTTAAAGAAGATTTAATTTTCCACAATTTGAGCCCAACCGCATTTCTGTAGGTCTAACAGAACCTTACTTCAATCCTATCATATCTATATATACAAAAATGAATGTATGTGTGTTTGTCCTTTATG
Source organism: Arma custos (assembly GCA_037127475.1). Lineage (NCBI taxonomy): Eukaryota > Metazoa > Arthropoda > Insecta > Hemiptera > Pentatomidae > Arma > Arma custos. The sequence continues at coordinate 99,536,357 of CM073762.1, forward strand.
CATTACTACTCCAATCATTGGATTGTCATGAAACTCTGGCAAGTTGATCAGTACACTCTAGGGAAGGTTTCTACTAACTTTTTTTCTTATTTTATTTTTTTGGATTTGAAAAAATTTTCAAAAATTTCTAGAAATAAAATAATTATTTGTCTAAAAAACGTAATCGACCTTTTTTAAAGAAGATTTAATTTTCTACAATTTGAGCCCAACCGCATTTCTGTAGGTCTAACAGAACCTGAGTTCAGTCCTATCATATCTACATATACAAAAATGAATGTATGTGTGTTTGTCCTTTATGCATTACTACACCAATCATCTGATTGTCATGAAACTATGAGAAGTAGTTCAGTACACTCTAGGGAAGGTTTCTACCAACTTTTTTTTCTTATTTTATTTATTTGTCTAAAAAACGTAATCGACCGTTTTTAAAGAAGATTTAATTTTCTACAATTTGAGCCCAACCACAGATCTGTAGGTCTAATAGAACCTGAGTTCAGTCCTATCATGTATCAAATGACCGGAATCTTATCTATATATATAAAAATCTCCTGTCACGATGTTTTCCCGGGCTAATCTCCGAAACTACTGGACCGATTTTAATGAAATCCGGCACAGATGCGTAGAATTGTCCAACTTAAAATATAGGCTATATTTTATTTCGATTAACGACCGAAAACCATGAAATTTTCGGAGTTATTTCAGTTTTTGGCCTGTATCTCCTAATCTGTGCGTTTTTGGAAAAAAAAACAACGTAATAGACCTTTTTTAAAGAAGATTTACTTTTTATAATACTATTTTAACAGCCACAGCAACGTGTGGCAGGGTCAGCTAGTTGTCTATAAAATAAAATAAATACTCAAATGAAAACAAAAATTAATAATAATTTATTTTTATTAATTATTATTTTAAGGGTGATTATTTTTTAACATTTTTGTTTTAAAGAGAAAAGATTTGATTTGAGGACAGGCCAGGAGGCCGGGATTCGAACCCTGGTCGTATGCATCTCCGGTGCAGTAATCTAAACCACTGAGCTACGAGGGGTCGTATCCAATTCAGACAAATCCTTTCCCTTCACTGATCCTACATCCCCGTGTTTTCGCAATTTTCGCGACGTATACACAGGGAAGAATATTTATTGCACATTACTTTAATTAGGATCTTGTTGACTTACGTCAATATATTATTTATAATTTATTTTTATTAATTGTTATTTTGATAGTGATTATTCTTAAACAAACAAACTCGGGTTCGAATCCCGGCTAGGACAAATCTTTTCTATTCAAGACAAATGTTTAAAAATTTAATATTTTTGAAATTAACATTGTTTGAGGAAGTATTGGCTATTTTCCCTCTGTAATCCTGATACCCTACTTAAAATACACCATTTTCACATCAGATATTCACTAATGGTACATATTATCATACTTTTTCATAATTATTCATTTTATTCACGTTCTGTGACTATGATTTCATTAATTTTCTTCAACTCATTTTCATGGACACGTGATCATGTTTTTAGTCAAGTTATTAAAAAGATCAGAGATGACCTGTTCACTAAAGTACTAAATTTACCCACCTTCTTAAAAGTTTTAAATTCTTAATGATTATCTATAAAACCCAATTACAAATAAAAAATAAGTTATTTAAAAAGATACTGGTTTTATCCTTCTTTTAAAAAATTGTGCAAAACAATATAAAAAAATTGAAAATAACATATATTTAAGATCTTTTTAAACTTGATTGATTCAGTAAAATAAAGAATTAAATTACACGTAAATTCAACACTAAGTTAAGCTAACATTTGTACATAAGCAATGAAAAAGGTTTTAAATAATAACACACAGATGATTGAAAGATAAATAACACCAGGTTGCTCAAGTAACCTTACATATATTTTTTTCATTCAAAACCATTCATTTCCTACGACTGAAAGGAATCCGGTTCATTAAACCCTTCTTTTTTTATTAAAAAAGATTCTGAATGAAATCTCCAGGAATACTTACCCATTCATGAAGTCATTTCACACCCTTCAGGGGTCGATAAGTGTCTTATAGGTGTATGAACTAATCAGTCCTGCCATCACTTAAATTTACACCAACTGTTTATTGGATTCATACTTATATCGCTGTTCCGGAAGTATAATGACACAACTGCAAAAATGAAATTTTACAGGACAAGCAAAAGAAAAATATATAATTCCAATTTGTCTTAATAGGATGTCCTATAGATAGGTTTAATTCTTCTATTAGAGTAGTTTATAAACACATGTGGGTTATGTAGATTTACAAACTTCTAGTAAATTCATCTATGAGCCCGCCAAGACAATAAAGTCAATTTAACAAAATTTTACAGTTGCGTCATTATACTTCCGGAGCAGCGATATATCATTCATGTAATCTGACAGTTTAAGTGATCAATGGGCAAGAAGATCTTACTAATAGAAGGTCCATAGTAATCTACCTTCCTCAATTACATATAAATATTTATCCCAATGAAATCAGAGATCTTACTACACACAACCACTCACCACCAATTCGGTAAGAGTTTTAATGGCAATGATACCACAGAACATCCAGGAACTGTTATTTATCAATGTGGATTGACACCTGAGGAATCACGTAGAATCATAGAGGAATCACATGGATCATACATGTTTCTGATCATCTTCATATTAACTTGTAGCCTACTTAAGATTCAAATCTCACTTTACTCTGTAAAGGAAATTCTTCTCCAATTTTCCAATGTCACATTCACAGATTTACAAGAAAATGAAATCAATGCTATTTTGTAAGGTGGGTGAAAAACATGCAAGTGCTGGTGTTGAGCAAAAAGATAATGTTTATTTCTTTCTCCTTACATTCCTTATAGATATGATAATATTAGGGAATTGTCTAAAGGTTTGTCTTATCAATGCGCAAGTGGCATTGCAGTTTTCCAGAATACCTAAAGAAGCTCCTTAAATTGACACCAGTAAAGGTAATGCTGAGTATTTGGTGGAATTAAAAGAGAATTTTTCATCATCGGCTGATCGAACCTCGCCAAATCCGTAAATTCGAATCTCTAATGTTAATAAATAACGCGATTCGAGGTGGAAATTGAGCAACAAGAAAGGCTTCCAGCACGATAACTCTAGACCATATATATCTTTAGGAATTAGGTAAATAGTGAGAGCTTGGCTGAAAATTTTGTATGCATCCACCTTTAGCCCGGAACTGGCCCTGTCAGACAAACGGAAATCAGCTGACAGCACATGAATAATCAACTGTACGAACAATTTTATTACTACAACAATCCATTAAACTTTCATCGTCATTTCATACAATGGATCAAATCAAGTATGTTGAAAGGGTTATTTTTAATCCTTTAAATTTAAATATATAACACGACATTCGTCTTGCATATCTTGAACATTTTAAACAAAACAGAATCGACACAAAATGAATTAAATGAATAATTAAATGTTCTTTATGTCGTCTACCGAAGACTGTTCAAGAGGTTTCGGAAACGTCAAGGTCGTCAAAGGCACATGAAATTAACGACACACCCCGCCATTAAAACGACATAAACATCATTGTATGTCAAGAGGTAAATGGAGTATTATTGACTTCAAAAGAGGCTTGAGATAGTCACTTGGTTCAATTTTTCACCCAAAAACCTCGGATGGCATTCGTGAGATTCGTGTTTGATTTCTTTTAAAAATGTATTTATTGAAATTTACAACTGTGTAATGAAAACAAATCAAGTAAATAAAACGAATTATACAAAATGACACAAGATACAAGCAAGTAGAGAAATTCCCCATTGGTAGTACTCGCGTTTAAATTTGAAACAATAAATTTGCTTTGAAAACATGAAAAAAACCGGAATTACTTTTTCCGAATCTCAATGTAATTGTTATGTTACAATATTTTTTTTTAAGTTTGTATCATGGTAATTACAATATACCGTACTTAAAAAGAAACTATTATTGAAGTTGAAATTACAAAAAATATCTCGATAATTAGACATTGCATCAGTCTTTAAAGAAATCGGTTTGTTTACAAATTCAGCAATGAGCTAAAATAACAAACAAAAATGTGACCGAAAGATCAAAACAAGGAAAGCAATAATGGATGGTGAATTACGGATGCCTTGAGTATTATAACTATATTTTTTATAATTAAGTAATTATATTATCTGAATTGATTTGTTTGAATCAAACCTTCAAATTTTTGTTTTTACAGCACATTTTTTTCTTAGTACCGATGATGTTATAAAGGACGTTTTATCTTACATTTAATTTGTTTAGTATTGAATCATATATATTAATTTCCTATATTAATATATAATAATGTAATAATAATATTTACCATAAGCCGCAGTCTTGTTAAAGTAGAAACTCTCACCCAGATCTAAGAACGCCATTGCTGCGGGATGGTATCAACTGATAGCAGTAAAATCAGGGAGAAAATGTGAGTAATGTCCCCCACCACATCTACCCCAGACCGTTGCTCTTACTCCTTCTTGTCTGTAAATTATTTATTATTTATTTACTTGTTTGTTGTTTGTTTATTATTCATGTGTAAGCATAATATAAGTAAACATCTTCTGGAAGTCTATCGAATTTTACTTAATGTAATTCATGACTTCTTTATAGGCCTCTGTAGCAATCGAAAAATAATTTTTATACTAAAATAAAAACTATATTATGGCGAAAACAATTTAATAACCAAAAGTAGTTTTTTTAACAATTAAAATATATAAGGTCTATTTTCAAAGTGTTAAAAATTCCACGAAATATATTTAACGACACGCAATATTTTAATTTTTTTTTTTACTTACCTACCTATGAAGTGATGAAAAGTATAGTGAACATTTTTTAATACGATTTTTCGACAGAAATATGCGTTTTAAGGTTTCAGTAGTCCAATTTACCTAGTCACCCATAATTGTCAGTAATTTGAAAAAATTAAAATAAAAAATATTCAGAGATTTTTCTGTTCACGAATAATAAATAACAAATATGATTTAAACAGCATTAGCGGAATTGTAAGGCAATGAAAAATATAGTTAATGTTATAAATAAAATGGATATGAATACACAAACATATTTGTATAAAGGTAAATGTAATTTTTGTGACTAAGTACATTTTTGTGGAAGATTGCTCATCTAGCATTAGGGAAAATAAACGAATAGAGATGGATAAAAAATTTCATAGGGACAATTTAAGTAAATAACTGATGCCGAAAAGGTCTGAAATATAAGAAGTTTTTTTCATAAGTTCTGCAATATGATGGGGGCGGAATGGCTCAGTGGCAGAGCACTGAGTTGCAATGCCGGAAATCCTGGTTCAAAATGAAGGCAAGACTTTTATTTAGTCGGTTAACAGCCGGAGATGGGTCATAAAGGATCTAGGACCCTCCTGGGGCTCATCCAGCCTCTTAAATGTGTACCCAAAAAAGGGGAAAAATCTGGCGGTTGAGCGCGACCTAGGACAATTCACCTCCCTGCAGACCCGTTGTCCATGAAACAGTACAGTCTCTACCATGTACTGAACTCCAGACCCTTCACGGGTTAGAGTGATACAGGTCAGGTTCTGAAATATGAAGGTGCCATTTATTTTCATTTATTTTGAGGCATTTCCGTGTAAGAAAAAACTATACCTAACAGCTACATAATAGATCTGAACTTCGAAATTTTTTATTCGTGTACGTAAACTTAAGATGATACTCGTTATTGCTGACAAGATCCATAGAAAATGAAATAGGGCATCTTAAAAGTTAATGGAGACTTATGAAAAAGGACACATAAGCTTCACTGATTAATAAATAAGATAATAATATCTGATTTTATATATTTAAACGTTTCCACGGGACGAAGTGGATACTAATATAATTTTGCTAGGCCTACTAAACCACAAATTGATTGTTTGTATGAGTCATCTACAATGAGCCCTAGTAAACCACAAATTAATTGTTTGTGTGAATCATCTATAATAACATTTTATTTTTCCGATCTGACTGCTTTACAGTATTCACGGTCATCATCACTACATCAGCAATCCAACAATGTGTTTCATTGAATATGCATGTATGTTTCCTTTCTTAGCACTAATGCAGTTATAAGATACAGCTAATTATTTTCATAGTCCATTTTTGAAGTGAAAACTTCTTTAAGCCGCGTTTAGCGACCTTGGATAGGGGATTAACTTGCGGAATCGCGTCCGCAACATGCTCGAGACTGGCGAAGCCTAACAGCCTTTGCATGAGTTATACAAATTGTCTTAATCAATTTTAGTTTAGTGATTAGATTTCCATTGATATAAGAATAATTATATTTAACTAAAAGGTCGTTTAATAGTTGTCCAATTGACACTAACAATAAATTAAAACATCAATAACTTGTTGAACTTTTCGTTTCCCATAAAATATTTTATTTGTAATAGTTAAATGTCTTGTTTTATGAAATAAAAGTACAAATGTTCTATGTATTGTTGAACTGAACGATGATAATAATGCTAAAAATGAAAATAAAATCTATGTAAATACAAATACAAGGTATAAATAATATAGCTATGTACTAATTATTATTTCAATTAAATTATTAATATTTGGCATCGAGCCTGTGCAGCCCTTCATATGTTTAATTAATAATTAATGATTAATAAATAAACTACTTGAAAATGTACATAACTATTGTTCGGAGTGTCAATATATGTGATGACCAGACTAATGTTAATAATTTAAATTTACAAGTTTGAAATTTAAAGCTTTGAGTTTTCAGTTCAGTTGACAACCTAATGACTGTATTGCAATATTAGTAGTTCCAATTTTCCTAAATTACTTTAAGCTAAATCACTTGATGCCTAAAATCAGATTTCCCTTTCAAATTTTCCTAAACACCGAAATGAGTAGAATACAATGACACCATTCTAATCCATAAATTGTTGTTCTCATCTTTATTCCATTATTAACATCCAACTTGATCCGTTATTCATCATCTGTAAAACCTGTCAGAATCTTACCATAGTTCCATATAGCTAAATTATACATTCCCTACCTCGTTAATTTCCAGTCACCATATTCCATCCAGGGAGCGGAGTGACTCAGTGGTTGAGCACCGAGTTGCCATTCCAAAAATCCTGGTTCAAATCCCGCTGCTGGAAAGACTTTAATTTAGTCTATTAGCTCATCTAGGATCTAAGACCTTCTGGGGCTCACCCAGCCTCTATAAATTGGATACCCAAAATGAGGGGGAGGGCCGGCGGTTGAGCGTGATCTAGGACAAATCACCTCCCTCCACAACCGTTGTCCATTAAACAGTACAGTATCTACCTTGTACTAAGCCCCAGACACGTTCACGGGTTGTAGTGGTACAGATTTTTTATATTCTATCCGCCATATCACATTTCAGAGCTGTAAAAACAACCATGGTATTGCTGCCATTGGATTCGGTTGCTCGAATGTGTTACTTCGGATTTCTATATCCGATTCGGAATGTTTACCAATAGCAACTTCAGGTCGAGTGTGTATTAGTATAAAGTGGCCATTAACGTAGCTCGTTGGAAACATCTCTAATTTGGTGGTCAGGTTCCAAACTAATTAGCAGATAAGCATTGGTGTTCTGTCAAAGTGATCGGCTCAAATTGTTCAACAGGAATTTCAGAAGTTTTTCAATATTTACTTAATGCAAATATGTAATTTTATTCATATCACGAATATGTAATTAAGAACTCGAAATCCTTCAACGTTGTTCAGATTTATTGAAATAGCATACTTTCGCTACCCTAACTAAATTTTATGAAAATAAAGAGTTGTTTAGATTTTCAATCTTCAAGGTAGTCCTTGGCCCAATCCTTTGTACAGTTTATACAGCTGACATCCCAACTCATCCTAATACTATCCTTGCCAAGTATGATGATGATACATGTGTATTATCAGTCACCACCAATCCAGTAATTGCCTCCCAAAGCCTCCAATCCCATATCACTGATTTTGAAGAATGGTATCAAAACTGGATAATTAAAATCAATTCTCAAAAATCGTATCAAATCACTTTTACCTTACATAGCAAACCAATGACTTCCTGCCCTTCAGAATCCTTTAATAATACCCCACTGGTGCCTGTAGAACAGATCCGATACTTAGGGTTGCATCTCGACAAACGACTAACCTGGAAACCTCATACAAGGCTGAAAAGACAAGAAACCGCTCGAAGATTCAGCGGTCAACTCAATCAAACTTCAGCACATACTAGACAAACGCTCTAAACTCCCAATTAATTACAAAATACTCATCAACATGACCATCATACGACTTATTTGGACTTACTGAGTAGAGCTTTGGGGCTCCACTAAGCCATCGAATTCCTCTCGTATCCAATCCCTACAATCCAAAATCCTTCGTGAAATCCTCAATGCTCCTTATTTTGTTAAGAATAAAGTCATCCATAACGACCTTAATGTCCCTTTTGTTGCTGATTTGGCCCGAACCCGGTATTTATCCTTTCATTTAAAAACTTCATTCCCACTCAAACCCTTTAGTTTTAAACCTAGCTTCATCTTCAATTCCCGATAATCCTCCGAGGCGTCTGAAAAGAAGATGGCCACATACGGGACATTCTTATTTGAACTTGTGATTTGAGTACTATCAGTGGGTAGTTTCTCTACTTGTCATTATGTATCAGCCTATTTACTTGATGTATTATTGTAATACAGTTGTAAATATCAATAAATAAAAAAAGTTTTAATCGTTAGAAGAATACAAAATAGAATATACGTGGGCTATCCAGAAAGTAGATTACGTTTTCGTCTGTGTCCGCTAGGGGCGGGGCTAGCGCGGCCATCTTGGGGTCAGAGCGTTGCGCAGCTCAGTCGGCATCTCGCCGTGCTAGTGAGAGGTTCGTGCTGTGCTCCGTTAAGATACTGTGACGGTTTGAAATGTCTGCGTTAATTGAAAATCCCGCGAGCTGCGAGGTGCGTGCAGTAATAAGGTTTCTGACTGCAAAAAACTGTAAACCGATAGAAATCTATCGGTAGCTGTGTGAAGTGTATGGGGACAACATTATCACTGAAGGTGGAGTGCGTCAGTGGGTCATAAGATTTAAAAATGGCCGAACCAATGTTCACGACGAAGATCGAAGTGGGAGACCCAGCAAAGTGACTGCCGAACTTGTCGAAAAAGTCGATGCTAAAGTCCGTGAAAATCGAAAGTTCACAATAACGGAACTTTCTTTGAGTTTTCCACAAATTTCGCGAAGTTTGTTGCACGAAATCATCAGCGAAAATAGTCATGGTTGAAGTCGCAGGCGGCAGAATTTTTCGACGAAGGAATTTCCAAGCTCGTACATCGCTACGATAAATGCCTTAATTTGAATGGTGACTATGTAGAAAAGTAGTATTTGAGTGTGGCTTTCATCTGTATATAATAAAATTTGTTTCCTATACTTTGTTTATTTTTTATTCCAAAACGTAATCTACTTTCTGGATAGCCTACGTAAAAGAAACATTATTATGGAACATAGTCCCTTTAGAATAATTAACATGAACAGAAAAAGTAGTTATATATATCTGGCCAAAAGGCTAAATTATAATACAAATCGTGAAGTATTTAAAAAGCGCCAAAAAAATAAAAATGAAATAACTAAAAAGTACGATTTATAACAGGATATTAACCAATTAAAGAGAATAAATATATTAATAACAACAGTTAATAAATGAATGAGCTAGCATGCAATAATTCTTTAAATAGTCTATATCCTTTTTTGGAAAATAAACAAAAAAACGCGTAAGCAACTTTCAATACTGATTTATTTAAACAAATGACTGACCTGCTGAAAGAGCATCTTTTTGGGAGGTCAAGAAATGTTGGAAAAGCAAGGATTTAAATGAAGTCAGTGAAGAAGCATGGCGGATGATGGGAGTCCATACTGTGGTGGAGCGGGCGAGAAAGGAATGCTAGAATGCTTTGGGTCTGTGGGAACGAACATAGAGATCGAACAGGCGGGATCTTGTTTTGTGGTGCTGGACTGAGGACTTAAATTGGAGGACTGTATATTCATATCTACATTCGTGAAGGGTGTTGAGAGTTAACCGATTGGTATAGAAATGATGCAGGCAGAGCCACTTAAACTGATCAAAACGGTGGGACACGCGGGACTGCCTCGTAGTATCAAAGACAAATCTTAGGGACGAGTTTATTATTTGCTTGAATTGGTCCTCATGCATTTACTGGATGTTGTAACGGAATAGTCCAACTGTGAATTTTCTAAATCATTAAGATAGTTGTCTTGAGTCTAATATATATGATTGAATAGGGCTAAAACTCTAATCCTAATCCCTTCAGTCGAGGACTTCTACTATCATGTCATAAAATATAATTAATAATTTATATTGGTTAATTATTAAGACTAAAATGTACTAAAAAGATATTCAATTGAGATTCGTTAAATAATTTGCTATTGGCATATTTATGAATTTGATCTAACCAGTTTTATTAAAATTGTATTAGTTTATAGAGTTGAAAATGCATTTGCTTAATTTTTTTTTTCAAAAATTTACGGTGCGAGATAGCACGGTGTGTAGAGCGCCGAGTCACTGTGTTGAAGACTTCAGTTTCAAACCCGCCTGAGACGGATAAATTTTTAATCTAACGTATGGAACTTCTTAGGGCTCACCCAGTCTCTATAGAGAGGGTATATTAATTGGAGGAAAACCAGGAAGTTGAGCGTGATCTTGAACAATTCACCTGCCAGCTCAAGAGTAGAGTATTTACTGAAGACCCTTCATGAGTTGAATATGGTAGAGTTTTGTTTTTTTGTTTTTTTCCAAAAAAATAATTTGTGAATTTATTTATGAATGAATTTTATATATATAATTTATGAATGAATTTTAGACGTTTTAGCTAAATTAGGTACTGAAATCATTTCCAATTTATTGCGGTAAATCAAAAAATACTTTGAGTTTAATTCACACAAAACGAAGTCCAGTGTATATATACATACTTTTAGATTTACTCCTGTCTTTAATGGTATTATTTTATTTTCATTGTGAAATTTTCTAAGAATGTTTCAAACTAAGAACGGAAAATAATGCTACGCATAAGAAAACTAATTTCAATTTCAAATGGACACAGGAAATTCTTTAGGAATTCTGAAATTGAATTGTAATGACGTGAATTTTTAATATTCAAGTTCAAGAGAGTTCAAGTTTTTGTAGTAGAGTCCTAAGGTTTTAATAAAAATAGCATATTTAATATAAATTTCTAATCAAATCATCCAAAATTATGTCCTTGCAAATTAGATTTACAAAATTAAATTGAAATAACGCTACATAAACGCTGCAATTAAAACACTGGTATTTTGTTAGGATACTTAGAATCCATAAACTTTGGTCTACTTGTTAGCATAACTTCCTACTATTCCCAAGATCGAGGGTTCGCAACTTGGCAGGTGGCCTTAAGATCTTTTAAAGAAAGTAAAAATCCTTAGTTATACTGTCCTTCGGAAAGGACGTAAAATGGGATTCCTTAGCCTGTGCGGTTTCAGGTACTCGTTAAAAACCCCTACCCTAATTAAACCTGGATAGGCAAAATTTATAATTCCCACTGTAGCAACGTCCGATTAGCCATGGCGGCATAAAGTGAAGTTAAGCAAATAAACAAAAAACATGAAATTTGGTGCAGTGCTAGTAGCCTTCCACCTTCCACTCCCGATCGGAACTTAAAACTTTTCGATCAATGTATTAATGTAACTTCTAAATATTTACAATAATCTTCATTTATGTTGTTAAGGATCTGATACATTAAACGAAAAGTACTTGAGAAGAGTCTTCACATGTAATGGAAGTTTCTCGTATATAACTTAAAATTACAATATTCAAAGATATCAGCTTCAAGCTTGAAGTAATCAATGATTTAATATCATTGTGACAAATCAGAAATCTGATAAAAATAAATAATCGATACAAAATTATATGAAACATCTACAAAAATTCAATTAAACATAAAATGTAATATGTTTTCCCCAATAACTTGTTCTTATATTTAATACATTTGCAGGCACTTAGTGATAAGAGCTACCACACTCGAGGCAAGTAGCGGAGGTTAGTAGTTATAATACAGTTTGTATTTACTTCCGTAAAAAGTGGTCAGGTGGGGCATGGATGTTGGTATTTGAAAAACCTACGTCGACGCCTTAACAGTAACCATGATGTAAAGGGATAATAATAAAAATGGAGGCAGGGAAAATGACGAAGCGAACGGTCATCTTCCTAGAAGACCCTGGTCATCTTCTCAAAAGGCTCCACGGCATAGAACTCTCCCTATCAACCATGACATATAAGACCAGAAAACTAGACCAGGTGAAGAGGCATTTCTTGGCGTAAGAATAAGAAGAAAGATCGACACTATAGCCTTACATGGATTACTTAAAAGATATGGTAGCTCTGTCAATAAATATATGTAGTATCGGAGATGATTCCTGAGGCCTCAGGTACCCTGGCAATAGTACCATTTATAAAATCCTGGTCTTATGCATCCTAAAATATACATGATCGGAAAATACATTTATACCTCATTCATGAATAGTATGCTCGGAAATATGGTGTGATGAGCAGGAGCTAGAGTTGCTATCAAGAGAATATCGGCATAAAATCCGCAAGAATCAAAACAAATGGAAGAAGATTGTAAGGAGTCAAACTGGGAAATTCTTCTCCACACAATCGATTCAACATTAAAAGCAATATGAGTCCTTCCTGACTGTTTTTTCCCAGATATTCTAAATGGATACGGAGGATACCGGGAAAAGCTAGATTGTTGAAGAAAGTCGAAATCTTCATCTTCACCCAATAGTGGTACAAGAATAAAAGAGAGAGATCTCTCTCCAATCCAAGGTTTCAAGAGAGGGTGAGATGTTATCTAGGGTGAGAGCACCTAGGCTCCGTAAGGTTGTGGTTTTAGGTAATGCAACTGGAGTTTGTATATTGTATGAAATTTGGATATGATCATGAGAGGGCAGAAATGGAACGGGTAATTGAGAGGAAGAAAATAGGTTCTGCCGTGAATCAATCACAAACAAGTTCAGCCAGATGTCGGATAGGAAGGTGTGATAGGTGGGAGAAAATGGAACAATGGAAAGGTGTTGTATATTATAAACAAAGAGAATATTTATTGGCAGCTGTGCAATACGCATACATTTTTGTAACACCCCACTGCTTTTGAAAGCAGTCAAAGTCAGCCTTGCATGACCGACGAGTCATATAGAAGGAACAAAACAATTAAAACTTGTAACAAAACATACCATTTGAAAATTGAAGTTCAGGTGTTAACATAATATTTTTTAACGATAATTGAATTATATAGCTAAATAAGTTATGTTATTTATTCTTCTGAAGATAAAAGAAAAATACTATTTATTTTTTAAATAAAAATTTCGACTTTATATAAAATCGTATAATTTATTTAAATATAATGAAATTAATTTTTAGTTATACCGGCATACTATTGAAGGATAGGTTTTTTCCTCTGTTTTAATTTAAATTCTTATTGCGGCCCATAGTGGAGGGGATGATTCCTAGCTGAGAACCGCCTCTCTATTGGATTGGTTTTCAGTGCCAAGTGATGGAACTGAATAACGATATCCTTCAAAATAACACCTTTGTTTACGGTATGTATTGTTTGTGTTTGTTTACTTTCGTATTTAGTAGTATAACATCTTACAGGTCTGTTATGAAAAAACTTTGATGGAATGTTTCGTACTGACTACCGAAAAAATAATGTAAATAAAGTGAATCACCTATTTTATTATCAATGAATCACCTATTTTATATTATTTAATAATAAAGCGTATATTAATTAAAACTTTTGTTTCTTTTCTAGAATAATTACCAGCTATACCTTCTTTTAAATCTTATACAATATTAAATTTTTAAAGTTTTATCCTCGTAATCAAGCACAAAAATAAACAATATTTAGTTTGGAAATATGAGTTAAAATCTTTAAAAATGGTAAATTCTTGTTCATAAAACTAATATACTTTACTCCAATTCAAATTGCTAATATTTATTAATATTAATATTAATTCAATATTTTCTCGCCTGAGCTTGGTTTTTGTGTAAATTAATAAACATTTTGTTTTAGTTCATTATTCTTTTACAAATTTCACCTCATTTTTTTCTAGATAAAAAATTAAAAAGAAATATTTTTGTACTAGCGACCCGGCTTTGCACGGGCAGAAGAGCAGATTATGCCTACAGATTTTGTCTGTCGTAGACTGCATAAGTTTGATGAGTCGAATACGTGGATTGGACTTAAATGTAATATAATGCCTACACTACATGAAGTATTTAAATGTATTTTATTATGTAGATATTATAAACAAAATAAAATATTTCTTTATAGATAAATATAAATTAAATATAAATGGTGTAACATACTACAATAATGTCCATGAAATGCTTAAGGTAACTAAAGTATTTAAGTTGATAAGGATAATTACTGCACCCATCTAAATAGCTTTCAAAATACCGCATTACAACTAACCAATTTTTTAGAAGATGTAATAGGTATAATAAGCTATCTTTTAAAGATAGACATATGCTATCACGGATTTTTTTGTAGATCGATATAAGAGGAATATTCCACCATTAATTGTTTCGTTATATGTCAAAGGGATTCGGCTGCGTCTTCGATGAAAACATCCAGACTACTATATTTTTTTCTACACTTCCAACAATTATCGTTATATTCCAACCAAGTTACACAGAACCTTGACAAATTATATACCAAAACCTTTCTCGTGAATGGCTCTATCTGTTGGTGAAAACCGATTGAAAATCCGTGCTGCAATTATATTCATAATTTATAATTCATAAATAATTAAAAAGAACCATAAATAAAAAAATATATATTTTACAATTTTTAAAAATATTTGTAATTTAACTTAGCACGACAAAACACTACACAAAAGGTAGTTCCTCGAACCGTTGCTGGGCAAGACTGATAAAATGTTACACTAAAAATAAATTTTTATATAGAGGCAAACTTTTTTTAATAATCCTAGTATGGCTTTTATATCGATTGATTATTGAAGCCTTTTTTAAACACCCGATAGCAATATTATATTTGGCACTTTTCTGTTACAGCGGCGCCACTACTAATTACAGTATAGGATATAGCAATGTTGTAACCTTGCCTATGTTATTGTTTTTGTAAGCAGTGTGTTTACCGCCGTTTAGTAAACGTTTTCTGTGTGACGGGTTTTTTTTTCATTCATTAAATTTATATGCTAATACTTAATTTTTGCATATAAGTAATAGAATATGTGAGGGATGGTATGGGTTCGTTTGGGTTTTCCGATTGCCATCTTTGTTGTTTCTCATTTTCTCATCCAAATATCATCCAAATTTATTAACCTAGAATATAGCATTCCTAAATTACACAGGCCAACAAAAAAAACCTTTTTGAAAACTTTTTTAATTTTAATAGCTGATCTTGATAGATTTTTATGTGCTGAATCCAAATCTGCTCGTAGTTTTTATGTATCACCCTTAGTTTCCAAGCAAAATGTATTTTATTATATAGTCTAATACCCATTTACAGTATATAGGGAAATCAATGAAACACTGTAGAATCGTAAAAATGGTTTGTGTTTACAGTAAAATACTTGGAATAGTAATTTTATGTGATGATACAAGGTTCACTTGTCAACTGGAATTGGTTTATATTTTCTTTCCCTTTTTTCCTTGAAGCTTCTTGTGTAGCTTTTCCTGCGATGAATAGCTTGCTGAACTTCCCGGTGAAGTGACCAACAGTAATCCCCCATCATGTTGGTATTCCAGCGGCCCTGGTAACGTTTTTCCATCACTTTAACGTCCTGGTGAAAACGCTCACCTTGCTCCTCACTAACATCTCCTAAATTTTCCGGGAAGTAATCGAGGTGGCTGCTCAAAAAGTGAACTTTCAGGCTCATCAAACATCCTAACTGTTCAAATTTTTTTAACATGTTAGCAACAATAGCCTTATATTCTGGGTCTTTTTCATTTCCCAAAAACTTGGTGACAACTTGCTTGAATGAAACCCATGCTTCCTTTTCATTTGAGGTCATTGTGGATTCAAAGTTAACGTCAAACATCATTTTTCTAATATCAGGCCCGGTAAAGACGCCTTCTTTCAGTTTAGCTTCTGAAAGGTGTGGAAACTTCTGACAGAGATATTTGAAACAAAGCCCATCTTTAGGCAAAGCCTTTACAAACTGTTTCATGAGACCTAACTTAATATGTAGTGGTGGTAGGAGCACGTTTTTTGGATCTACAAGGTTTTTGCGTAAAATGTTCTTCTCGCCAGGCTTTAAAGACTCCCTAGCAGGCCAGTTCTTTCTGCACCAATGTTGATTCCGAGCTCTACTGTCCCATTCACACAAGAAACATGGAAATTTGGTAAAACCCCCTTGCTGACCAAGGAGCATGCACGTAACTTTCAAATCACCACATATCATCCAACCGTGTGCAGAATAACCTATTTTATTTAACACTATTTCTAGATTTTCGTAACTCTCTTTCATATGTACAGAATGACCGACAGGTACAGAGGCATACATGTTACCGTTGTGTGCTAAAACTGCCTTCAAACTATTTTTGGATGAATCAATAAACAACCTCCAATCTTCTGTTTTGTATTCAATTCCAAACTCATTCATTAAACCATGAATGTCTGAGCAGTACACCAAATCACCCTCTTGTTCAAAATACTTCGAAAATTGTTGTTCTCTCTTCCTATACACATGAATGCTGGTTCCAGCCGCCAGCAAGTTCTTTTCTTTTAGCCTAGAGCCAAGCAGTTCAGCTTTTTCTTTTGTTAAGCCCAGATCCCTAACTAAGTCATTAAGCTCGACCTGAGTGAACAATTTAGGCTCTACATTTTCTGTAACACATTGGAATTCTTCATCGTGTTCATCTAACTCCGACTGTACATCAGAAAATACTTCTGTTTCAATAGAATTTAAGTCCTCTGGTGGTTCCGGGATTGGCAAATCTACACCGTGCCCTACTGGTCGGATGGCGGACGGAAGGTTAGGGTAGCTTATTACCTTCTTGTTCTTAGAGTTATGACCAGTAATATCTACACTGCAAAAGTAACAGTCATCGGAATGATTTTTTGGTTCCCTCCATATCATGGGAACAGCAAATTTAAAGTGTTTTTTCTCTTTTTTTGACCATTTCCTGAGGTCTTCAACACATACATAACATACCTTATGCGGTGCCCAAGGTTTATCCTGGTCTCCAAGTTTGGTTCCAAAGTATGCTAGATAAACCTTTTTCACAAAGTCTGTAATGTTTCTTTGGTGCTTTTTAATAACAAACTCACCACAAATATAACAAAAACTGTCAGCAGAGTTTTTACAGCCGCGATGAGACATTGCACTGAGCACATGTACAGGAAACGTAAAAGTGAGGTTATGTTGAAAATAAACAAAACATCAGCTGTTTAGCATGTGTTTCAGCAGTGCTGCCAACATCATCTTTGTTCATTAGACCTATTTTTTCATGTTATCTTAACTATGAAAAAGCTGTTAAATTCTAAAAATATTTCTTTATTTCATGAATTTAACTATAAAATGTGAATTAATGGTGGGTGATACAACTTTTTAAGCATCATATTTGGATTCAGCAACCTAAACAACATAAGAATAAGGTATTTTCATTAAAAAAGTTTTTTCATCGTTGGCCTGTGTTATTGAAAAAGTGTGAGGAACCAACGGAAATTATTTAGGACCCTGTACAATTCATGTTCCTAGAAAGGCACAAACAGGATTTATTTAAGGAAATATTAGATATAGCCATAAACTGTCATGCAAATATAATATAAATGATATTATGATTTATATATCATGTATAGGCCAATTATTACTTATGCCTCCGAATGCAGGGCATTACCCAGTTCACAGAAAGCCCTAAGGTTCGAAAGGAAAATATTGAGGAGAATTTATGGCCCAGTCTGCACCAATGGATCTGGAGGATAAGGACGAAACCTGAGCTATTAAGACTCTACAAGAGCACAGATATTTAAAGGATAATAAGGGTAGGCCGGCATCGATGGGCAGGTCATATAATTAGAATGACCCAGGATCAAATTCCTAAAATGGTCCTGGACGAGAGGATTTATGGAACAAGAAGAGTGGGAAGACCTCGGCTCCGATGGATCCGAGTGGCGGCGGATGCCAGGTCCATCTTGGGAATTCGCAATAGGAGAGCTGTGGCATCAAAAATAATAGAAGACTGACGAGCCAAGCTGCGAGAGGGCTTGACCCTGCAGGAGTTGTAGCGCCACGAATGTTGATGATTATTAGTATTATTATTTAAATGGAAATTTTATTTCAACATATTAATGTAATATAATTTATTTTATTGTTATATGATTTAATTTTTAAATATTTTATTTTAAAAATTATATCATATAACAATAAAATAAATTATAATAATATTAATGACTTACATTTACAGTCAACAAGATCCAAAAATAAAAGTAATGTTCAATTAACATTCTCCCCGTGTATGCATCGCAAATTGCGAGAACACGGAGATATAGAATCAGTGGAAAGAAGGGATATGACTGACCGAGAAACGAACCAGGATGGCCGAGATGGTTAAGGCACCACCACGGAGAGGTGTGAGACCCGGGTTCGAGTCCCGGACCTGGTCATATCTTTTCTTTTCAAATAAAATATTTAAAATATTAATGTAATAAGTTGGTGACATCTTTCTACGTCAAAACTCCTAAACAGAGGCGCTAGTGTCGGAATGTAAGGTTCTGGAATCTTATCAGTGGCGTCGTTGTAACAGAGAAGTAACTTTTATTTTAATAAAATTAATTAAGAACTGCTGTGGAGAAAATCAACCTTTTAAAACAATTTTCATTTTTTTTATATATCTCTTTTCTACCTCTTGCATGAGATTATACGTTTTGAAGTCTTATACATATAAGTAAGTCTTATTTTTTTTAAAATAAATTTATTTCCGTAAATTAGTTATTATATTTTATTTTTCAGGCCCAAGGGCGGAGGATCACTACCCTTCGCTCTTCCTCAAGTTCCATCATGTAGCCGCAACGATGGGTTTGTACTTCTTAACAGTCAAGATGTTTGGACCAAAAATAATGAGTAAAAGGAAGCCTTTCTCTTTGACGAAGATCATTATGGTTTATAATTTATTACAAATCCTTATTAACTATTATTTATTGCATCTGGTAAGTAATACAAAAACTGACTATTTAGTGATGAAAACTTTATCGATCAAATGTTATGTAAATTTATTTTTAAAAAATTAAAAATGGTATTATTTTTTCTTTGTTGTTCCCATAATTAACATACAAATAGTATTGAGACATAGTCGTGTCAGCATTACTACTTTCGATTTTCATTAATTCATCTAACAAAACTTTCCCCTATTTTAGGAAGACAACGATTTTCTTTATTGTTTATTCTTTAATCTATAGGGTATAGATTTAAAAAATGGATACTTGTGTATTAGCCGGTCTGCAAGTACTGTTATCCGCCATTGTTTATAAACTGAGCATTGATAATTCTGATACACACATAGTACACCTACCTTTATATTCATATTAATAGAATTTGAAATATACAAAATGTAATAATAAAATGTTAATTTTTGACTCCGCTGTCCAATGCTTTTCTTCATACATAAATGTTTTCCCAAACTTTCGACGAAATCATCTCCATTTCTATCCATGTACTTAATGGCCTTTTTCGCATAATTTGGCTTTGGAATTATTCCGAACTTCTACAAAACCGCTTCTTCTAAGACAGCTATTTCCAAACTGTTTTTCTGTTCCTTTTAATTAGCCAATAACAAAAGGAAAAAGACAAAATCCAAAATTAAATTTAATGAACAGTTCAGAAATTTAAATAAGCGATTATCAACAAAATTAACAAGTCAAAATTACCAAAAAAAACAACGCAGAAAACAATTTAATAACGCACACAGAAATAAATCGAATGAAACGAGTGATAAAAAGAGGTTACAAGTTATAAGGAGATAGACCGGCTAATACACAAGTACCAAAAAATGTTTATAATTCTAGGAATTTTCACATTTCATATAAGCCTCATATTATACTCTGGTATAATCTTTACATTTTGGTTTTTATTTTGATCAAGTTGTCATTGCTTAACTGAATATACATTAATGTAGTTTCTAACTTATTTTCTTTTTCACTTAGCAATATTGAATGGTGGTTTGAAAAAAATGTTCATCTATAATCAATTGTGAATTGATCTTCATAATTGTATCTTGTTTCGTTTGAAAATAATTTATCATAATTCATATAATTGTGAGATGTTGTAATTGTTAAACACTCAAATTGTAGTTGTAATAACATTAACATTATCTTAACCTTTTTTTACGAATTTGAAAACTATAAAATATCCTAATTTGCATAGAGAGTCTAAAGCTATATTTTTATTTGTTCTACTTCGATCTTCTGAAGAGTACTAAAAGATTCCGAATTTTTACCTCTTTTTATTTAGCAAAAGTGATTTACCACTTTTCCCCTCAGTTTTCTTCAATTGGAATTTGGTAATTAACCAAAACATGGCGTTCTCATATTAGATAACTTTTACAATTGTACCAGGAATTTTCAGCAAGCTAAACAAATATGACGACAATTCAAAATTATTTGAATTGCAAATTTTGGAAGAAAAGTTTCTCGATCAAAATTTGAAATTTCAAAACGTAACAAGATGAAATTATGGAGATTAATTCACAATTGTCTTGTGTTGTCTCGAAACGAACGCATAAACCAATCGGAATAATCGTTTACCAAATCAATGTCAAGAATGAAGAGTCATTTCTTCTTGTTAATGATTAATCTGATTTCTTACTGTTTTCATTATTCTTATGAAATACCAAGGTAAAAGGTATAAGAAGAATGTTTGAAAATAATTTGTTTAAGTTAAAATCCTTAATACTTCTCACATCTGAGAACAAAATAGTATGAACGTTGATCTGAATTAAAATTTTGTCATACTCTTTCTAGTACTTCTATGGACTCCCTAGAGCTTAAAAACCCCTCATTGAGCAACATCACAATAACACCAATCGTATTATTATTATTACTTGCGCCCCACCCAACTTTACTCGGGTAATAAGGCATATTATGTCTACATAATTTGTCTGTGTAATGTATTTCTTTTTCTTTTTTTATCACGTACCGGCCACTAAGGACCACATGAATATCGTTGGTTAGGCTTCTTTGGGAGTCTTGATTTTCTTTTTTCCCATCTCACCTAATGTACTTCATTATATAGAAATGATAAAAATAAAAACAAAACCAAATATTTCTTTTATTTATTTATTTATTATCTTGCACGTTAGTTAATTGCACGGGATTAGGCAACCAGCGTCTTCGATGAAACCCATCGATATTCCAAACCATTTACAATCTGGACAAATTATATAGCTAAACCTTCCTGGTGAGTCACTCTATCTATTGGTGAAAACCGCATGAAAATCCGTGCAGTAGTTGTTGAGTTTACCGCGAACAAACGCGGACGAGGACTTTGTTTTATAATATGTAGAGATAGATACTGGCACTACTTTGGACTAAATCTGTCTATCCTCGTACATCCAGCAGCTTCAAGTCCTCCATATCGTCCAGCCATCTGATCCGAGGACGTCCTCACTTCCTTTGTCGTCCGGATTCCCATAGAGAATTTTCTTTGGTAATCTCTGGTCTTGCATTCTTTTCAAATACCAACGTAACCAAATCCCAAAAACGTCGCAAAAACTAAGAAAAACTGCTTATCCGAAATTCAATTGGTCCTTTTGTACTATGTTAGGTTTCTTAATTTTTAAATTCGATTGATTATTTTAATATAGGTTCTTTTTTTGAAGAAAGTTGTAGCACTAAGGTTTAGGAAGTTCCTATGTTCTCTTTTATTTAGAAAATCCAAGAAGTAAAACTTGGATTTAGCAAAAACCAGTGCCAAAACAATCCAACCTATTCACTTTGCTGAATCCTCTGCAATATTAATAAAAACAAATTAATAGATCATGTCTCGAATTCAGAGTTAGAATGTGAAAAACCATACCTCAAAATAACTGGTAAAATTAATTTTAAACTAGCAGATTCTTAAAAATTATGGAAGTAACAACTTCACGAAACACTACACTATCTTCTCAGGTTATGTTTATTTTGTTGCCATTTACAATGATTAACTATTAATAATATAAGGGTATATTAATTAATTATTAATTATAAGTATTATATATATATATATATATATATATATATACAGGGTGTCCCATTTCAAGTTGATCAAAAGTTTTTAACTTTTAAACGAAACAAAATTTAGAAAAACGATTCAAGTAAAAGTTGTAGTTATTCAGGCCTAGTTCGAAGAAATAAAAAAACATTTTTTTGGTTTTTCTCTTTAAATGGCCAATATCGACCTTCAAAAAATGTAGATTCCTCTTGACCCTCATTTATTTTCATTTTTCAGAAATATACAATCCAAAACGTGGAAAAAATGTATGCAACATCTTTCTTAGTTTAAGTAGAAAGGGCATTCAAAGTTCACTACTTTAGTATACGAGGAAACGTAATGTAGCATTAAGTTATTTTAAGATTAAGATTTAAGATTGTAATATGTTTATGTTTATTAGTGAGTCATAAGAATTAAAAAAAATTTAAAATGAAATGACCTAATGCCTCATTAGTTTTTCTTGTGAAGGTAGCATATTGAAGTAGTGACCTTCAGATACTTCTACTTAAACTATGAATGATAGAAACAAATGTTACATACTAACTAATTAACTAGTCTGCCGAATCGGCCCTTTTGTCCCTGACATAGCCCAGAGGTGACCTTATCTTACTTAGAGGGTTGGCATTGTCAATATTCATTTCTTAGGATCGATGAAAAATAAGTTTAATCATCCCACATGTCCACATCATCAAATCATGTTATATTATTGGAAGACAATTTATTTTTGATATGTGTAATTTTAGGCAATCTACTACTGGCATTCATGGATACCTCGATTTTGGAGCCATGTTTGCAATCCAATAGGTGAAACGTTAGGATTTACTCATGAAAATAAAACAGTTGTAAGTAAGATTATGAATGTTTATTACATTTTAAACTAAAAAAATATTTATTAGCTTTTTTACATTACTATATTGATAAACTTCATTGTAAATAATCTCATTCATTGGAAAAATAACTGTGATTTTTAAACTACAGTTCATCCCTAAATCAATGGATCTAATTTGAATTCTTGAATGATTATTGTAGTCTATATTACAAATTTTAATTAAATGCTCATTTTAACTATGACTTATTCTTATTGAACTATTGTATGGAATAAAGTAAAGGGTATTTTGTAGCATAATTTATTGTTATTTCATATTTCAGTACTTGAAAATGGTATACTACTTTTACTTAACTAAACTGGTAGACTTGCTAGAAACTGTAAGTATTTTTTATTTATTCAAAATTTTTGTTAGCTCATTAATAATATTTTTATCAAGTTTTATCTTGGTAACCATAATTCCTTTGAAGGTATTTTTCGTCTTAAGGAAGAAACAATCCCAAGTAACATTTCTCCATATTTTTCACCACACTACAATGGTGTTCAACATGTGGGTTTCCCTGATTTACCTAAGAGGTAAGTTTACATTAAAACTAATATTTTTACTTTATTATACATTATATATATATATATATATATATATATATATATATATATATATATATATATATATATATATATATATATATATATATAATTAAGAGTAAATATATGTTATTATTTCTATATTGTGTTTTCATTAATACCTATAATAAATTTTCTGACATAAGTATTTCCTTGATTCATTGCCTCACTTTGTTTCAAAGATGAGTAACTTTCTTTCGGTCACTCAGCTTTATAGGTAACGATATTTTAAATTATGTATCAGAATGCGTGATAATTTTTTTTTTTACTCTCTAGAAAAAATGTTTGTAGCATTGTTGAAATTTGTAATCTGACTCTGAAACAGAGATCTTTTTCTATGCCTTGCTTTACTTTGCCTTATAACTCTGAAAAATGAACTCCAAAATAATCCACCAGTCAAACTTAACTTTAAAATATATTACAAAAAAGTGAAAACTGGCTAATTTTTTTTTGTTTTAACACTTTTTTTATATTCCCAGATAAAGTTTGAGGTAGCGATGTTGAAATGTACAATCAGCCTTGCAAAAATCACAAACAAACAAAATTTTTAAGATTCTTGAAAACTTTCTTCCGAGACCCCTTTCTGATTTTCAGCTGATTTGATTATTATCTGACTTTCATCATTTTTAGAAAATGAGATCATATTAATCAATAAAATTATGTTTTAGAGGAAGTTATTTCAATTTTTGGGTTAATGAATGTAACTGTACATATGATCATGTACACATATTATTTCTTGGCTGCCTTTGGTCCAGGAATGCAAAAATATCTGTGGTGGAAGAAATATATAACTAGGTTACAGTTGGTAAGTTTTTTCTTAAAGTCATTAAACATTAAAAATTTAAATAACTAGTAACTAAGCAAAAATAGGATTTAAATTATAGTTTGTTACATAACTATAATATTCCAGGGTTGAACCTTGTCATCTGAACTATTTTTTGCACTAGAATTCCATACCATATTGCACAAATTAAAAAAAAAGAAGCTTAACACATGAAAAAGAAATCATAAAGAAATAATTTATAAATAATTCTTAAAGGAAAGGTTAGTAAGAAAGAGAGGAGTCAAGAGTAAGAGGTTGAAGATAGGTTTCAGAACTGCATATTCAAAATTGCTTCGATGGGTTGGAAGTATGTAAATTAATGAAGTTAGGGAGTATAAAAAAATTAATAATATTAACTGAAAACTGACAACAAAGTACTGAAATAAAGTTTAAAAATGTTTTGTGAGTAATTAAAGATTTAAATATAGTGGAGGGGGATCACATGAACT
This sequence comes from Arma custos, assembly GCA_037127475.1. Taxonomy (NCBI): domain Eukaryota; kingdom Metazoa; phylum Arthropoda; class Insecta; order Hemiptera; family Pentatomidae; genus Arma; species Arma custos. The sequence goes on from CM073762.1 coordinate 99,561,334, forward strand.
TCCCATAGAATTTTGAAGGGAAGAAGTAAAATAAATAAAAGTGTTTACACAAATTTAGTTTAATGGAAATTAAAAAGTATTTGATCTGAAGGAGAATTTATCTTACACCAAATAGTCCAAATGGAATTTTATTAAGACAAATGTGTTATTTTATTAAATGATATTTTATTAAATATGTTATTTTATTAATTTATGTTTATTTTATTAAGAATAATTTATTTTAAGCTTGATTGTAAAATAAGAAATAAATTAATTGGATTTTGAAAGTATAAGATGACTCATCTTCAAAAATATTTTTTTTTCAGAAGCTACAAAAATCTATATATTTATTAGACCATTTGGTTTGTTTAAAGAGATTTAATTTGTTTAGTTGTTCACAGTTTATTATATCATTGTAAACAGCTGTACAGATAACAGCTGTGCTCACTCATAAAGTAGTAGGCATAATAAGAACAGTTGGAGATGATTTACATTTTATAATTCTATTGATATTGTTGTTCTCTTTTTTAGGTTCAATTTATAATAATGATTGCAATATCTGTAAAAATGAAGGTGATTAATTGCAACTGCAATCCTTGGTTTTGGACTTTGTGGAGTTTCACAGTAACGATGTACTTTATTCTCTTTTTACATTTCTATATTAATTCTTATAGAAAAGTTAAGAAAGAAAAATAATAAGTAAATAATTAAATAAAAATTGTTATATATAATCTATTTTTATTAATTGTTATTTTGATGGTGATTATTTTTAAATATACACAAAACTTTAGTGGTTTCTGGTTTAGACCGTGTTGTTGGTTTAGACAGCCTTGAAGAAGCTAGCAGAATGTGTGGCGAAACGTTGGCGAAGAAAAATTTAACAACATGGTCTAAACCAGAAACCACTAAAGTTTTGTGTATAAATAGTGGCCGTGGAAACTTGAAAGATTATTTTTAAATATTTTTTGTTTTGTTGTTGTTCTAAATATCTTTCTCTTTGAAACAAAAATATTTAAAAAGTGTTATAGTATATTATTTTTAACCCGATCCGCTAAATCAAGAGTAATCCAAACTTGACACAACTATACATTATTACTTTCACCTATCACTATTTCACTAGGAATATCTATATATGTATATGCAAAATTCTTCAATGTACATTTTGGGGAAGCTAGAAGAAGCAGAGAGAAGAGGTGTCACACAATTTTCTATTTCAGAGGGAAGGTATAAAAATTATAGAAAGCTAATTGATATATTTGATCACATGTGTCTATAATAACCAAATACATTTTAAAGTTTTATTATTTTGACTTATTATTTTATTGTAAAAATGAAGAAATGAAAATCATATTTTTTCAAAAAGTTTGGGAGGAATGGATTTATTCTAAGAACCCGGATATTAAGAAACCAGATATTTAAATATGAATAGCATATAACAACTATCAATAATTATAATACATTAAATAACAATTACTGATATCTCCTATAAATTCGGGAAATCTAATAATAAATAGAACTAAATCGATTAAATCCTGATACAAAAGGTACAAATAATAATGTCAATTATAGTTTATCAGATATATTGGTTAACTGGTGGGTTCTAGAGCATGCTGCAATAACCGGAAACTTCTCTTGAAGTTGAAGTTTCTTTGGTTATCTTAAAGAAAGGAATTAAACTTATAAAAAAACTCTTAAAAATATACATTCACCTATTTAGCAAAAACTTGATATCTCAAATGTATTGCCAAAAACCGATATTATTTCAGAAAACTGTATCGAAGAAAGTAGATTAAGATGGTTTAGACCTATAAAAATGAAGGGTTAAATGGTACAAATTTTTTTGTTAGTGAGTAAAAAATGATAAGACAAGTATCAGGCATAAAATGCAGAGAGAGGATGGTAAGTGAAGATAATGATACGCAATGCGCCATCATTTTTCAAATCAAAAGTTGATGTTGTTATCTTATTTTATAATTGTAGAATGTTTATAAGATTTTATTTAGTAAAAAAAAAATATATGTGGCATAATAAGAAGAGTTAAGACTGAAGAGGCTCTGACTGTTTGGGCGCCAAACGGCACTCAGCGGTCTCAAGCCAGGGACGATATTAAAAACACGCTTTTACTAGGAATCATAAACCAAAGAAATAACCAAATAGAGGGAAGATAATGCAATAAAATAAATTAGCTATTTCACATCATCATGTAGTATAGATAAAAATGGTGGAAAAACGTTTTATGCTTCAATAGCTTTATTTTGCAATGTACTTCATTTTCTATACTAGTGCGGTAAATAGTCCAGTTTAGCTTCTTAGCTTGTTACCATATTATGAAGTGGCTGAAGCGAGATTGTAATACGAATATGCAGAATTGATTATCTGAAATAAAAAACGGCACAATTATAATAGTTCAAATGTTGTTATAAACTTTAACTACTATAAAAAATTACTAATAAAAATAGATAGTTCTGTTTATTAATAAACAAGAAGTTTATTAATGTTACCATTTCAAGGTAACATTGAATTCATCTTACCTTGAATTATGCAATATTTCATGATTTTGAATGTACAAAAATAATAAAAAAATATTTTAAAAAAATGAAAATAACCATTTGAAACCAGAATGAGGGGAAAATCACAACAAAATCTGGTATCCATATTTGTAAACTATTATTGACCAACTGTTTGATAATGAAGTTATGTTACTAATAGTCAATATCGTGGGTTTATTTACAATTTTAGCCTTGAACTATCTGGTGAAATAGAAGAGAAAAGTTTCCGACAAATAATATGATATTGGGCAAATGAAAAATGCCTCTGATGAGAGTAGCCATTATTGATGATCTGTTTGGTTTACATGATCGATCCTGACAAGATTGCTAATAGAGACATTTAATATAGACGTGGAACAGTTTGTTTGAATAAGAATTTTTAAGCACTTTGTTGACCTCATCCTATGAATGATAAAACACTAAATTAGATTAATATTGTATTAATTACCTCATAAGTAATTGATTTCTGAATAAATTCTGTATCTTTTTAAGTTTAGCTACATAATCACTGTTTATGTGAAAAATTTGGATTGGCGTATCGGCGAAATTGGGTGAGCGTAAACAATTCCTTGGGCAACCGTTGGCAAAGAACTGAAAACAGTACTGTGCCTAACATGTAGTAAATCCAATATCCTTCATCAGGTTTAATAGACGATATGGCCCCAAAATGCAGAAGATGAAGTTAAATAATTAATAAAAAAAGATAAACAAGAATTATTCACATCTTGAAAACGTATTGCTGCTATTAATAAATGTAATAAAAATGTTATAAAATATTTCTCCATGCATTGAAAAAAATAATATGATTAATAGAACTAACTTCTTATTACATAAAAAAAAATTAGTCAGCTTCTGAACTTTGAGGAGGAAATGAAATAGTCAGGTCGTAAATAAGGTTAAATGAAGTATTAAAGATTTTAAGAGGGAGTGAATTCCAAAAAATGATGAAACAAACAGTAAAGGAGTAATAAACTATACAATTCTGTGAATTGAAATAAAAACGTGATATAAAACAATATTTTTCTGCTTAGTGATGTACACATAAATCCGGTAGGTTTAAGCACTTGTGTTCTATACTTCAATGCTACGAAGTCCTTAAGACTCTGACCACTAAAGTGCATGTTTGAATGAGAAGGTTCAAAAGTTAGATATCACATTTGCTAAGATATATTATCAATCAGGTGGTGAACATAAGACTTAGTGTGTATATAGCATAATAATATAACCGAAGAAAGAAAATATAACATATTAAGATAATATAACACGTGATTCCTTACATTTGCATATGAAGCATGAGAAAGATTGATGATTCCGCCTGAAGTATATCGGACTGGCGAAAGTGTCTTGGCCAAAATAATCATAATGTTCAAACAAAACGATTTGTTACAATAATACCATTTAATTCCATAAATAGAACTCCTCAAATCTTCGTTCTAAAAGAAAAAAAAAATATTATTATAGATACTAATATTGTCGGACCATCAGCAACATTATTACAAACAATTAGAAATTAAAAAATACAAAAGTAATTAAATTAAAATTATATGCCGTATTTATTTCCAAAACCTGTAAGTATGACTTCCTGCCCTTCAGTGTCCTTATATCCCACTGGTGCCTGTAGAACAGATCTGATACTTAGGGTTGCACCTTGACAAACGATTAACCTGGAATCCTCATATAAGACTGAAAAGACAAGAAACCGCTCGACATTTCAGGCTACTTCAACACTTACTAGATAAACGCTCTAAGCTCCCAATTAACTACAAAAGACTCATCTACATGACCATCATACGACCTATTTGGACTTACGGAGTAGAGAGCTTTGAGGCTCCATTAAGCCAGCGAATTCCTCTCGCATCCAATGGTTACAATCCAAAATCCTTCGTGAAATCCTCAATGCTCCTTATTTTGTTAAGAATAAAGTCATCCATAACGACCTTAATGCCCCTTTTGTTGCTGATTTGGCCCGAACCCGGTATTTATCCTTTCATAGCAAGCTTCATTCCAAACCCACTACTTTAAAACCTCTTCAATTCCCAATAATCCTCCGAGGCGTCTGAAAAGAAGATAGACACGTGACCTTCTTAGTTGAACTTTGATTTGAGCACTACCAGTGGGTAGTTTCTCTACTTGTCATTTTCATGTCATTATGTATCACGCATCCTATTTACTTGTTGTATTATTGTAATACAGTTGTAAATATCAATAAATAAATTAAAACAAAAAAAAACCTGTATGTGACAAGAATAGTTTACTTCTCAAACAAGAAGTCACAAAAAAGTTATTTTAAGATCTTTAGTTCAATTATTTTCTATTTCGCTTACTCATAACCTTGTGAATTCAAATCAGTGAAAAAACAATGAATATTGTGATAATAAAATATATCTATTAGCACCTAGATAGCTTACATAATATCAAATCAAGTAAACTTATATTGAACTATGCGATTTGTCTTTAAAACATCCAAACCCTGTTTTAAAGTAAAGAATTGATTTAGCAAAATTGAAAATTGATATTGCCTAGACATGCTAGATAGGGATCTGTCTATCTATCTCTAAACGGAATGAATACATGGCGGAGTAGTCCTTGTAGGACTTTGTAATCCTCAACAACTCTCCTTCACAAAGACCTATCTCCCAATGGCCAACACCTAAAGACCAAAGGTCTTCCACTCGGGTGTCCCTCGATCATCATTTTAGGAACTTTAACGCTCTTCACTCTTTGAGCCTGTTCTAGCCATCATGCCTAGACATGGATACATTCAGGAATAGGATTAGTTAGTGGAAATTAACTCCAGAGTAAGGGGAATCGAAACCGTACCAAACAAGTGGACGAAAGAAAGAAGGAAGGCCTTCGGGTAGAAAATGAAGGAATGCAAGAAAACAAGAAATACGCTAAGGAGATTGAAATCGCCTGCTTATCGTTCTCCGTTTCGGAGACATTCGCTAATAATAATGAGTATTTTTTATTGTGCGTGAGTATAGTTGAAATACCCTATAAGGATATAGGGAGTACCCTATTGTATAGGTTGGTACACCTGTCACACCGGCCACTAAAACCAGCTGTTGTATTAAATAAAATTTAACAATTCAAAATTGTAATAATTTCACTTTTAATTTCAGTTTTTGGATTTATTGTAAAATATATAATATAAAATATTGCAGCATATAGTTTGCCTTTTTACATCCACCTGGAGATAAAATCTTGTATGCCCCTCGGGACTAAATTGATCATTATTCCCAGCAATACTTTACTGTCTCGGCTTTGACTCTTGAGTAAAGATAATTATTCCCTCGCATTCACTCGGGAACAAACTCGAATTGTAACCTCGCATTCGCTCGGGTACAAACTTACAGCTAAGGGAATAATGATCTTCTTTAGTCCCTAGGTGCATAAATAACTATTAGGATAACCTAATTATCATCAGGGGCTGCTCTAAGTTTTTTGGCATCCTGAACGATAAACAATTAGGCGTTCCCAGATATTAGCTCCCTTCAAGTAATGTAGTAATTTATAAGTATCTTGTATATTTAGCCCTGAAAAAGGCCTGCATGTGGGTCGAAACGTCGGCTTTGAAAATAAACAGTTCTCCTTGCTAAAGAGAATTTTTTCTGGCATCCACCCGGATCATTTTCTTTCTCATATATAAAATGTCAACTAATATTATTCGACAAAAATCAATCTTTGCTCGTGACTGGAATGTTTAAAATTTTAATTAACTAGTTTTTAAAATTCGTAATTTAGGGTAATTTTTCCAAGACCTGTTGATCAACGATGAGTATATACCCACTCGTAACTCGTGCGTCTATTGACATATTTTTTCTCAAGGCACGGAAGTGGGATCTTTATAAAACGTAGAATGAGCTACATGTCATTGCTGTGGTATTAATACCACATATTATATTATACATTATATACATATTATACACGTATTCATGCATAAGCTATTATCGAGAAAATCAATAGTTACATACTCGTATATATGCAAATCATGATGCTAAGTAGAAAAAAAAACAAAGCAGATAATGAAGCCGAAATACAAACTATATCAACTAAGGTACTGGTTTTTTTAAAATATCTACTTGGATGAGTGAACCGTCAGTGATATAAATAAAACGCACTTGCATATAAATAACAACACATCATTCATTCAACAATTAGAAAATTTCAATCTGAAAACTGAGTATGCTATTTCTGTTTTCTGGAGAATTGTAAGGATATTAGGTGATTGAATATACGGGATTTGAAGGTTGGAAGATTATTGGAACGACGAATGGAGGAAGGTATAGACTTCCAAAGGGACGAGGATCTGATAAGGAAAGCTCTCTAAAAAGCCGCTGTTCTGAGGGATGCTGTGTATAGATCTGAGAGCCGAGACCGGGTGTTACGGGAGTGGACCGAGGTTTTGAATTCAAGGAGATCGGAAATGTATGACGATCAGCGGGAGTGAATAACTTGGTAAAGAAAGGAAGCTAGGAAGTACTTACGACGATTGGAAGAGTAAAGCCACTTTAACTCTTCGTAATATCGGCTGATACGGGCGTCTCTCGGGATCCCGTGAAGCAATGGATCACCGTTTTAGTTTTGCATCGAGATCTTCAGCGACATCTCCATACACTGTATAGCATTAATCCAAATGATGGAAAATTAAGGAAGTAACTAGAAGTCTTCGGGTTTCAAAAGGGAACAGGGGACGAAGGTAATTTAGGTGCTTTGTTAAGGTGGAGAAAGTACAATGGGAGATTTCAGGGAAAGGGTTTGGACAAAAATAATTCAAAGGTTCTTGACGGTTGGTATTTAGAAGGAGAATTGGATTATAAGGAATAGTTTTAAGGAAGTAATTCGACCCTATTATTATTGCCTTGGTTTTCTCCACATTCAATTTTAACTTATTATCCATGGCACATTTATCGTGTGACAAACTAGTTGAGTAAAATATTAATAATGGAAGCTATCTGTGTCTTCGATGAACTTGTTAGGATGTAATATGCTCATCGTTTAGGATTTTGTTTCAGCTAGAACCATGTTTATTAAGTAATATATATATATATATATATATATATATATATATATATATATATATATATATATATCTCATTTCTTTAATCTTAAGACCCTTAACCTAATTCTACATTAGATAGGAAAATTTGTTTTTTCTTAAATATTAATATTTATCTTTTAATTGTCAGATTACACAGGTCTGTGATAAAAACTAGCATATTTAACTAGTGGCTTTAACAGTATTTTTTGTGCTGATTACGGAAAAAAATAGTGAACAAATTCCATCACCCCTAGATATGATCTGCTCCCTCCCCAATCCTACTGTCTGCTACAGGACAGCAACGATCCAGGTACCAATGACCCTAAATTTTTCTGTAGATCGGACTTAAACGATTTTATTTTTTTAGATTAATTTATTGATATTTACAACTGTAATTATATCACATCAAGTAAATTTGCTAATATTAAAAAATGACATGAAAACAAAAAACACTTGTGGAGAAACTACCCATCGGTAGCACTCCAATAAATTTCTATAGTAGAAGGTCTTGAGGCCATCCTCTTTTCAGATGCCTTGGAGGGTTATCAGGAATAGTAAGGGAAGCAAGTTGAGAGACCAACGGATTCAAGTGTGTATGGAGCTTGTCATGGAAGGATAGATATCTAGTTTGGGCCAAATCAGCAACATATGGGATATTAAGATCATGATGGATGAGTTTGTTTGTGACATAATAAGGAGCATTGAGGATTTTACGAAGGATTTTGAATTTTGTAAGAATTGGATAGGAGATGAATTGGATGGTTCAGTAGAACCCCAAAGCTCAACTCCGTATGTCCAAATAGGAACAAAGTGGGTCTGATAACTGTCATGTAAATGAGTCTTTTGTAATTAATTGGGAGCTTAAAACGTTTGTCCAATAAATGTTGAAGTAGGCGAAAACGTCGAGCAGTTTCTTGTCTTTTCAGTATTGTATGTGAACGATTTAGTGCGAAATCTGGGCCTCCCAAAGGAACTAGCGGAAGTTTTACGAACTAGACTTATAGAAAGACATATGTTAGCCTCCAGTGTTTCATTTTCATGATATCGATTTAGACAAAAGGAATTTGTCCCTTTTTTACACAAGAGAGTGATCTAGTTTTCTGCAACAATGTACCTGGAATCATAGATGAACCAGAGGTATGGAGGCTTTTCATCGATTCATCAAAAAGGAATTTGAAAGTTGTACTTATTCACAATAGTAACCGCTTCAACGCTTCTGTGCCTGTTGGAAACTCAGTCCGTTTGAAAGAATGCTACGAAAATCTTTAGTTTGTTCTTAATAAGCTAGGGTACTTTGACCATAATTGGACCATTTGTGGAGATTTGAATGTTATTTCCATGTTACTTGGTCAACAAAGTGGTTACACAAAGTTTCAACGTTTCCTCTGTGAATAGAATAGCCGCGACAGGAAACAACACTCTTATCCCTGGAGTTGAAAATGTTGAAAGACAAAGTTTAGTGGATTCTATTCACCTCTTCATATCAAATTGGGGCTAATGAAATAGTTTGTGAAAACATTACCCAAAGAAGGAGAGTGTTTCAAGTATCTTTGTGAACAGTTGCCTGGTATATCCGATGCTTAGCTGAAAGAGGGAGTCTTTGTTGGGCCTGACATCAGAAAACTTTTAAAAGATGAAAGCCCTGAAAATGGAAATGAAAGAAAAAATGCCTAGAATTCATTTAAACTTGTTGTAAGGCCTTCTTGGAAACAAAAAAGAGCCAAACTACAAAACTTTGGTTGCTGAATTGTTACAAAACTACGAAATGTTGGGCTGCATTTTGTACATGAGTGTCAAAATTCATTTCCTTCACTCACATCTGGACTACTTTCCAGAAAATCTTGGGGCTATAACAGAGGAGCAAGGAGAACATTTTCATCAAGATATAAAAGAAATGGAGTGCAGATACCAAGGTCATGGAATGTCAACATTATGGCAGACTACTGTTGTATTTATAATTTTACAACACATTTGCATCACTTTTATGCTCATTTTAACTAGGTATCTATCATGTTGGGTTTTTTCTTTTACTTTATGTTAAAATAATAAAAACAAATCCAAAATTTTCCGATTTTTTGCACTTTTTCCAAAACCTTCAATTTTGTATGCAAGCCTTGATAGAAAAGAACGTGATAGAAAAAAACCAATGTCATTTTTTAAATCAGCGCATAAAACTACATAAAGATCAGTTAACTAAATCTAAACAATTTTTAAACAACTTTTTTTTTGCAGACCTGTCTATGTATGAGATGATAATTTTAATAAATACCAGATCGGTTATATTTTGCCCCAATGAAGACACAGTAAAAAAGAAGGAACTCTCTGCAGCACACAGTACTAAAGACGCTACGGTATTACCTGGTAAAACTTTCCACTGTGAAAAAAAATGTATTTATTAATGAACAATTATTAAACCTCTAATTTATTTATGACACTACTTTGTATACTTACGTTACTGGATCCAACCATAGCGAGTGCTAAAATAAGTGCAGCGACTATGAAGATGGGAAACAACAACATTGAAAAAAAATCGTTCAGTCCGGAAAAATTTCTGGAAAAATATGCAACCATAGAATGCAACCATGAAGTCATTAATCGTACTCGGAAATGGGTTATACAACATACATGGGTCTGTGTGTGTATTTTGTATTTCTGCAGCCCTGGTGAATATGTGGTTATGTGAAAATGTATGGGCTTTAGATATATGTATAGTGTTAAAGGAAATCACCAATGCAATAAATATAATATGTGGAACATCATATTATATTTTAATATTTAAAAAAAAAATTGGACCTGAGAAAAATTTATTTTATTTTTATTTTTAAACCTATTTATTAGGGACTGGGTCAATCAATTTTTATTTTTTTAAAAACATCAAATTCACACTAGTTTTTAAAATAGTCTTTTAATATTATGTAACATTAAATGTTCATCCACACATCAATTGTGTACTAACCAAAAGAATATTGTTGTTCTCCATTACAAATATGACAGCTATGGCCAATTTATTGGCTCTCACGAATGACGTTTATATGTCCCGATTATAAATCTACAGCCTGGTGATAAGTGGCTAAGTCTAATTTTCTCCAATATGAGTTTCTTGTACTTAAGGATGCGGAATCGTGTTATTTTTGTAGTGAATAAGGGGCTAAGCAAGGCCTTGGCTTAAAATGGAGTTATTGCTTGTATTATAACTCCATTCTGAGTGGAAAACTTCCAGAACGACACTATTCCGCTTTTCTCAATACTCAATTAACTCTCACTGTACTAAATTCGACTTAACCACCTATTCACCGGGGGCTGTAGAAAAGTTAGTGAATCTGTTAATACTAGGCCCAATCAGCGAATCAATTAATTAATATGGGACTACAAAAAAAGGAAAACCCAGAAAAATTTAGTCGATGGTAACAACCATTAAGTAGAGTTATTATGATCAGACGAGCTTACAGTTTAACTCAAGAGAGAAATACGAGTATGCTTTTGTATAACTCATCATCGTTCCCTCAATGAGGTAATTTAGGGCATCTCTAATAGGGAATCTCTGGTAGGAGATGCGTTTAACTCCGGCTATGGAGATGGTTCAGAAAAAGATTTATAGCCATGTTGAGGATGTCCTTACATCGAGATGAACTTGAGTAAAAATATTTTTATTTTGAAAAGATTTAAACAATTAATAAAAAATTGAGTAACAATAATTTGTCAAAGAGGAATACGTACTAGATGATGGCCAATGCAATAATTGGGAAACGAAAAAACAACTTTTTGCAAAGTTTTGCAAAACAGTGGTGCAAGTCGTGGATACTGGTTACTGGGGATGCTGGGTACCTCAAGCCGTTAAAACATTACCTAATGTTACCATTTATTAAAAATATATTGAATTATGGAACTAGACGCCATGCTGAAGTATTTTAAATAAACATTACAAAGACTATGGATTCCGCAATACGCATTACATTCCTTGTATCTTGAACAGACTATATAATGTCAAGTCTCTAGTAATCACTAAAACTCGATACTAGTAATTAAGAGCAATTTATGGCTTCGTTCAGTAGCCATTCCATAACTTATTGAAGGAAATAAAAGAAGTCACGGAATGAGGGTTCTATTCGCCGGATAAGAAAAAATTATTTGAACGCAAACCAAATCTTGGTCAGAATGAAGTCTTAAAACGGAATTTTGATTTTCTATTTTTGTCAAAATCGGGGACAGAATTCTATGTATGACAATTTCCCTGTAAAATTAGAAAAAAAATACCTCTCCTAATGTAATCATAAATGCTATAATAAAGACCCCACCTAGATCTAGATCTCAGATGAAGTTATGAATGTTACGGTATGTTGAAGATTAGACAACAATATAGGACTGATTACTTCTAAAGTCGAGTAGTATATTTTCCATATTCCACTCACTTATATTTTCCATGTTCTTGGAATTGTTAGTACTAATTTTATCATGGGTACTTCCTTTTTTGGCTTTTCGGAGTGATCTCCTCTCACCACTCAACGATTTATACATGTAATAAATTCTTCATACTTTATTTATATTTTATTTAAGAGTATGGTTAAAACTTAAGACTAATTTTGATACAGATTATTTTAGAGGACGTAAAAGGATAATACCTCAAAATAATCTTATGATGCTCAACACACTTCCTCAAACATGAATCCATACAACTAGAGAACCTTTCATCTCGGTATAGATCGTAGATGGATAAAGTTGGTAATGCGCCATAATTTTTCTTGTACAGAGACATAGCTCTTGACTCTATGGTGTCAATCATGTGTATCAATATCCTCAATTGGATAATGATAGCCGTGGTGGTGACTATAAACGAATAGCCAACACCTCCCAGGACGACACTAGTCAGGGTCGCTGAAGACAGCTGATGAACGAGAGCGACAAGGTAACCTCCCATAGTGTTGGAGTCAAACACGTAGACCATGGGCAGGGGAAGGTTGAAATTTATGGAAGTATCGATATCGAAGTCGAAAGTTCCGTATTTGTCCAAAATCGGAGCCAAGAGTAAGATACAAGCCGCTGTGATTGTGCATAAAATAGGCAAGATGGTGTACCTCCTCTTCTGTTTCTCTGATTTTTTAACCATTTCCATGATATCGGCATTTGTTCCTTCTTGGTAGTCGTAAAAGTTGAAATACATTTTCTTATGAAACCGAGCTACAAAATGGCGGTTTTTGGCCAAATGAATGACGTAGAAGCAGGCTATCCCGACTATCAAGAAGTAGTGGAGGGCCGTAGTGAAGTAGACGAAGTTGATATCGTAAAGAACAATGAGAGAAACCAATAGCCCGACAGTATGGAACAGCAACAGGACTACAACAAGAACAGATCTGAAGCAGCCCCAAAAGAGACCGACTTTATTTACATTAGGATACAACCCTACGATGTGCATGAACCCACTGTACTCCTTTTCGATCATTATATCAGAATACTCGTCGCTCAGTCGGTTCCATTCTTGCAGCACATTCCTAAGCCAGTTAGTTACCCCCATACTTCGTCAGAATGAGAGCTGCTACCTTAGTGTCTGGTAAAATGAATGCAGACGGAAAATATTATTAATACTTAAAGATCTGCTTCCCCGTTATTGGCATAGGAAACTTTTCAAAACTTCATTCTATTATTTCATACTCATCAACTTTTAGATGTCATAATTTTGTGTACCATTGAAATATTTAATGTTACTTGAAAATTTTAAGATGACATACGTGTGAGAGGAATTTTTAGTCTAAATATGTAACATTTTAATTTTTGAGCCAGGCTTTCGCTCCGTACTTGTGAAAATAAAAAAAACTCGTTCAAATGTAGCATAATAATGACATTACTGGTTAATTTGTTTACTCAATGCAGTCATGTCATTTTTCAATCTCTCAAATTTTGTATGTAAATCAAAACTATTCTGTTAAAAATGGGTTTTCAATTACACAATTCAATAATTTAGTATATAGATAAGGTTTTAAATTAATTCACAGGTTTCTTATAATAACATTATTAAAACGTTTTAATATTCTGTAATCTCTGATATTTTATAATCTCAAAAATAAAAGGTAGAGAGAAAAATAGAACAACTAATTTCGCACTAATTTCCTCTGGCCAATCAAAAACCAGTATTTGATCAGTGACCATTGAGTCATCGAGGCTTATAATTTGAATTTAAATGTCAACATAACCTTAACCATTAAGCTCTCTTATTAGCTTCATGACTTTCATTCGGCTTATTATGAACTCTGAGGCGGTTTTTTTAATGATTATTGCACTAAATTTTAATTTTAATTTAAAATCACATTGTTTATTCTTCCGAAATTTTGTTTTTCTTAGACTAGAGAGGCTTAATGCTTTATCGGAAGCATCTAGGTTCTAAAAGTATTTTATCAACATCATCGCTGACTCTACAACCCAGTACGCGTCGAGTCCACGACTATTAATTGCCTCCATTTCTCATTAACCTGCGCCGCGGTCTGTCAGGCTCTTGTGTAAGATGTTTTTGGGGATCGTCTTCGAACTCGTCTGCCCATCTCAGTCTTGGCCTCCCTCTCTTTCTCTTCCATCGACGTACCCAAATAATAGTATTTTGTCTGTCCCAATCCGAGGCAATTTTGTTGACATTTCAGTCACAATTTTTTGTAAAAAAAAATATTTAAAAACTACTTCATTAACTACTTAAGTTTTAACTTAAAACTCTGAGTGTGCCTGACTTTCATTTTATTCTCGTTTCGAAGCTATTTCGTCCCTCTACGATTGAAAGACTTAAGGCCACCATCTGGTCATTCTGCGCTTAAAGAGGCTTAAAGATTTGTCGAAGAGTTTGGTACCAAATTTACAAAGGCTAATTCTTTCCGCCACCACTTTTTATTTATTCTTACAAAAAAAATGAAAATAAAAGTTGTGCGGTTTTATGAAACCAAGATGCAAGTGGAACTTTTTTCGGTTTGTAGGCATTTAACTAAAAAAATTGGAATATTATTCGATTTAGGGTATTAAAATTGCGTTTTTAATCTTAACTTAATTATTGAAAAATGGGAATGATAATGGGAAATCAATAGTAGACAAAATATTCTATTATCAAATTTAATTTCAATTAATATTAGAGTACGGAATGCATAATTATCATTTAGATGATAAAAGCATATTAAAAAGTAAGAGCAATATTATATAAGAGGGATATTCACAATAAGATGTTTGTTTATGATTATATATTGATGTATTTTATACATCATTGATGTTTTTTTTCATTACACAAACTCTAGCCTAACCCTTGACTTATGTCCGGGTTGGTCCATTCTCTGGTAGAAGCCGAGAAAAAGAACATGGTAATAATAATAATAATAATGTCTTTATTTGTTTTGGGACAAGTCCCTTTAAATAACAATGCAGATTTAAGCTATTAAGCCTTTGAGTATAAAAATAATTAAATATATTATTATATATCAAAATTAAAATTAATACACACTGAAATTTGATAGTCTTGATAAATGGATTTTATAGTATTTGAAGAGATTTGTTATCAGTAAATAAATCGTTTTTATTTATTTAATTTTATATAAAGTTAATGAATATTAAAACATTTACGATAAAGTAAATAAATGCATTTACATTAATACACAGATCAAAACACCAAAATTCCGCGCAACACTTGCAGGAATAAATGAGAATATAAATGCTACATGGTCAGCTGACTGGGCGCCGCCGTATTGGCCTAGGCTGTCCTGTAATGCGCCTTTCACTTTACACCTTCTCCAGCTGTAACACGACATGCTGATAGATGGGCGAAAATGTTTGGGGCGATAGAATAAAAGTTTCACTTTAAAAAAGCAGCAGTGGCATCAATCTGCTATTTATTAATCAATTTGTATAACGTAAACATAGGGTTTTAACTATTAATCAATAATTTAATTACAAAGTTCCTATTTCATTAATTTAAAATAATGATGAAGAACTTACAGCTTTGTTACATACCCAATTAACAAATACTTAAGCCGACGTCATTTTGTTTTATTTTACGAACATGTTTTGTTCATTTCCATCTTGACAGTAATGAGAATTTGTCCAAGGGTTCATACCTACTCGTATTTTATAGATGCTAAGAATACCTTATTGCAATTTTGTTTTAATTACGCCATTTTGTTTCACTAAGACTTTAGGTAGGGACTTAATGCTTTTTCAAAGGCATTAAGTGCTTCTAAAACTGCTTTGCAAGCATAAAGAAGGTTCTTATAAGATTCTGTATTGCTATTGCATTTATTTGAGATTCTTATAGAAGAAACTGAGTGCGCATGACTGTTATTTTATTCTTGACCCAACATCAACTCGTTCCTAAAGACTTTGCTGAACAGTTGGGTAACACTTTTACGGAGGTCGCTTGTAGGCCGATTGCCGTTTTTATTTCTGCGACTTGAGAGACTTAGCCAGTGGGTTGAGCACTTATTTATGGAGAGTATATTGTCCCATTGCATATACCCTCGTTTCTTTCAAAATGAATTAATGCTTTGATGGAAAAAAAAAAAGAAACATGCTTTTAATGACTTTATTTTGATGAATATATTGCGTCTCGCATCTCAAATATAACTAATTCTTCTATAGGCACTAACAACTTATGAACCAGTAGCACTGGCGATGTTGTAGTAGGAATAAGCAGAATTTATTATCTGTAAAAATAAACGAAATGAATAGTGTATAATGTAAAATAGTACACAAGATATATATATATATATATATATATATATATAATTTTACTTAATATTAAAATAGATATAATGTTAATTTATAAAGAATTTCAAATAATTGCATTGTTTAGTCTCTAATAAAGAAAAAAGGTCTACAGAAACCCGTTCAGTAGTAAAACGTAAGACAATTAACTAAAATTTGATAGTTAATAAAACAAATTATACTAACATATAAAAACATATTGAATAACTTTTAATTGTTATTATAGCATTCTTTCTACATAAAAACTGGGTATCGCTATAATTGTTTGTATCAGGAAAAAATAATTAAAGAATCTTAAAAAATAATTTCTGAAAACGAATAATTTAAAAATTAATTGAAATTATAATACACATCCCGGTCTTGGTTCGGCTACAATGAATCATGAAATAGATAACATAATATTATTATATCATCCGAAGTACAACACAAATGTTTCCGACAACACCACACTTAACAAATACAGAAGTTAATCCATTATTTCGTTATTGAACCAGGAATTCCGTTATATAAAGATTTATTTTAAAATATATAAATATATTTTGATAATTTACTTACGTTGGCATATGTATCATAGCATATCTTAATTAGACCGCAAGCCGTGAATGTGACAGGCTGTAGAGTCTTAACTAAAAGAATCCTGATGTTCATGCAGAACCTTTTGCTACAATGGTACCACTTAATGTCATATACAGCGATCCTAATATCTTCATTCTGAAACAATAAACTTTACTTCTTGATCGTTAGTATTTTATATATATTTATTTAGTCTTCACTATGTCGAGACACATTATCATGATGTAGCATTGATTAATTGAGTAATTTTTATAGAAATCTCAATGAATCGATACTTTATCGAATCTTAATTTCCCCAATGGGCAAACGTCTCACTTGGAATCCTCATACAAGACTGAAAAGACAAGAAACTGCCCGACGTTTTCGCCTACTTCAACATTTACTGGACAATCGCTCTAAGCTCCCAATTAATTACAAAAGACTTATTTACATGACAGTTATCAGACCTATTTGGACACACGGAGTTGAGCTTTGGGGCTCTACTAAACCATCCAATTCATCTCGTATCCAATCCTTATAATCCAAAATCCTCAATGCTCCTTATTATGTCACAAACAAACTCATCCATCATGATCTTAATATACCATATATTGCTGATTTGGTCCAAACTAGATACCTATCCTTCCATGACAAGCTCCATACACACTTGAATCCGCTAGTCTCTCAACTTGCTTGCCATAAAATTCCTGATAACCCTCCGAGGCGTCTGAAAAGAAGATGGCCTCGAGACCTTCTACTACAGAACTTTATCAGAGTGCTACCAATGGGTAGTTTCTCCACCAGTGTTTTATTTTTTTCATGTCATTTGTTCAATTCTTGTCAATTGTTAACAAATTTACTTGTTATAATATTATTACAGTTGTAAATATCAATAAATTAATCATAAAAAAAAAAACCAAACCTCCATCCTTCAGTGTTCTCATTATCCTGTCGTTTTTTTATTAATGTTAATTTTTTTTAATGAACTGGCATGTGACATTCTGTCAAAATTCTTACGACAGTCTCAATTAGTCTTATTAATTTTGATAAACAAGTGAAGTTTTTTCCGTTTCCAACACCCTATTGATTTCTTAGAAGAATGTTAAATGGTCGGGAGGGTGCAGTCAATAAATTTTACACAAGTATGTTACAGTTAAAAGAAGTTACTCCCCTCTACACTGATGATGGCCTAAAAATTGGGCCGAAACGTCAGCTCAAATTAAACAAGTTAAAATTATTTCGAGTAAAATTTATTGATTGCTCACCTCGACCATTTCATACTCTTCTAAGATATGTTCAGTCAACCTTTTTCACATTATATTTATTTATACCCAAACACTGACATAAAAATTAAAAATGAATATTTTATGAATGGATGATTTTTTTGCCGGATGGCGCTATAGACCATGAATATCGATGTGGGCATCTTGTAGACTTATATTGCTTGCTGGAGCACAGATGGTCTGGGGAGGGGCGCCAAACCTCACGTTATTATAAACCTTAGTTTCAGTGATAAAGCTAACTCCCATAACTCGATAAATAGTGGCATTGCGAGCAGTGTTCTTTCATATCTCTTATTCAAACAGATTAAAGGACGATGGTAAACAGATCTATTCCCAAGAATCTTGGCTACCAGGAACCTGCAGTTGCACGAGGATCAATATGGCTTTCTCCCAATAAGACAGTCCAAAGTCCGAACCTCCGGATTGCTATTTGACATTTCAAAACAACAAATTTTTCCATAAAAGTACACGAAGTAGCATCATCATTCCTAATCCAGACATTGTGAGCTGCCTCCAATAGAAGAAAAAATGTTAAAATTCATTCCTTAAGAAGTTCACTTCCATGATTAATGACAAGAGAATGAAATCACAAGAGATAAAACTTTTGGAGAACTTTATCCCACATTAAAGTGGTATTTTATTGAAAATTACCAAATAAAAGATATTGAGGAACAAGCATTTTTTAATACTTCAAGATATTTATATTGAAAATTAGGAGTTATTATTACTAGGCAGGTCAAATCCCGAAATCAAGGGACCGTCCGCAAATAATTTTTAAAAAATCAGTTTGAAATTTAATAATAATAATGATTACCAAATCAGTAACGGATTGTCCCAAAGAAGACACTGTCCCAAGAAATGCGATTTCTGTTCCACAAAGCACTAAAGATGCAATAGTGTTCCCAGGTAACACTCTATACTGAAAAATATTATCATAGTCAAAAGTTTTAGAGTATTCGAAACATTTACAATGCCAAACATACTTATATACTTACGTAACTAGAGCCCAGCATTGCAAGTGCTAGTATCAAGGCAGCTACAAAGAAAATGGCGAACAATGGTACAGAAGAAAAATCGTTCAGCTCACTGATATTACTGTTAAACAAAAATTCAATTTTTTTTTTTTTAATTAAGAATGCATCCAAATGATTTTCGGGTGTATAAAGCTGAATAAAAGATATTTTTTAGTGGTAAAGACTGTATTTACTTGACTAACTATTCTGACCAGAGATTTGAACGAAATTTAAAGTTCAAGGAGTCTTTCCGACGCAATTTTATTCCTCTTTAGTTTATGTAAGAAGAAAATTCTACATCGATGAATTCTTTTGATACACTAGGGTAAAAAGTGAAAGAACGTCACGGCTTTATGGCTTCCAGAGGCTCAGTTCTTCTCAAATACCTTGACGAACTCATGCTATTCTTAAATACTCTCTTAAATTGTCACGGCCAATATCTTGAATACATTCATCAAAGCTATGTTTGGGTTTCAACCATGCCATCACATTCTGTACCAACGTTTCATTAGACATGATGCTAAGTTCCTCAGGGTTTAATCTGAGATTATGAAACGTTGCTAAAGAATTTGACGGCGCCGTCGAAACCTGAAGAAATATTTGATGAATGGATTATACTGTTCTGAGTGCCAACAGTGGATTAACCAGCTTTAATTGAATTAATGCGGAATGACAGCCTAATTTTACTGACTTCTTAATAGCTATAAGAAGGCTCTATTAGCAAAAGTTTAAATGGTTTAAAAATTAAACATTCTAAAGACCGATTTAGGAATTTAGAATAATGATTCGAAATTCGTGACTTTATTTTATCATGGCAGATATGGAAGACCTGTAATACATGAAAATAAATAATTTACCTCAAAATAACCTTGTGATGATCGACGCATCTTTTTAAACAAATATCCATGTATTTAGAAAATCGTTTGTCCCTGTATAAATCGTAGTCACTGAGTTTCGGTACGGGACCATGGTTGGCCTCATACATCGACAAAGCTCTCACTTCTATTGATTCCAGGCGATGTATTAGAACCCTCATCTGAAGAGTGAGGCTCATCACCATGACTATGTACATGTATCCGCAGCCACCGAAGATCAAGCCGCACAACATGGCCGATAATAGTTGATGAGTAAGAGCCACCAGGTAACCAAACACGGTGAAGGAGTCGAAGGCGTATACCATCGGCAGGGGGAGGTTGAAGTTGACGGAAGTATCGATGTTGAAATCGAAAGTCCCGTACTTGTCCAAGATCGGAGCGAGGAGCAAGATGCAGACCGCTGCGCAGGAAGAGAACGCTGGCAAGACCAGCAACCTCCTCTTCTGCATCTCCGTAGTCTTTACCAATTCCAATATTTCATCTGTAGTTTCCTCCTCATAATCGTAAAAGTTGAAATACATCCTGTTGTGGTAGCGAGCTAAGAACTTGCGATTTTTATTGAAGTGAAAATGATAGAAGAACGATATTGCAACAACAAAGACATAATGTAAAGCCGAGCTGAAATAAATGAAGTTGATGTCGTACAAGGCGATAGTTGATACGACAAGTCCGATTGAATGGAACAATAGCGAGACTCCGATGACGAGGATTTTGAAACAAGTCCAGAAGTAACCGTCTTTGTTGAAGTTGGGATACAATCCAATAATGTGAACAATATTCCGATATTCCCGTTGAATTACTATATCGGAATATTCGTCACTAGCGCTATTCCACTTCTGTAATAGCTCATCAACCTTAGTTGCTATACCCATGGTATGCCAGGATCAAACTACAGCTATACCTCAGATATCTTATGAATGAATAAATAAAAAGGTGGTTATAGAGATCGAAAATACCGAAAGCCTTTCTTACCACAACATTGATGTTGAAAACTTTTTCACACAATTTAGCGGTTTTTCCTTTGGTTTTAAATCAATCTTATAAATTTTTAATCAGTATATAATCGTGCTAACAATTGCAGATTACAGATTGCAGCTTTAATACTTATAGATTACCAATATTTTTTTCAAGTGAAGATTTAGTTTTTCAATTTTTTTGTTACCTAATTATTGATTATTATTTTATCACGTCCCAAAATATTTACTAAGCAATGAGTGAGCTGGTAAATGTAGTAGGGTCTAGGAAGGATTGCTTTAAGGTGATTCTAAGGATTTAGGTGTGGGTGGTAATCCATGGATGACCGTTTGTAATCAGTGATTGGTGGTGTGCGCAATCAAAACTTTTGGTTAACATTATTAATTTTTGCTAACTACTTTTGTAAATTTGAATGGTGAGTATTTGTATTCATTCTGATTCCTACCTTAATTGTAGAAATAAGATTCCCTCAGATCCACCTGGCGCATGAACAGTAACTGGATTCTAGACAAAAAAAACCAGTACCACGACAGCCCGGGAAGGGTCTTGAGTTGAGTACATGGTAAAGACTGTCCTGTTTTCAAGGCAACAGATGTGCAGGGATAAGATTTGTCTGATATCATGCTAAACAGCAAGGTTTTTGCCCCAATTAAGGTTACCAACAGATGCTGGGTGATATGGGTGTGAGTATATGTTGACATGTCCGATGGGAGAGAAAACATTTTTTCAGTAGAGTCCATTGTGTCCATGATTACTGCCACATTGCCCTTGTCTGCTTTGGTGACGATAAGTTGTGGGTAAAAATATACATTTCTCCCTAATTTTGTGAAATTTATTGACCTCCAACTGGACCATTTTCTTTCACATTAATATCAATAGTATATAAAATTGTATCACAGGGAATGATTCATCATTGTTTTAGAATTATTATATTAGGAAAAATTATGTAATTATTCACATCTATAAAATTCAGAACTCTTATTTAATAAAATAAGAATCCTAAACTTAACAGAAGATTCTAACATTATGATTGAACATATTCATAATCTATATAATGAAAGTTAAAAACGAATAAAAAAAAATATGTTTACTTTTTTTTATAAATTGTGAATTTATAAAAATTATAGTTAAAACTTAGAGTGAACTAAAAAGTAATGAATGTAATATAATACAAAATAATATAACATATTTTATTTACAATATAAATAGTCCACTACAAAACAAATTATATATAACAAAGTATAAATCAAGTCGATAGTTCTTCAACTATAAAAAAATCTCACTGAATCTCCAAACAAAATAAATCATATATTTAATTTAACATCGAATCCAAACCTAAACAAAACATAATTTATATTATTTTTAAGATATAATGAATTAAATAAATAATAAAATATGAGAAACAATTAAAATGTTTACCTTCGGTAATGTTTCCAAAAAATAGACTGAAATAGTATCAGAGACATCAATAAAGTCAACTAAGAACATTTCATTTGCATTTTTATTCAACTGTATTATTCAATTTAATATTCCGCAGACAACTAATTTCAATTTATTTAAGGAGGATAAATTGGCGGTAAAATTACGAATTCTGAAATAGAAATACTTGTTCTACTAGTATCTTCTCATCTTCTGTCTACAAAAAGAATAATTAAGCACAGCATTACAATGAAGCAAAAGAAAAAACTATTTTCAGGAAGCAATATATACCAAACATAAAAACTATTTTTCAAGTAATTCCTTCACAAAAAGAACCCCTACCTTTTCAGGTACTTCAATATTTTCAAAAAATGGCTTCAGAATCTGCCAATTCTTTTTTCTGCTTTCTTAAAAACATAACTAAATCTATTTCAGTTTGTGAGAGGTGCTCTGAAAGAATTTTCATCAGTTTTGTAGTGAATTCTTTATCCTTTTTTTCAACTATTGATCTCAATTTTTCAATTTCAATCTTCGAGTTGTCCTTGAAATCCTTAAAATAGAATTTGGGCTTAAGCATGACAAAGATTTTATTATAAAAATATAAC
Source organism: Arma custos (assembly GCA_037127475.1). Lineage (NCBI taxonomy): Eukaryota > Metazoa > Arthropoda > Insecta > Hemiptera > Pentatomidae > Arma > Arma custos. Next base: position 99,584,346 of record CM073762.1, read on the forward strand.
ACAGCTTAGTCCCTTCAAGACAAACTCATTTTTAAACATAAAACAAAATATATTAATAATATATATAATACTAGCTTATGCCCGCGGCTTTGCACGCGTGGAATTTGGTCTGCCACGTAAAGTTTCGTGAAAGATCATTTTAAATAAATAATTTAATTATTTTTTTTAAATGTAAGTTACTCGAACATCCGAAATTTCAGATGTCTAACTTCAAAATTGACGGATTCTATACAATCTTTGAACCCCTATTATATTAAAGGGGAAACCCTTTGAGTGGAATTATCCGAATTTCTTTCTTAAACTATACACAGAACCTAACTACAAATTTCAAGATGCTAAGTTCCTGATTTACCTTTAATTATGTACTATAACAGGGGGAGCACATGCTCCCCACATAGATCATCATGTGATTTGCCTTTATTTATGTACAATAATGGATTCTCCACAGTACCTAAAATACTGTCATTCACATTTATACAAAACATTCACATTTATGAAATTAGTAAGATTAGTAGGATATCAAAAATAAAAGTTTCACTCATGTTCTTTCTGTTATTTTAACAACGATTATCATTTGATTTGCCTTTATTTATGAACAATAATGGATTCTCCATAGTCCTTAAAATACTTCAGGGGGGGAACATGCCCCATTGCACCCCCCCCCCATAAATCCGTGCTTGTTATAGCCTATATGTTATTCTGATGTATAACCTATATAACTGTAAAGTTTCATCCAAATCCGTCCAGTAGTTTTTGCTTGAAAGAGAGACAAACATACAAACATTCACATTTATAATATTAAGTAAGATATAATACAACTCAATGTTAATGAAAAAGTAAAAACTTTCTATCATACAACTAAAGTAAAAAAAAAAATACAATTAAATTTAAATTTAATTTATTTATCAAATAAATGAAGTTAATAATTCATTGAAAAAAATTATAAATTCTTTTTTTAAATTTTAGTAACACTCTAAATCATCAAAGAATAATTTGAACAACTACAATTCATTAGGAAGTTTAATAGAAATGATAAATGAACGAATTTAACAGGTAGAAGAGCAAAAGTGAATGAAAAGTTGGAATTTTCTTGTGGGACTTAACAGACCAAATACCTGGTCATAGGGTGTGTAATGTCATTTATTTACTTTTTTTTTAATTAAATGAGACCATTTAACTAAGAAAAAATGAATAATAGATAACAAATGATTTTGTGTATTGTAAACTCTGAGATTGTCCAAATATCCAAGTGTATTACAAAAATAAAATCTTGTGCACACACGCAAACACAGACACACATATATATATTTTGAATGTGTGTGTATAAAATCAGAACGAACCTCATATTCCCTTAAAAGTTTATCATACTTCTTCTTTATCATAGTATACTCATCATCAGAAGAGCTATCTGACTGCTCCACATTACCATCAACTTCATAGCTGCTATATATAACCTGTTATGAAGGAATGACCAGACACAATTAATCATATAAATAATTTCAGTGAATATTCCTTTTTGTGTATATTCATCAAAACTGTATTTATTATCTACAATAGTACTTTTCTAACTGGTAATTTAACAAGAAACTGTGCAGTTTATGACATTTATTCTGTAAATAAATACGAAAATGAAATTTTAAAAATCTAAACAGCAATAAATAAATTTATTAATCTAAAATAAAAATATATACTAGTTTCAAATAATTAAATAAACCCTCAAAAAAGATACTGAAAAGAAATAAACTGTGCAAAAATGATTAAGGATAACTTATTCTTTATGTGTTGATTTTAATTAAATTAGTTGATCTATTTAAAACTAATTGGTTCAAACAAATAGCAAATATAAACCAAAAACAAATCAATTGTTAATCTTTATTTTTGATGACAAATTTTCTTAAGAATAGTGAAAATAACAATTGCTCATTTTTTAAACAAACACCTTTCCTCATTTTTTCTCTGTTATAATCTAGGTGTATTTTCATTAACTAGAGAAAAACTTTATTATGATCCTGAAGTTCACAATATTATTTTGAGAATGAGCAACCAAGGCCCCAGACAAGTTGATATCGCAGAAGCAGATGGTGTTTCTCAGATCATCGTCTTCTAGGATTTAACCAGATTCTGATTGACTGGGATTGCCAAAAGGAGGGAGGGTAGTGGATCACAGCACATTACAACACAAAGATAGGATAGATAAGTAGTCATTGCTGCCAGAAGGAACTCTTTCCACAATGCTCGCAAAATCTCTATGAAATTCAAGGTGTTTTGACTAGGCCTTTATCCACACAAACGATTCAAAATTGTTTGTGGAAAGTTTGCTATACATCTTATACCCTATGTGATGACCAGCAGCAACAGACCACTACAAAAAACTCAGAAGGAGGAGGTGCACTGAATGCCAAACAAACAGGACAACTGGAATGTAGTCATGTTTCATGAAAAGTCCCTTTTCTGTTTGTACAATGATATCAGACGCCAAAGAGTCTACAGAGAACATGGGATTTGTAGAATGCCCCAAATCACACTCCTTTAAGTGCAGTGTGGAGGAGATGGTGTAATGATCTGTGCTGGCATAAGTATAGAAGGACGAACCACACTCCATTTTGTTGTTTTGTTAACCTCACAGTAGATTGTTATGTCCCAGAAATTATATATGAAATACATTTCTCAAACAGGGATCTCATTGGCAAGGAAATTTTGATTACTTGATGAAAATGCTTAACCTCACAGATTAAGGATTAAGGAAGAATACCTGAGTATTCCGCATCTGCATTGCCTCCTCTCCCCCACCATCGACTCAAAATCTCTATCCAATTGAGTACATATGAGATGGTTGTAGGGAAGGCTCTTCAATTACCATCTGCAGTCAGTTGACATCGAAAAACTGAGTGCAGTATTGCAACAGTATCTATTGAGTGATATTCCTCAAGAAACTATACAAGGTATTAATCGTTTCCAAAATCTATTGTATTCAATATAAAATGTAATAGCAACTAATTTTTTTTAATTGAATTGAAGAAATTAATATATATATATATATATATATATATATATATATATATATATATATATATATATATATATATATATATATATATATATATATATATATATATAATTGATGATAGAGAAAACTTCATTAATTTAATAATTGATTTTAAAAAAAATAATCTAAAAAAATATTTAATAATAAAAAATGAATAGTTACCCCAAGATCTCCTTGATGATCTGAAAATCCATTAGTATTTTTCCAGTTGTTTATAGAGGTATATGATACAGATCTTATTTCATCCAATGTCAAATTTTTAGTAGGTACAACATTTTCTTTTAACCACCTCCTTGGTTTTTTTTTAATTGAATCAGCTGATTTCACGATAAAATCATCCGATCGGAAATGAATAGAGCATACAAAACAAACAGCTGGTTTAAAACTATCACCTCTGTTACAAGCTACAATCCAACGATAACATATGTTAGGTCTTCTTGGAAAATAATGGTATGTTATGGAATATCCTTCATATGATAAATCTTTTGTTTTGTAATAATAATTATCACAGGCTTTAACAGAGCATGTAAGCCTAGCTTCGGCCATGTTACGAATCACACTGAAATAAAATTGAGAAATGTCACTTTGAATGTTTTTGTAACTAAACTTTTTGTTTTTAATCCAATTCATAAAATATGATATGAGAAGACTACATTAGAGTAGTTTACCAAAAAAGCAATGGCACTGATAGCACGATAACCAAAATAAATAAATGCTAATATAAGCTTTGACTATTTAATAAGCTTATATAATAGACTATATAAAAGCAATTATTACTATAAATAGTAATAAATGCTAGAATAAGCATTGGCTCAAAGCTCGTAATCAACTCTAACATCTGTAGATAGAACTACTGAGACTACTATTAAATGGACCATAAATGATAAATTAATTATTAAGAATACAAGCATAAAAGTAAAAAAAAAGTTAACTGTGAACAACTTAAACATTTAACATTAATTCATGTTAATTACAACAGCATCATTAGAAAACCATACAAACTGCAAAAAACTGAGTAATTAATTTGAAGTGCTAACATTATATGCATTTAAGCAATTCTTTAAATGAAGCTAATCTAAAAAATATCAACATCAAAAGTTTAAATTTCATTATGATTCGTTTCTATATTTCATTTTTAACATGAAAATGTTCCTTCGAGGCCTCTGAAAAGAAGATGATCGTGACCTTTTAGGTTGAATTTCTTATTCGAGTATTACCATTAGGTAGTTTCTCTACTTGCCTTTATCTCGTGCCATTATTTATCTTACACTATATTTACTTGATATATTTGATAATATAGTATTAAATTTCAATAAATAAATTGTTTTTAAAATACATAAGAATGTATCTATCATTTCCACTTTTTACTGTTTATCTTATTCCCAATCAAGCTTCCTACCCTTAAAAAATGTAAATGAACAAGAAAAAACTGATTTCCATAAGAATTATTGTACCTAAAAAACCTACACAAAACTCTTATCAAATTTAACATTGATAAATTGGTTTACTTTTAATGACACTTATGGATCAGATACATAAATAATCATAGAAAAAATTTAAAAACTATGAGCACAAGCAACAAATGAAGAAAACGAAAAAATAGTTGAACCAGGCATAACTAAAGTTAACACTCTATGGAATGAGCCCTTATATTTTAAGGATGATTACCTCCAATATTCAGCAAAATAATGGCATAACGTTAGGAGTATAAAAACTTCTTGTCATAAAATTTATCAAAACTAAATAGATTATAAAATTAATTGAATAGATTAAGAAATCACCAAAATTCCAAACCTAAATAAACAAAAAAATCCTTCCTGATGGTTATATATATTTACCTTTGATAACGCTACTCAAACTTGGTTACCGATAAATAAAGCACCATTCACTTTTATCAGGTATCTTACCTGCATTATTAAATTTGTTCATTTAACGTCAGTTTATTTTTCAATTTTCTGTAATAGTTTCCAAACGTTCCTCCAAGACCTCAGAGACTGAAATTCAAATTGGCAAGAGCTAGCCCAAACAATGTTTGATAAACCTTTTTAAATGTCAGAACCAAAGAATAGGTTGAAAAAACCCGAGGATGGTATCTATGAGGGTGGTCTGAAAAGTTTCTGACCTAACAAAAATACAAGAGACTTTTCCTGATTTTTTATTTATTTTCAATATAGTCTCCTTATAACTCTACACACTTCGCCCAGCGATGCTCCCATCTCTGTAACCCGTCGGTAAGTACTCGGCGTTTTTCTCTGCAAAATAATTGTTCACGAAGGTGATTGCCTCTTCATTTGACGATAATCTCTGTCCTCCGAGAGCAATTTTTAGATGAGGGAACAAAAAGAAGTCGCTTGGGGCTAGATCTGGTGAGTAAGACGGATGGTAAAGCAGTTCAAACCGTAATTCCTGGATTTTCGCCATGGCAACCGCTGAGGTGTGAGACGGTGCGTTGTCTTGGTGAAACAGGATTTTCTTTTTCTGCAAATGTGGCCGTTTTTCCGCAAGTCGTGCCTTCAACTTGTCAAGTAATAAGCTCCTGTAATATTTTTTTCTTTTTGAAGGTAATCGATTAAAATAACTCCATGACTATGCGGTCACCTGTGGTCTAGTGGTTAGCGTAACAAACTACTAAAACCAAGATCGCGGGTTCGTAGCCCGGGAGGTGGCCCTAGGATTTTTTTAAGGGAGTAAAAAATCCTAAGTTACGCCATCCTTCGGAAGGGACGTTAAACGGAGGTCCCGAGCCTGTACGATGTCAGGTACTCGTTAAAAATCCCTATCCTAATTAAACCTGGACAGACAAAATTTAGAGCTCCCACTGTAGCATCGTCCGATTAGCCTTAGCAGCATAAAGTGGCGTTAAATGAAAAAACGATAACAATTCCATGACTATCCCAAAAAACAGTCGCCATCACTTTCCCAGCCGAGAAAACAGTTTTTGCTTTTATTGGCAATTTCTTGGCAGTATGATGCTGAATCAATTGTTTTTTCCCTTTAGTGGAAAGGGATAGACATAGACCACCAAACTGTAACCATTAACTTTTTCGGATGGAGATTTTGTTTTGGCATGTGATCATGTGTGATCGGCATCTAACCATTGACCAGATCGGCGCCGATTGCATACATGATCCACTATTCGTAACTAGTTATTAAGAAATTGTTCGTTTCTTTGACGAGCAAGCAACACACGTCTCTAGACGTTTTAAGTGCTCGTGTGGGACCCAGGAATCGACTTTATTTGCCTTTCCGATCAATTTTAAATGCCTGCAAACTGTCGAACGACTTGTGCCTAGCTCTGACGCATATTCTCCGACTGTTTTATGAGGATCTTCTTCCACAGCGTCCTTAGGATCTTCGTCCTCTATTGACCACGGGCAGATTTTCTGATGTTGCAACTACTGAGAAAAATTTTGTAAACGACGGATGATTCTTTCATTAGCACTTCCTTCATCAAACGCATGATTAATATTTCTTGCTGCCTGGGCAGCGGAATGACCGAGTTTGTATTCATAAAAAAAAATCGTTCGGAAATCGCGTGTTTCCATGGCCATGGTTAAAATTATACTAAAATTGGTATAATAATACCCGGGCAAATCTTTTCTCTTTTAAAGAAAAATAGACAAAAATTAAAACAATTAACAAAAAATATAATATTTTAGTTAGATATCATCATTTCTCTTTAAAATATAAATATTTAAAATATGATATGAGAAACATGTCAAGAAACAATGAAACATTTATACAAGCAATTTTCATCAAAAACAGCAATATCTTCAAAACCTTTAACTATGAAACACTCTTTTGTTTCTCTACATATTTCTCCAAATATCCACTGCTGAGGCAAAATCCGTCCTGTGCTGTTTTTTCTTCTACTATGTAGACTTTCGTCAAATTCTACATATATCCCTGGACCTCCAATAGTTGTTGAACTTCTCTTTAATTTAAAAGCACACACTTCTCTCATATAATTGGAATAATCAATCACTGTTGAATGAGAAAATTTAAGCTGTTCATCACAAAACTTTATGGAAGTCAGTTCCTCCTGAAGAAATAGGAGAGTTGACTTTTCATCAGTACCGAAAAATCTTCATTAAATTCCAACTCATACTGTCAAAATAATATGAAAACACATCCATGTTCACTTGACACAAACAATAACAAAGGACTAAGAATGGTTACAATAACAGTAGGAGATGGTTAAGAAAAGTGACACCTGAGCGCGCTGATGCCAACAGGCCCTAAAACATACTAGTATGTACCCAATATCTTTAATAGGGTTCTTAGCAATTTTTGGTAGACCTGCTGGTTCTTCCTTTTCAAGTTTATACTTTGTAATTCTAAAGCTCACACTTCCTCAGGAGAGATTCACTATTATCACCTACCCCAATACCTCACAGCAGAGCTGTACACTGCATCTTCAGCAATCTGTGCTTCTGGTAGTATGAGAGGTTCTAAAACCACACATTATCTCCTAGATAACTCAGAATACTCTGTACCACATATTTATTAAAGGAATGTACTAAAATAAGTTTATAATCATTATGCTATGTTGGAATGGTGATGATTCTGCTTCGACTTCCATCTTATTTCATTAAAATTATGAAATAAATGTTGATTCAATTAAACGAAAACTAATTTGAATTAAAAAAATTTACTCCCAGAAAAGGTTTTGTATTAATGAATGAATGAGATGAATTATCAAGAAAACAAATAAAAAATTAGTTTAATGATGGAGTAAATTTTATGAATATTATTATATCAAAGAATGTTTTAATAAAATCTTGTATGCACTTTTTCACTCTTAATACCCAATTTATTAAACTGTATTGATGAAAATTTGATATGCTGCTCATAAATAAGAGACAGGCACCCATGTAACTGAATTGGGCTAGTTAAGGAATGCTAATGTACAGACATGCTATTAACCATAAACATAAGATGTACATTTTAATGATTTCTCTCAGTTGATAATACTATGAAACGTGAGGAATAATAAGGATGATGTTCCTTATTATTCATTAATAACAAGGATGATGTTCATCCTGATTATATAATCCTAATTAAATAAGTTTACAGCATTGTATATTAAGATTTGATTTTTTTAAATACAATGCTGTAAACTTATCTTAGCTCCGATTTTTAGAAAAAAATGTTGCTTAATCAGATAATAAGAGAGGATAACTATTACATGACAGCTAGAAATATTGGTAGTAAATAAAACAATGTATATCAATAAATTCCATACAAACTTTGAGTGATATTTATTGAACATTACTTGATCAATTTAAAAAAAGAAAAGAAAGATATAGTATAACAAAATGTTTTAGCGGGAAAATGTATGATGAAAACTTATTAAAGAGGACACATCTTTTAGTATAAATTGAAAATTGCCAGGTGTTGTTGCTATATAATGTAAGTGATTTGTGACCATAATATAATCAACATTGCATTACAATTCATTTAGGCTGTCTGATAACCCTAAAGGAGCTGTTTATTTATATACACTTTATATGAAAATAAATAAGAATATAGTTAGCTGTAATTTGGTGCTGACAATTTTTCACGCTCATTTGAAAGATATCTACACTAAAAATATAGGCCTGTAAATAGTAATGTGTTTAATCTTTAAAAGACACAGAACCTTGTAGGCTACAATGAATTCTTAAATTTATAGTCTTTTAATATACAGGAAATTCATTACAAAAAAATGAAAAAAAAACGTTTATAACTAAAAAAAAATCCTATCAAAGGGACAATCAGTAAGGGTTTAATAATTATAATTATAATAATAATACTATACTTACTAATAAAATACACTTATACATATTAGACTAAATACAACCTTGGCCATTTAGGTAATTACATACCAGCAACAACAAATAGCCGATATTCATTTCTTATTTTTTTGTTTCCCTTTAGAATAATAAATTACAATATAATATAATTAAGCCATAAGATAATATCATTATAAACAGATTTACATTTCTTACGACAGAATGTTATATGATAATAAATGAAATACATATTTCACAATGAATTCAATTTAAACTCATTTTTAATCTTTTTAATTATTTTGTACTTGAATTGTAGCATACGCACATTTATATGTGTTTAAATACACATATAAATATGTCCAGACACATACATCGTTTTGATTAAATATCCCTTTATATTTTATATATATACAAACACAAAGTCGGTGTAAATATTATACATATATATGTCTAATGTTAACTACATTAATGATATACTATCACAGAGGCATAGCTCTTTCCTCCACCAGATATCAGCTGTTATTAGAACACCCCATGTTTCATCATCATTTAGCATTTCATATTTTAGTGAACAAATTTTCTTCTTTCAATTGGTGGTATGACAATTTAAAGGAAATACTAAGGCAAAACCAAATACAAATAACAAATAGTAACAAAGATTAAAAATACAAACAAAATAATAAACATGCATAAAAACTAAAATAATATAACATTGATCCCGATTGTAACACTATGTATATTTAATAAAAACCTTATAGAAAACAAAAATGTTATACATTATAACTGGAAACCTTTTGAAAATACCCTAGTCTATGTTAATATATATTTTTAGAAGGCTGGTTGCTATAGCAACTGTACTTATGAAATTAAAACAAATATCACAGAACAGAATTTATTATTCTTATTATTAAAAAATTATTTCATTCTTTATTACATTACTATAATTTTATAAAGTTTCTTATAGCCTTTTTGTCATGACCTTTAGCATTAGATATAATTGTACATATGAACTATTTCATTATATATTTGTTACAGCGATTGCATATTATGAAGTTTGCATATTTTAGATTCTAAATATATAAGCATTCTCTGTTTAATTAGGATATATTATTGTAGACAGTTGAAATTATATTTATTAAAAAAAAAAAAGAAAGATGATTTTTAATAAGTGGGGAATATGTGTTCTTCAACTCATAAATTATAATAAAGAACTAAGAAAAACAAAAATACATTAGGACTAGTTCTCTTTTGTTTCCTGGGTGATTTGTCACTCTAGAGTGCACTATGAAGATAACAAGAAAGAGTAACAAAATTGAATGACAAACAAATGTAGAAACATAGGATTAATTTTATTTTGTTTACTTGGCAAATCATCATATATTCACACAGCACAATAAGAAACACAAGGAAAGCCTAACAGGAACTTAGAAGAAGCCAATGAAACCTTGATGAAAAATATTAATTATTTTCTTTTCTTCAAGGGTATTTTCAAATGTTCACAGTTTAAAATAAATCTATTTTTTTAAATCAACAGTAACAAAATTGTATTAAAATAAATAGATAAATATTTTTTAAAATCTCAATAAAAACATGTTTAACAGTGCTACTTTGTAATATGGTAACCTTCATTATATTCATAGATATTGATAGATAATAGATAAACATACAATATATGAATCTTAAATAAGAAGGAAATATTGTTCACAAAAGTATATCAACGAACACAGTATAACACAACAAGGTAGAATGTTGATTTTAAGTATACACACACTCATCACATCTTCAGTCTATAAATATATAGTATAAAGCACAAATACGTCTCAGATTATAATGCATAAAAAAGGGATAGCATTTTTTCCAGCCTTGTTAACAGCCATTAATCCTGGAACATACAAATCTTACAGATAATACAAAATAAATAAGATCTTTTATAAAGTTTTCTAAGAATTATTTGCATGGGAAAAAATATGCAAATATGTAAAATTAATGTAATTACAGTCCTCTTTACTTTTTGAGACAATGATACTTCTCTTTTTGTATACAGCTTTAAAAAGCTGAATTCCTGGAGCATATCTTACAGTACACATATCTATTTCTGTTACCTCGTGAAATATCTAACAAGAGATGGTAATCAGAATAAGATAAAAAGGCTCAAGAAAAACATTAGAACTGACAATAATAATAATAATAAATAATTCCAAAACCACTATTAACCTCTAATAATAATAACCTCTAAATTCACAGACATCATCATCATTCTAGTCTTGGGGCCAATATTTGTTCATCAATTATAGCTGTAATATTGCTATAACGCTTTTATTTTCATTAATTTATACATTAATGAATAATCATGTAATTGACAGTGTGGTAAGTTAAGGCGTTTTTTATATCAACCCTATTTGGCCTGCCAAATGACTGAGCCCCTTCAAAACACCACAAGGAGGATGTTCACATGGTCTGACAATTGCTTTGAGTCATTCATACTGTTTGTATGATTATTTGAATACTTTGACTTGTGTCTAGTCACTTGAAGATAAAATATCCACTGAGTAATGTAGACCAGAAAAGCAGTAAAAAGGCTTGAGAAACCTGATAGCTGTTACATCCCATAATACTATATATTAATATATATATATATTAATCCTAAGGAGGATTTCTTTAGCTATGTTTGCCACCTCTCTCATCTACCATACATAGAGCTTATTTTATCTTACAACAGAGCTGCAATGCAGACATGTAAAACTTATGAAGCTTTTTGTAGCATTTCCTGCCAATTTCGCAAAATAATTATGTCTTGAAAATATGAATGCTATAAATATACTTGAACTGAAGAGCCATGACTAAACAATAAGCCGGTGGCCTATCAAATATTCACAATACCAATAATGAAATAAGTCAAATAAAGTACATCAAGAAGAAAAAAGTACTGACCTGGCTATATGAAACGATGAGGAGGTGGGGGTGGCCTGGTGTGCGACGTACCATCCCCTAGGTCAAGGGCAAGTTGTTCGGAATCACTACTTTCACTGGTATCTACTGCGGTTGGACCTGGCTCGCCACAAGTTGCCATAGCCACATCAGGAACAGCTCGGGATAAACCAATTTCTATGGTACCACCAATTGTTCCCCCACCAGCTATTCGACGGTCCTATGAATTAGTACAGTAATATTAGTAAAAATTAAGATGATGGTCTTTTTTTTTTTTGTTAATATACCTTTTAGTAACAAATTATATTTTATATAAGAATTATAAAAGATATTAAAAAAAAAGAAACATGATAGTAATAATTTAATTTTTACTTAAGTTAATTGTATATTTTTCTACACACTTATATTACATTAGATATCAAGAAACTGAACAAAGCTATAGCACCCAAATTTATTGAATTATTATATAAGAATATGTACAGAATAAAATACTTAATTAATGTGTACAATACTTTCTAAAACAAACAGAATCTTTGCTAATGATGGTCTGATTTAGAAAAATACAATACAAATGTAGTGAATTTAATTACCTCTAAAATGATTGAATACAAAATTTATTATAAAATACAATGACTATATGTTTATCATAACTTGATTTTCTCAATGGATTACTTCAGCTACTAAAGTTTAAGGACATTAAATTAAGGAAAACAAAGTTTTTCCAGAGAATGAAAGATGCATATAGCATAATGCAATAGAAAGGCAGATTTTTTAGTTTATTAAATTTTTTAATTCAACATAGCCTTAGCCTTAGTATAAAAACAAATACATGCAATTTCTTTTATTTTGAGATGGGGAGTTAAGTTTTCTTGTTCTATTATAAATGATCATCATAATATGAACATTTAAGGATATCAAGTGAAAGCTTAAATATTAAAAATTAAAATATGCTATGAGAACTGCAACACTTACAGGAATACGTGAACGTGGGTGATGAGGAACTGATCCCTCCGTAACAACCGCTGGCAGATGGTGAGGACGAGGATAAGTAAGAAGAGTCCTTCTATCGGCGTAGCTCGTCCTGTTACGAAGTTTGTTGTTCGTGGCTACATCTTCGTCTTCCTCCAGTCGATAAGCCGAGCTGGCGTTTTCCAAAAGGAGGGCAACAGGGTCGGGCAGGTTGAACTCCCTCACCACTCTCAGTCTGATCTGTCTGTTAATATCTTTTCGTGAACTGAGGGATAATGCCAAAGCCCGCTGGCAGCTAGGAGATTGTCTCAGTTTGCACTCTCTCTTCAACATTCCACTCATAGTATTGACATCTGGAACTACAATGTTAATCTTATTAACATAAAATAAATGTTTTCAACTAAACAGAGAATTTAAATTAAAACATTAAAAGAAACTATCTAATCGTTGACTCAAAATGTTGCTTGGTATAGAAATAAAAAAATATCACTTACCAGGAATAGCATGGGCAATGACATCAATACTATGATGGTGTGTAGGTCTTTCTTCAACCATGTATAATGTGTCTGGGATATCGGCGATGTATCTTGACCTTCTTATTCTCATCAGTTCTGTTTCACCTACCAGCTGTTCATCTACAATAGCCTATGATAAAAAATTTTTTTTTAAAGTAATATGTTAAAAAGATATTAAAAAGAATCTTAATTTTAATAATTATTAAAGGAGTTATAGCAAAGACTGTGGGTGGTATAAAATTAATATAATGAGTTTTAATAATTTTCAAAAATACTAAATACTTAGGTAATATAAAAAAAAATTCTATTTATTAATTGCTTATCAAGTTTTTTGTTTTTTTTTATAAAAATCGTTACCAATATTTTTCTAGTTGAATGAACACATTAAGTCTGAAAGGATGCCACTTAAGAAAACATACAGAAGAAGTTTGAAAAGTGTATATTTCTCTATATTTTACTTTTTAACTATTAAATTTAGATTAAATGAAAAATAAATACCAGAAACATTCCTGCACTTCTAGGAACAATATTTAGAATAGGAATACTGCAAATCTTAAGAGTTAACTATTTATGTAGATCATTCAAAGATTCTTGAAATATAATTTAAAATGCATTAACAACCTTGACTTCTTCATAATACGGATTGAAGAGACGTGGTTTAGGGTAGAGCCTATTATTGAGCCACGGATTGTGCGGACGATCTCCGATCATGTGGGGAGGTGGAGTCGACACCAGCCCCCTCCTGATTGCATTAATCAAGATCTCGCTATTGCGAGGCAGCACATGCTCTGATCTCACCAGCGGTAAAACATCAGCCAACAGTTCTCGCAGCTCACTGTCGGACATGTCCCTTTTCTTTATTCCCTTTCGAGCAACAGAGTGGGTTGTTTGGCTGACCACATTTGGTTCTATACAAAACAAAGGATCAAATTATATTAATACAGTATTTAATAAATCATGAAGTAATCAACTTAAATTCTAATTAATTTCATTAATCTTTGGTCTAAATTGACCAATGATAAAAGCCTTGATTCAGTTAGATTAACTTTGAGGGAATGAGAAATCACTAAGAACTAAGAATAGTCGGAATGTAAAATACAACTACATTTTATAATTTAACATACTTATCCTACATCTTCAAAAATATCTACATTATAAAAATATTTATGCTTATAATTAGCTATTTTAGATATTTGACAGCACTATTGAACGTTTAGTCAGTGTGTAACTAGTTTTCAGTGAATGCTTTGTACTCAAATGAATATAATGGTAATAATGTCAATCTATTAAAATCAAGAGTCGCTTTGGAACAATGAAAATTATAAAACAAGAATGAAAAAGGAAGATCTGTTCACATTAAAGCAGCTATATTCAATACCAGCTAAATAGAATTTTCTAAAATAAAACAAAAATTAAGTTTTGTATTCATTTTGAAAAATTCGACAAGTGATCGAACATGTAGTATTTATCAGAAGTGGACCGGAAGAGTTTATCGACAATAAGTGCATAAATATATAGTTTATATTTTTGTAAGCTTTTAAAATGTACACCTTATGACTGACATTCATTTGTTCTCCATAAGCACCTGCAATCAGAATGGCTTCCTTAATGAGCATGTTAGAAAAAAATATATAGAAAATATTGCCAATAGTCTTAAGATTGTTGGTATCTTCACAGAAGGTTACTTTGTGCCATGTTTAGGATTTGTTTATACAGAACTTTCATTGAACTTAAATTCATAACTTTGTGGTCACATTAAGCAAAATATTCGTTTTTGGTTTTTGTTTCATGAATCGACAGTCCTTAAAGAATACGAAACCAAACTTTTTTTTTATTGTCTTATTCTAATGTAAATTCAGAGTGTCCAGCAGTCTTGAATTTCCTAAAAAGTTGAACATATGTTAAAAAATATACAAACAAGTAATAAGTAAACAGTTTCTCACCTCGGTCTTCCATTCTCCTGATCAAGTGATGTTCACCCCATTTCAGTACTGCTTGGAGTATATCCAGCTCGGACGCCTGAAGGAAATCAGAACTAAGGGCATCTATTAGGTCAGCCTTGTCCAGCTGGTAAAGAACATTGGAGTGGGCGATTGAAGAGAACTCTTCTCTTAGCAGCTGTCTTGCCTGCCTCAGGACCCAGCCTGAGCCATGACCTTCACGGCCCCATCGTAACACAACTGGAAATTAGATAAATATTATTTTAAATGTTTAAATTAAGATCTTGAACAGTAAAAAATGTAATGCAGTAGTTGGAAGGTACTAAAAAGGGAGAGCAGAGTATAGTATCCAAGTCTTTTATATGTCCCAGATCTGTATGAAATCAAATGGAAATCAAACTTATAATGATTTTTAACAATATCGAGGTAACCGAAACCCCACTATATTATCTGAATAGGATCCTGAGAACTAATGCAATTTCTTAATGTATCTAAGTAATTTTTTTTACAATAATGTTTTATTTTAACTAAACAAAATAATAGATTAAAATGTAATACAGAAAAAAATTAATAAAACATTTGAAAAATTAAGTATAAAAGTGTTGAACAAGGTGAATTAATAGAATAACATTAGATTTCTATGATTTCATCAGAAAAACTTTTTTAAATATTGCATATAATCTATAATAAAATAACATATTGATATCTTATAATAATAACTCTAAAACATACTTGGTAAGTTTTCAATGGTGAGAGACTCAATGATTGCATCTTCACATCCTTGCGATACGATATCCAATTCAAGAAATCTACCAATCTGATACAGCTCCATAGCCTCTTCAAGGGCACTTGAACCACGATATGTCATGGCTTCCGCCTACAAAAATAATAGATACCCGTAAAATAAGAAGTTGGAAATTAATAAATAACAAAAATATTGTCAAACTATAACTCACGTCTCCAAGTGTCGGTCCTCCAGGGCGCATTATCAAGGACAGGTCAACTGTATCCAGGTAAATCGCATTTAGAAGAACACGAGCATACCTCTTAGGGATTACACTTTCATCAAGAACGATTCTAAACAAAAAATATATGCTTATTCAATTAAGAAGCTGCTAAAGTAAAGTAAGACAAATTTTATATTCTGAAATATAGAGCTAAAATTATAAATTTAACAATTCGATCATTATTTAACAGTTTCATCGTTTATAAGCATAATGCAATTTTATAATTTTTCATGGCAGCAGTATTTCCAAAAACAGATTTTTTTTCCCATAAACATTGCAAACAGTAAACAAGCCAATCTATTAAGCAAACAGAATGGCTTCCTTAATGAGCATGTTAGAAAAAAATATATAGAAAATATTGCCAATAGTCTCAAGATTGTTATGTATCTTCACAGAAGGTTACTTTGTGCCATGTTTAGGATTTGTTTATATACCGCATTTTTTTCTCACTTACAGTATCCAGAGAAGTCTTAAATTTATATCTCCTCAAGAAATTTTTGACAACCATCAATTTTTCAGCCTTTTACAGTTCGGATAATGCAGTAATAAACAAAATTATATTTCTGGTAAAATATATCAAGGCTATTTCATGACTTTTACACCACACAAAACTTCGGAGGTCTAAGGGACAATGTTATATGGGGCAAAGTAATCCAATCTGCTTAAATGGTAAAATAATTTTTACAATAGACCAGTGGTATCTTCTGGTTTAGCATGTGTCGCTAAATTTCTAAATAAGACATGCTGCTGACTTCTTACATCATCATACCATTTATATAGAATTTGAAAGAATCAGAGGGGTTAAGAAATGCAGTAAAGCTACAGAAAGAAAAATAATAGAAGCGATAGAAATATTCAAACACCTGGAAAATTTCAACAGGGAAGACGGTTACAAATTAAGTAAGCTTTGGCTCCTAAACATAGCAGAAAATAAAAAAGTATAACAGAGTTGAAATCCAATCAACCAGAAACAAGCCAATCACATTCCAGGACACGAAGGGACCCGATCGAATAACGATGGGACCCGATGATTTACGAGGTATAAAAGACTGAGGGCGAGCGGAACGTCTTCATTCTCTTTTACTCCCTGAAGAAGTCAGCAGCATGTCTGGCAAAACGTTAGCGACACGGTCTAAACCAGAAGATATCACTGAAGTCTTTTGTATAAATAGTGGCTGTGGAAACTTAAGAGTATTTGAAATAATTTGTATTCTTAATAGAAGTAATATAAATAATAAGGGTCGTAGTTCATCAAAAATTTATTACCTTGTTGGTATATGAAGAACTCTTTCAGTGGTTTCTTCACCAGATCTGCTCCTCCGCTGGATAAGAGATCTGAAAAATGGCGACCTAGCACTAAGTATAGCCTTGTGGCATGGAAGCTCAAGTTTCGGCCTAAAACCATACTCTGAACTGCCTGAATCTGGTCTATGATAATCTGAGTCAGATGTAAATACTAGTGCAGCATCTGCATAATCACCTGGAAAATAGTAATAAAAATGATTAACGAGATTTAAATAACTAAAGTTATATTAAGTTGAATATTTACAATATAATAAAAAATAAGACAATTGAATTGTTCACCAGTTTCAAGGAGATATCTGAGATCATGTTCAAGGGAGGCAGGATGGCCAAATTCTTCACCCAACCTCCGCAACAAGGCCATATCAACCCCAGCGGGGCCAGAGAGATCGCCAGTATATAAGTACCTCAAGAGGGCAGAAAACACCTCGACTTCAACTCCACAGGTTCTTAATTCTAAGCAGATTCTAGCCCCATATCTAAGGGATGAAAATAAAAGCAGTTTTATTAACTAAATCCAATTTAAAATAAAATTGTAATATTATTTTTATTTTAATAATCAGGTGGTATTTAAGATGTTCACTACAGCACCAGAGAAAAATTTACCAAAAAATCTCATCATTAAAGAATTCGATTAACGAAAGCGAAAAGGATCCATTATGATACTAGTATCAAGCTGCCAGTTTTGTTGCTAGCTGATTTAAGCAAAACTAAAACTTTCATACAGGCCAAATTAATACTATTATATACAAACAACATAAGAAATTTTTATATATATAGTCCAATGATAATGTGAATATTAGATATTACAAGCTCCTAACTATACATAAAATAATGATAATAATCAAAGTAATAATCATTAATCATCTGCATCAATCATTGGGTTGTATCACAATTTTTACAAAAAAAGATATCATGTAGGCAATAAAACATTTCAAATATACACATACAAGACATAACAAATTATTTTATATTCCAATATGCTAAATATATCATTGTCTAAAAAAGAAAAAAAATTGTAATAATTACCCTGGACAGCCAGCAAGAAGATCCCTAAAATATGTACACCTAGCAGACAATATGGCCCGATGAACAGGAAAACACACACCCCTGAAGACCAAGTCGACATCTGTGCAATGCTTTAGATCGTAAAGAGTTGAAAGGTCTTGCTTAAACGTTGGAGCAGGCGGTCGTGCCAGTTCTGCCTGCACATGAAGATCCTTCAGTGCGGCGAGAGCCTCATATTCATCTAGCAGGCAGGCCAATTCGACAGCAGCCCAATCAGACACTGCATCACGAATCATACGCCCATGGTCCGTAACTTTTGAACAACGTCGCCTCCGCATCAGCTTCTTACGCAAGGTAGCGAACCCCCCCACCTTGCCTTTTTTCCTAAGAGATGAAAGAAAAAAAATATTGAAGAACAATGAACATAAAAATTTTAAATATATAGATTCATATTGCATTAGAATAAAAACAATAGTAGTAATTGATGAATTGTAATGATCAAATATTAAGTAGATAAATAAAGTGCTAATTGATGATAAGAATCAATTAAAAGAGTGAATAACAAAGAATCAACAATGTTATATGTTAATATTATCCTTATCACAGCAAAATAAAGGACTTTTATAAATTTATCAACATACTACCACACAAAATAGGCTTATAAGACAAACCGTATTAAACTAAAAACAGAAGCCGATAATAGCATTTCAATTCATAAGCACTGTATTATTGAAGATAAAATTAATTTCAAAAAGGTTAATATTGACCGGAACAAAGAATTTCACTAATTAATATTGCAATGCGAATGAATCAGTTGAATTACAAACTTGATAATACGACAAGGAGATATTAAACAGGCAGTGCCACAATTCCAAGAGATAAGATTAACAACTAACACCAGGGAATATTATATTAGGAGCAATCATAATAAAAAAACAAAATTAATTATTAAGCATCAATAATCCTTTCAAGACTTAAAAAGGTAAGAAAAACATGGATTTTAGAAGGCCACAATACAAGTTAAAACCTATTACAATTTTTAAGGAATAAATTTTAGTGGATCCTTACTTATTTCGATTGTTATCTAATTTGAACATACTTTTAGCTCAAAAATAGAGAGGGCAAATATGATTATAACAGAATTAATCATATTATTATTTCTTATTATATCTAATTATATTTTAAATGCAAGTTTTTAGTCACAATGTTTTCAAGTTTTGAAAAAATATGCAAATTTTTTATCATAAAATCAACTGAGATATTGAGAAAATGATCAAAAATCTTGCATTGTTAATGTTACAAGGCAAAAATAAGTATAGAAAACTGAGAAAAAAAAAATTCATATTTGTTGCATAAACTCTAATAATATTTCAGAGACTTCAATAATAACTAAAAGTAGTGAATTCAGAAAAAAATTGTAAAAAAAAAAGGTTGGAAATTATTTCTTCATAGGGAATGGATGCTATGCAGTGAAATAAGACAGTCAAATAACAACCTAAGGTCTAGAAACATCTTGCTGAGGCCTCACATCTAGGTAAATAGTGAACAATGGTTCGTAAAGGATAAATAACTTGATGAGCGAGAATATCAGGCAGAGTTTAGTAAGAATCAATCATCAACAGACAAGTAATGTTTTCAGCATCACAACACAACACAAGAAAGAAAAAAATTTCAAATTTCCAGATTAAATGTTATTAAAGAACAACTAAACGATTAAAACTGAAAACCTGAGGGGATATTCCTTATATTAGCATATTATAGATTTAATATTAAGTCACTTATTGTCTAGAATTTGAAATATCACCTTCAAAACTGTTGGAAGCTAAAATAGCCTCTGAGGATCATTAACCATATATAAGCATTTTACAATTGACACAGTATAAAATTTTGTCAATTACCACTATAATTAAGAGCAGGATGAATAATTACAATAATTACTTCACATTATAACCTGCTTAATCAATTAAATTATTAACAAAAACCTCCGGCAAAATAAAGGTAATACCTAAGGGGGGGAGGCTGTGCTGTGGCGAGCTGTTCCTGGGTGTTGGATGGGGAGAGACTATCTGTTACCACCGAAGATGCACCAGCACCCATTGCCGCTGTCATACGTACATCCCAGCACCCAGTGCAAGGCAGCAACACCGCACTCACCACGTTCATAACAGCTCAACCACCAAACCTAATGAATTATATTAAAGTATCACATGAACATTTATACTATACATACACAGATAGATATGTTTTATGTTTTTTTTTTAATTTTAAATAATCATGAAACCATGGTGTATTTCATTTTCAATAATATTTCAAATGGTATCAGTTCTGCATATTGTCACTTCGGGTTGAGTTTAATGTTTATTTGTTTTCATTTTAATATTCTTTAAAAATACAAGTTATCAAGAGCTTTAGTGCGGAAAAAAGAAAGGAACATTTCAAACAACATATATCATCTATATTTCGAAACGTTAGTAGAAATGTTTATATCTTGATGAAATGAGTCACAACATCTATACATATCTCATAATTAATTATCTTTACCATACTAAATCTCACAGTAATTTGTATTTTTGTAGAATATCAAAAAAGAAACAAATTAACAGTTAAACACATTGTAACTCAACTTAAGGGACAACCTACGGAACTGATACCTTAAAAATAATAATGAATTTCTATCCATTATAATCATCATTGGCAAATTTTTTGATTCCATTAGATATTGCATTGCCAATATAATATCTGACATACTAATTGTATATATATATATATATCAAAATCAATTTTTTTTTTTTAAATGAATCATTAAAGTATTCATTTTTTATTATTGGTCATGCATATTAATGATTATACTGAAATTAATTAAGAACCATGTAAATTATTAATAGACCTCAATTTAAAAAAACAATCATTGTAGGTTAAGGTTCACTTAAGAATGAAACATTTAAATTGATAATACTACACTAGAATGTAATTGAATACTAATAAGTATAAAATAAAAAAAATTGAAATTATCAATAATAATTAGTTTTGCTAATACTATTGCAAGAATTTGTTCCAGATACTAATTCAAAGGAATAAACTTTCATCTTCGTAAAATTATAATTCGATCACTTTTACATGCAAAATGAAATTATAATTATCTATTGAAGACATTATCATACCAGTTTAAACTAACAAAAGCAAGTTTCCCTTATAAGTTTTAAATTCTGAGCAATACTTTTACATAGCTTTTGACTTGATAAACTAAGTTAAAGAAAAAAAAATGTGATAAAGACTAATAAATCCAAAAGCTGATGGGAAAATTGATATTAACTATAAAAATTCTCATATTAAATTATAATACTACTTAAAATGAAATACCAACACCTGTACATAAACAATTTGCATAGTTTTAATGAATAAGTAACAATTTTAGTAGATACAATGTAATTTTTTCCACTACAAATCACTAACTTTATGCTCTAATGAAATCAAATAATAATTCTTATGTATAAACATAGTTTTGAAAGTATCAATATATTGTAGAAATATTCAATATTTACAATATACACACGAAGTATATAGAGCTAAAAATAAATCCATAAGACATTACAAATGATAAAACATGAACAATAAAGTATCTTTTCCTCAGTACAGGTTTTCTTTTTTAAAAAATTAGTAACAATTCAATTTAGATAATAAATTATTATGAGTTTGAATTCACAATAATAAAAAATAGAATAATTAGGTTTTAACCTACCTGGTAGCATCATGTTGCTAGGATTTCAACTGAATTAGCCAAATATTTAGGTGATATTATTTTGTAAACACCCACTTACACTTTTAAAATAACTCATATTTAAAATGCAGATAGATGTATTTCAACCTTTTGATTTCAAACTGAAAGAAACACTTCCTTCGGAGCCGTAATCAATCCCATTGTCTCACAGATATTAAAAACATTTTAACTTGCCCTATACCTAATCAGATCTCCTGTATCACATCTTGACAGCCTGAAATCAGCTTTCATTTTCTCACTTGCACATGCCAATACAATCAGAGAAGAGTAACAATAATATCGAAAATAAATACATTAATTACAGAAATCGAAACTAGTTATATTTTAAATTTCATAGCTCATAAAATTTACATTCTAAATTATTAAATTTATCAATAAAATAATTTATTGATATGAAGTAAATTTTTGTAGTGCTCATTCAAAGAGGTAGGGTTATACAGTTCTTTATATCTTTCTAAGAACTATAAAAATACTTTTCGTATAACAATTGTGAACATCAATAAATTGTTTCACGAATTCTTTATTTTTTTAATCTGCATAAAGGAAAACGTAAAAAACATTAATAACCCAAAAATTGTTTTTTTATTTTTTAAGAAAAGTTGGATTTTTATTATTTAAAACTAGAAAAATCCCAAATAAATTGTCAATTGTATATTTCTTACATAGCAACCAATGGATTAATTAGTGAAGTTTATGATCTCATTTTTCAGTTAACTCAAACCAACGGAAACGGATTTAGCCTGAACGGGGCTAAGAAATGTCTTAGCTTTTTAATGATAATAAAATGAAAAACAACTTTTAACAATTTTTTAATAAATCTGAAAAAGAGAGAACAATTGGTTAGTAAATTGCTCCAAGAGGTGTGTGGTTAGCATAACAGCTACCGCGCCCAAGATTGCGGGTTCGCAGCCCGGCAGGTGGCCCTAAGATTTTTTAAAAGGAAGTAAAAAATCATTGACCATCTCCTCCTCCTCCTTACAGATCCCTATCCCAAATATACTTATGTTGGTTGTTTGTTCATTTAACGTCACTTTTTGCTGCTATGGCTAATCGGACGATGCTCCATTGGGAGCTCTAAATTTTGCCTATCCAGTTTAATTAGGATAGGGATTTTTAACGAGTGTCTCATCCTTGACATCGTACAGGCTTGGCACCCCCGCTTAACGTCCCTTTCGAAGGACGGCGTAACTAAGGATTTTTTACTCCCTTAAAAAATCCTAGGGCCATCTATCGGGTAACGAACCCGCGATCTTGGGCCTAGTTATTTGTTACGCTAACCACTAGACCACAGGTCGCCCTCAAATATACCTAGGCAGGCAAACTTTAGGACTCTCGGTGTATTATCATCCAACTAATTAACAATAATTAATGTAATTAATGTAATTTTATTAATTAATGTAATGATATTATATCATATTAATTAATGTAATTTCTCCAAGCAAATTACATTCATTAATATGATATTACTTAGACCATCTTGTACCACCACCTTCTTTATATAACTTTTTAGAATCCCTTAAAAAAATTGTATATTTTTAAAATATAAGGAATTCTCAGAAAGAGGTCCCTGTTTTAATACTCTTGAAATTTCATAGTTTCAAAAGAATATAAAATGAGTTTCCAAATGGTTAGATTTTAAAAGAAACGTTAGAAGTCAATTCGCGTTTGGCTGAGTTGTATACAAATACGTTTCCAGTTTTTAATAAGGAATGAATGAGCCTATATGCATGAAGAAATATCTCAAAGCGACTGATTGTCATTTAGCTACACGTCTCATTTCATTTCATAGTTTATGAAAGATATAAGAAAAATATATTCTTTAAGTTTTTTATAAAAATATTTCTCTGAAATGAGAATACATCTGAATTTGAAATACCTAGATAAACCAGGGCTGTTATAAAGTTATACAAAATAAATATTTTCTGCATCAGACGCTGGGACCCAAGAAACGTGACATTCGTATTATTTGCTTATTCTGCGAAATAGTTTATCCGTCCCTTAAGGTTAGTTGCCATATTTATACCATTAAAAGAAGAAATAGAATAACTAGATAGTAGTTTTATAATTTTTTCAGCTCCTTTCTCATCATATTATTCTATAGATATCTAGATAGATATAGATTCAACGAACATATAACTACCATTTTTTACAATGATACCAATAAAGTACAATTGTGGCACATATTAAATTACAAACACCGCTTTTTAAAATATAGTTTGTCGGATTGAAGAGCACACTGTGTTGTTCAGTAAAACAGTTCAGAGATCAATGCCAATTTTTCTTGTTAATCTTCTTCTTGCTTGGTATGGTTTCTAATCTCTTTGCGCCTGTCAACTTCATTATCAAGGTTTCTAATCATAAATTGTTGATAAGTTCAGCTTCTTCTGTTTCTGTAGGTGTTTAAATATAATTTATTCTGTTTAATTAAATTGTGCCGATTTTGTTATTCTAAATTCTTCAATAGTATTATTTATACATGGAAACATTTATTCAGTATGGATGTTGAAACATATATTTCTGAGGTATTTTTATTAATTTATATATATATATTAAGTAAATGTTTGAAATTAACTTAAGCCCAATAATTACAGTTTTCATTGCTTTATTTTTATTATTTTATATTTTTTCAAATGGATTGAGTAATAAAGTTTTACAGATTTCTAATATCCGTTTGGACATATTTGAAAACATTAGTTACTAATTAAATGACTTAATCAAAAAGATTGAAGTGTAAATTGTAAGAATTATTTTTTTTTTTATTATTATTAAATGTATTTATTGAAATTTACAACTTTGTACTGGATACATCAAGTAAATATAATGAAAGATAAATCATATCCCGAGATAAAGGCAAGTAGAGAAACTACCCAGTGGTAGTACTCAAATAAAAAGTTCAATAAGAATAAATAATTATAGAATCGTATCTTTTATAATATGAGACATGTAAATTAAATAAAAAAGTTGTATATTTTTATCAGTTTGGTTGTTTTCAATTTAAAAAACAGCATTTTTTTAAATGTTTGTTTTATGTTACTAAATGTTATAGTTATAATAGTATACCACTTTAGACCTACCAATATTGAACAGTTTTTATGTTTAACTTACATATCTTCAACATCTGTTTATGTTTTGGTGATTTCTCTCAGCATAAGGATGTTTTTTTCCCTTATCTTCCTAATCGATTGTTTGCTATTTTGTTCTAAATCATCGATATCATCGTGTGCTATTCCAATATAATTCTTACATAAGAAGCATATGATAACAAAGTTATTAGAATTTTTGTTTTCATTTTTCAGAATTCAGCCCTGCATAGAAAATTAGAAAGCAAAGAAGAAGCTCTTATAATACTGAGCCACGAGTTGGCAAAATGCAAAGAAGAAAGAGATGAGTTGAAGAAATTATTTGTGAATGGAAGCAGTACTTCAAAAGTATTTATTGATTATTTTATTCAATTATTACAGTTATTTGATTAATATTACTTGATTGTTTGCCTGTTGTATTATGCTATCAATAATTT
The DNA here is from genome assembly GCA_037127475.1 of Arma custos. Taxonomy (NCBI): domain Eukaryota; kingdom Metazoa; phylum Arthropoda; class Insecta; order Hemiptera; family Pentatomidae; genus Arma; species Arma custos. The sequence goes on from CM073762.1 coordinate 99,610,130, forward strand.
TGAAAGATCTTTATAACTACTCTAAATAAAACCTATTAGAACGGGTAATATTTTTTTATTTATTAATATTTCTTCTTTGATAATTCTTTGGACTTATTACCAACCAGACTGTTTATTTTCTTAATTAGAATGTCGTTAACTTTTTACTACTGCCTAATATTTTAGTTTATTATTACAAGTAATATAATAACTTTTTTTTTTATAGAGCCTTGTTCATTTTGAGAGGTATGGATATGTAGATAATGATGCTGTAAAAGCTCTGAATGATAAGAATAAAGCGTTATTTATAGAGATAAGAGATCTTAGACATAAACTACAGAATGCATATACAGATTTGAAGGTTTGTTTGTGTCTATTTATTAGTTGAATGCATGTATTGTCCTGAAATATTCAAATTTGAAATGAAAGAATCTATACACTAATGAATTTTGAAAAATATTCTCTTACGATCTTGTCTATATGGTGTTAATCTCTTATATTAATCATAGTTTTCATTATACCATGGTGATGCTCAAGAAATAAGCCAAGTTTTCTATTAAAAACTGATGTGTAAAATTTTTTTAGGTTTTGAGAGCTGAAAAATGGTCTCAAAGTGATTCCTTACATCAAAAACAGGAATTAGTCCAAGAAGTGGAAGAAGCAAGAGCTCAGCTTAAAGAACTTAGATCAGACTTACAAGCCTTACTGGATGAGAAGGAAGAACTGATAACGGAGAGAGATGCTTACAGATGTAAAGTGCATCGTCTCAACCATGAATTAGCAATGGCCTTAAAAGCATCACCATCTTTAGATGTTGATGCTGTCCTAATGGAAAGCAGGTAATTTAATATAGGCATTTCTAATATATTGTTCAGGGAGGGGGAGGGGTAGTTCAGTGAGTAGAGTACTGATTTGGTATGCTGAAGGTTCAGGTTCAAATCTGGCTGTGGCAGATAAATTATTTAATCTATTAACACCCATGGATGGACCCTATCGGATCTACAGATCCTCCTAAGGTCTACCTAACCTCTTTAAAGTGAGTACCCTTAATTGACAGAAAACCTGGTGGTCGAGAATGATCTCAGACAAATCAACTCCCTGCATGACTGTTGTCCTAGGAACAATTAAGTCTTTACCATGTACTGAATTCAAGACCGTCCATGGGCTAGTGGTTTAATTTTTTTTTTTAATATATCTTTAAATAATTTGCTAGTTTTTCATCAAGTAGTAGGCCTTTTTACTATCTATCGCTGCTAGGTATAGAAGTGTTTAAATATTGTTATGGATTTCAACAGACCTATATTTTTTCAATGCTCAGTTATCTCTTATTTTTTTTGTTTGATATTATTTTTCAATGAACGAATACCACTCTGTTTTCACTAGGGCACTCTTTGTATAAAAGTTATTTATTTCAAAATTAATTTATGTAAATAAATGACAAATAAAATAATACTCAAACTGGCCTCTAAAAAGGGTTACAACTATTCTGGGCCTGTTTTAATGAAAATTTGTTGATCCTGGTTGGATTTTTAATAATTTTAATACTGTGCACTTCTCATTCATCATTGCATACATTCAGATTCTTATTTAAAAGATAATTTAATTTATTAATCCAAATATTAAAAAAAAAAAATTAATTTCACCTTGAGTTTAAGAGGTCACACCAGGTTTTGAATATTAAAAATATGGAACAATATTAAACACTTTGTGCTAATTAATGTTTTAATCATTAAAAATTTGCAAAAAAGATGTTTTTTATATAATTTATTTCTACTTGGTTTCAGATATATGAAAGAGAAATTAGACCAAGCATTGACGGAAATTGATATTACTAAACATATGCTATCCAAATATAAGGTAAGTTACTGTGGTTGCGATTTTAATTTAAAATAATAGTTGTTTTGAAATTCCTGGAATTATTTTTGTCTGGCTATTTTTGCTTATTCAAAGAAGTAATCAATTGACTAAAAAATTGTGTGATCATTAGTTGAAAATGCCTGAAAGTAACTCTTGATTGAACCTAATACTTTTACAAATAGAAAATTAATTGATCTAAAACTTTCTTTAGAAAAAAGATTTTGAGTATAATACTATTTCATTATGACAATACTAATCAATAAATATTCTGTTGAGACAGGGAATGCTTGATAAAAAGAAATTGAAGGGTGCCATTAAACTTGGTACGAATGACGAATCCAGTGGCCGAATACTCACTCATAAGCAAGGTGAATTTAATCTAAACTAATTTATTAAATTAATTTTATCTAATTTAAACTTTTCATTTGTTCAGAAATTATCCGAAACTATATAAATATTTCATAATGTATAAGATGTAATCACATTTTTAAGAACAGTAAACTCCTATTGAAATTTTTTTTGTTTTGTTATTAGCAATAAAGGTAATCTTTAAACTTTTGGCTAAATGATTAATTTTTATGAAGTATATAGGGAGATATTTGGTACCTACAAAATAACATCTTTGAAAAAAATATATCAGTATCATTTGAAAAGTAATACAATTGAAATAAATAATCTGAAAAGTATTAAGTTTCACTTCAATGCTAAAACTAGATATAAATCGAACAAGTTTTAGTAATGATACAGGTAAATGAACTATTCTATAATTTTTTTTGAAAATCCATCCTTTTTTTTAATAAATTTGATATAATTAAAAAACTGTACATTCCTGAAAAGCTGAATATTCCTGAAATTTGCAATGAATATAAAGCTATATTTGATAATAATAAAAAATACATCAATCATTTAAATTGAGCCAATATTTGCTAAGATGAAACAAACACTTTTTGTATGCAGTTTGCACACAAAGTGGTAAGAAGAGTCATGGGTGGTCAAGAGTGAAAATATTAGATTTTATTTTCAAAATTTCTCCTATTTTGATAACTTTTACTGTAGCATTTTAAGAAAATTCTAAACAAAATTAATTCAAGCTAATTGACTTTTGTATTTTCAGCTTTGCTATGAAATGATCTGTTAATTATTGTTCTCTAGAGAATTTAATTAATGATTTTTTTTCGCACCAACTTCAACTTCAAAGGTCTTTTGGCAAGTATATCTCTCTTGAGATTTAGTCTTTCTTCTTAATTAATGGGTTGGTTTATAATTGACTAATTAATTTCTTGTTTTAATCTTTAACAATTTAATTTAATTGGTTGTTATTTTAATTTTGTTTAATACTAATCCAATAACTGACTAATTATTTTGATATGAATCAATAAAACAATTTTAAAATTTTTATGAAGTTGATAATAATTTATTTTTATTTTTACAACAATACTTTTGATATAATTAAGTGTAAATTATTTTGCAAACGTGGATGTATATATTTTTTTTCCTGTCAAAAGAATCAATAAACTATTTTTTTGTTGTTTATGAGGTGAGCATGAAACTATTGATGGCACAGTTCTTTGTAATTTAACAGATCTAATAAACACTAGGATTCCTCAGTTCCTATGGGCATTTTTCTCTTAATTTCTGGGTGGCAGGGTCAAGTTTAGCTGTTCTTAAAAAATTATTTACATGAAGTAACTGCTATGGATCAACGTTAGTGTCAGGATACCCTGTTATAAATAACTAATGGATACCTTATAGTAAAATGTATTTATTAATTATTTACCTCAGAATGAACAAAGCAGACTTGGAATACACCAGTTAGTAGAAACTTTGAATAAATAAGTCTTGAATTTCATTTCCGAAGTTCATTGATTATAGATATGGATTCTATTATTCTTTGTTTATCAATGTTGTATTATCAATGTAAAGTAATTTTGTTTTAAAATCGAAGCGCCCTTAACCAGCTTCCATTGGAGTTTAATTCCAGTGACGCGGCTGGGAAAGAGGGCAGGGGCCTCCCTAACTCCTGCTTTGCCCTCATTCCTGGGGAAAAAGCTTAGTTCGGGGACCCTGGCAAATTGTAAATAGGGTTTGAATGTGTACATTATTTTATTATTTTTTTTTTTAGACTTTATTTTATTATCCTTTTTGCATTAATTTCCTTTTATTACCACCTGTATATATTTTATTACATTCACTTATTTTATTTTGTTTATATCATTTTTTGTTTTGTTATGGAATGGTTGTAAGCTACATAGCACCATTACTTATTTCCCACAAGTGGCAGATTGTAATGTTTCAATAAAGTGTATAATAAAAAATATAAATGTTTTAAAATCAAAATTGTGTTTGCTTCATAAGACTTATTGTGATATGTTGTTTGTCTTGTTGCTAAATTAGATTTAGTATTTTTTAATAACAATTTTGTTTGTGTGGTTGTATTCTATGTTCCGACTGTAGCATCCTGTTTCCTTGAAATTTTTATGTTTTTATTTTTTATTTATGGCATACATTGGTTTTCTTTTATGACTTCTGTCTTTAGTTCTTGAGTATATTTCCTCTAATTTTTTCATGTTTTTTTTTTTATAAAATGTTATTTTGGTGGTCATACTTTTTGAGGTCTTTTAAATTTTTCTTGATAATTTTATAATGCAGTTTACTGAAAAATATTCTTTATACTTTATGATTTAAGTATAATAATGGTCATTTCCATTATTAAGTTTTAATCTTCATATTTTTTATAGTGATTGAATTTTTGGAAAAGGATGAATCGGTATGGCAACATGGATTAATGAATAAAGAAGCAACTCTATCAGATCTTCGTGGGCTGTGTATGGCATTGGTTGACTCATTACAAGACAAATCTCTATGCTTGATGCATCAGAAGAAGGCAAATAAGTAATTTTTTGTATTAACCTTGTTAAATCTAATTAATATGTGATTAAAAAATATTTATTGTTCAATCAAGTGGTCCCAAATTAATGATAAACTGTACTGCACACAAAGTTGTGTGAGTCTTTCTGATTTAGTAAATGATTTGCTTTATACAAAAATGTGACTTATGTTTGCTGTTTTTTAGTTTAATATACTAAAAAAATTTTTGATTTTTATATTTTGGGGAAAAAACTATCATCCAGCCATCTAGCCTTCTTTAAATTGTTTAATTCTTTAAAACCTTTCGACAACCATATGTCATTATCAATCATATTATTAATAATTAGACCATGGAGGATGGATAATCCCCAAGAAAATATTTAATGAATATGCATTTGTGAGATGTATAGACATACATCTTCTTTAACTTATTAAAAAATTGCCCATTTGTTTAACAATATGTATGAAATACTCTTCTCTCGATGAAAATTAGATTTTTTCCTACTTAGTAGTTTTTAAAGTTTTGTCTATGAAAATTGAAAAATCTTTTTTGTGATAAAAAGAGAAAAAACTCTATGGATGTCTAGAATTTTGTAGTTTATATTATATGATTAATTAGGCAAGTATACGTTAGAAGTTGGAGTTCTTTCTGGAAATAATTATTATCTCCATTCTTCCATAGTTAGTGATGATGTAATTAGTTTTGATCAGAAAGTAACCTGTAAGATTAAATAGGAGTGCTTGACTGTTTGATCAGCTATTTCTTTATGTCTTTTTTATTGAATATTACTAACAAAATATGAGCTACTAGTGATTGTGGTGGAAACGTAATATTAAAAAGACAATCCTGATTCTATGGTGCCTGATATTGACAAATAATTATACAGTTAGACCTCTATATCTTTGCATTTTTAATTTTTGAAGTACTTTGTCACTAGTCTTAATTGACAAGAAACTGCTCGCCATTTCAGGCTACTTTAACACTTACTGGACAAATGCTCTAAACTCCCAATTAATTACAAATCACTCATATACATGACTATTATATGACCTATTTGGACTTATGGACTAGAGCTATGGCTCTGCTAAATCATCAAATTCCTCTTGTATCCAATCCTTACAATCCAAAATTCTTTGTAAAATCCTCCATTCTCCTTACTTTCTTACAAATAAAGTCATCTTTAAGGAGGCTAATAATAACAACTTTAACATTTAAAGAGTTGCTGACAATTAAGCTTATAATGAATTAAATATTTTTTATTAAATATAAATTTAAAGTAATGTTTAATTTTTTATATTTGTATATTCTTTCTTTGATTTTATGTTACTTGCATTCTTTTGATTAATATAATTTCCAATCATTCAACTATTACAATAATTAATTATAGAATGTTACAATTCTATTTATATTTAGATTGATTGCGGAACGAGTAAGGATATTGGAAGAAAGACTTTCTAAGTACGAACTTTCTTACCCCAGCCAAATATTGCTCGAAGGATATTCTAATTCATCAGTGGATAGCCTACCTCCACTTACTTCAAGTATGCTTAGTATATATTTCATCAAAAACTAAAATTAATCATTGAAAATAAAGTTTAATTAGTATGTTTTTACCAAACAATAAACATAAAAATGTAGCAGTGTTAATGCTAAAGATTTTTAGTTCTAAATAATGCCGATGTGGTTGATTGTAACAAACCACGTCATGTAAAAATAGTTTTTCTATCTTATTAGTCCAATTAATACCAATATGTCTTTCTAGAATTAATTTTATTCATTATAATTTTTTGAAACTTCTAAACTTTAGTATTTAAATTTGTTTCTTCTTTAGTATCAGAGTTAAGTACTAAAGAAGCCAAATTGGATTTCAATTCAACTAATGATGAAAATGAACTTATAACTTGAATTTTTATAGAATTATCAGTTTATAAGGCATTTCATTTTATGAATTGATGATTTTATTTATGGCTTTAAAATTATCTTTTTACATTGAATGAGACGTAAATAATATTTTTGATGGTTATTTTATCATCTATCTTTATAAGGTGAGGAATTAGATTTAGAATCCAAGACCTTAAAAAATAATGATATTCAGTTCACCATTGCACATTTTGATTTATTGTTTATTTTTTGTGTTGTTTGTTTTGTTAACTGTTTTATTATAACAACTATCTACTGAATATTAATATCAAGTTTATTCATACTATGTATTCTAATGTTTAATATTACTAATTACAGCTGAAAAACAAACTAAGGAAAGAAATCAAAAAGATCAGAGAAAAGAAGTACCATGTATACTGAAAGATGTTTTAGACGATGAAACCCGTAAGTTATATTAATATCCTTAGTTTGTTAGTTAAGTCGACTAATGTATATTTATAAAAATGAAAGTCTGTTGCTGTTAACTTGTGCCTAAAACAACTTTGCTGTTCATTATTGACAAAATTATGACATTGTCAATAATTTTTAGCTGATTAGTTATTAACTTTTTCTTTCAAACCAAAAATACGTTATTTTTTCCAAATAACATGTTTTTTTTTTCCATTTTTTAAAATATTTATTAGACTTAAACAGAAAAAAAGTCGTAGAATCTAATTTATGATGCCTTAGATCAGAGAAGAATTATTAAAATTATGATGATGAATATGATTTGGTATTGTAATGTACCTTTTTTTGATGGGAAAGAACAACAAACGGCAAACACCAAAATTAAAAATCCATTATTTTCTCAAATTTACCAACACTAATTTACTATACGACTAGTGATTGCTAACTTCAAAAACTTTTAATTAGTCTTTGTAATCATTAAATACTAATTATTTCATTGTTTTTTTAATATTTATTTTATTTTTTGTTTCATTATTAATGATTGTAAAATTGTAAAATTTTCTTCCAAAAACTTATTTGGTAACTTTGTTGATTTACTCTGGCAGTTATGCTATAAAACATTATTGATCAAAACTATGAAACTATAATGGCATTTCTCTTTTTCTTTTAGCGAGTGAAAAGCTACCAAAGGAACTGGAAGATTTGGTGAACAAAGCTTTACTAGAGGTGCAGCTGGATAAAGAAAATGATAAATGAAGAACAAAATAAAACAAGCTTGTATATCTCATTAATTTAATATAAACAGACAAATAACTTATGTACATAGTATAAAATAATTTAATTGTTTTTAATATCATTAAGATCAAAATAAATATAATTTTACATTGGCCTGTTATTCCTATTTTTGGCTAGTTAAATCCTTGTTTAATATCATTTAAAGTGATTCTTATTTTTTATTCTGTTTCTGAGTTAGGATTTTCTAATTTTCCAGCGACCACTGTGTAATTTTCTATTTTATCCCTCAAGAAAAACAAGAATGGCCTATTTACATGAAATTCTGGAATGGCTGTCCTTAAGCTGGCAATACTAGTAGCTGAAACAGAAACAATATTTTACTAGAAATTAAAAAAAAATATCTTAAGAAGTTTTTATGATTATTAGGGTAAACCGGGGGAACGGCGACACCCCGGTTAATGCCGACACTGTAGTTATAGCCATCGCTGTAGAGATATTTGTGAATTTGCTAGCGCTGCAACCTTGCGGACATCACCGCAACTAACGCCCAGTGTGCCTCTGTCGTTTAGGTAAATAAGTTGTGCTGTGAGTTGAAATTAAAAGTTTTTGCTGATTTCGGTGTAATATTTCCTTAGCACTTCATAGAAGGTAAATGTAATTATAAGTTTGTAATCCTAAATAAGATTCTATAAGTTATAAAGCACGATATTTAGCGAGTAGTTTAGTATAGTTTTTGTTTTGGTTCGGTCACTAACCTGCCCTCATAACCTGTTTAGACGCCATCTTGTCTTGCCGGGGTAATGCCAACATCCCTGGCCGGGGCTATTCCGACATGTTGGTATAGCCCCGGTTCATTATGAATGGGATTGGCTAACGCGTTTTTGTTTATTTATTTTTAGATGGTGCGTTCTAAAGTAAGAAGAACTAATAAAGCTTCGTGGGATGAAAATACAATGAAAAGGGCTTTTAAGCTGGTTCTAGAAGGGTGGTCTGTAAAAAGCGTAGCTGCCGAATTGAATATTCCCAGAATAACCTTGCTTGACCGTATAAAATCAGGATCTACAGCAAAACCAGCCTTAGGACGAAAATCTGTCTTTACACCAGACCAAGAATCAATATTACTTGATCATGTAAAACAATTGGCAAACACTTTTTATAGTATTACCCTCACTGATTTAAGGAGATTAGTTTTTGATCTGGCCGAGTCTTTAAAGATAAAGCATAATTTCAACAAACACACAAAAATGGCTAGAGAGGACTGGCTTGCTGGATTCCGAAGAAGAAACCCTACTGTGACTTTAAGAAAACCCTCCGCAACTAGTTTGAATAGAATTCTTGCTTTTAACAAAGATGAAGTAGGTACTTTTTTATTCCTAATAATAATTTCCTCAGTATTTGCACATTTATTTTACTAACTGTTCACCACTTCATTGTAAACGTTACATGTACAATAAAAAAGATTTTTAAAATTATCACAGCATTTAATTTGCCTTCTACAACCTATGTTGCCATTACCCCAATGGTATGTCGGAATTACCCTGGTTCATGGGGCAATTTCGACTGGTGGTTATAGTTTACAAACAATTATTTATAAAAAAAATGTGAAGCTGTTTAAGCATATGCATATAAGAAATCGGTAGGCCACATTTTGAAGTAGTTATGTGTTTTATATTGTATTTATATCTCTTTAAATACAAAATATAAAAATAAAAAACCCTTAAGGTGTCGCCAATTCCCCGGTTTACCCTAATATTTTTTAAATAGTTGAAATGAGAAAATAAAATTTTATTTTATTTATAAATACCTGTGAGGTAGTTGTAAGAAGCAGACTTCTCATTGACTTCAATAGATACATATTGGACAAGATCAGCAAGATAGAGTTGTTTGGAACCGGTTATTGTTGAGAGATCAGCCATTGCTGCACTGTAGATATCCTCAACACCATGCTGTTATATAAACATATATCATTATTATTTAATTAGTTATTAAAAGTTTAAAAAAATTAATCACAAAGTCATGGTTCACTGTTCATTCCTGTTTTTTTTAGTTTTAAATATATTTAAGAAAATGTTTAAATAGTATTACATTTCCTTTGGGGCCAATGTCTTCATAAGTGTTTGTTAATATTACAAATTTATTGTTATAGTATATTACCTTATTCAAAGCATCCTTTGGACGACTAATGGTGTAGAACTTGAATTTGGGCAAACAGATTTTCATTGTGCGGTTTACAAGCTTCTTGTCGATAGTTGACAAGTCCAGGCTGGAGAGTTTAGAAGCGACATCTTCCAGGCTCTGGTCCTTTTCAGGCAATATAATGTCAAGAACATACCGTCCACCCTATAAAAGGTTAAAAAATGTTACATTCACTTGGAATTATGGTTCTTTTGAACTAAGGTTTAATTTATAGGTTAGGATTATTAAGCTGAAACATTATATTTGTTTTAATGCTAATTCAATTTTGTATGCTTTAAATACAATGGAATGATAATTGTACAATTGAATGTTATTAGCGCAAGCAGTTGACCTGATACGGTAGCTGTAGGGCGTCAGCTTTCAGTTCTTTCATTCTAGCCATCCTGAAGTTTCCTGTAGACTCAGCACAGTTGACTTTTACAGGACCTGAAGGTGTCTGGAAGTTACATCCGTTAACTTCAGTGAAACTGTCTGCCCACATTCCGTTAAAGAATAGAGCATTGAAACAGATTGCCTTAGATTTCAGCTCTCTTTTTAAACCCTCAGCTGAAAATTATTGCAATTAGACTGTTGAAAATTGAAATCATTAATGTACATGTTCAGTAGTAAATGATAAAGGATTGGTAAAATTGACATCAGTGTTTTGTTTGGACTAATTTTGATCCATTTTGAATCAATTTTGAAGTCCAGAGACCAAGGAGCAATGAAAAAGAGATTAATGGTCCTATTAATGTTGGTCCTAGATCAATTATTTTGAGTAAGACTCAATTGTACAACGGGGTACATTGCTGCCAGTCCTTATCTCAGTACACATTAAAGATTTGAGGTAGAGGGTTTGTGTTTCTCATAATGAACTGAAATGCAGATTTTTCCTAAAGAAACCTAATTCTCTTTAAAGTTTTACAATATTTTACATTTTTCATAAAAGTTAATGTTATATTATTTTTTTGAGATTATGGTGGCTGAAGATGGATGAAGCAATTTGGTGGAAATTTCAATAGATTGAAAATTTATAAAACAGTCTTCTGTTTCTTTTATTCATCCTTCTGTTTTATTTTAAGGCAGAAATATTCAATTTTGTAACAAGAGCAATTTCAGAAAGATTCTGTTATGTGTTCATTTTTCAGATTAACCATTTCAATTAAAAATATCCTCATTTAGCTGATCCAGTCTGCCGGAGTTCCTCAAGGTCCCATCCTATACACAATATATACAACTGACATCCCAAAACATCCAAGCACTGTCCAAATAAGGATCCATTTGTTGCATCCTAATTTCTTTAGTACCATATCTCAAACCTTCAAGAATGGTGTCAAAATTGGAGAATTAAAATAAATCCTAACAAATCCCATCAAATTGCCTTGACCCTTTGTCGTAAACCTACAAATTTCTGCCCTACTGTATTCTTTAATAATATTCCACTGAACCCTGTCGAACAGATACGTTACCAAGGACTCCATCTGGACAAACGTCTCACTTGGAATCCTCATACAAGACTGAAAAGACAAGAAACTGCTCATCGTTTTTTCCTACTTCAACATTTACTGGACATATACGCTCTAAGCTCCCAATTAATTACAAAAGACTCATTTACATGACAGTTATCAGACCTATTTGGAAATACGAAGTTGAGCTTTGGGACTCTACAAAACCATCCAATTCATCTTGTATCCAATCCTTACAATTCAAAATCCTTCGTAAAATCCTCAATGCTCCTTATTATGTCACAAACAAACTCATCCATCATGATCTTAATATCCCATATGTTACTGATTTGGCCTAAACTAGATACCTATCCTTCCATGACAAGCTCCATACACACTTGAATCCGCTAGTCTTTCAACTTCCTTCCCATACTATTCCTGATAACCCTCCGAGGCGTCTGAAAAGAAGATGGCCTATCTACCATCTACTATAGATTTATTGGAGTGCTACCGATGGGTAGTTTCTCCACAAGTGTTTTTCATGTATTATTAGCAGATTTACTTGTTGTAATATTTTCATAGTTGTAAATATCAATAAATCAAATTAAAAAAAAAATTATTTAGCTGTTACAGTTTTTTTTTAACTTATTTTATTGGGTCGGAATATGTGAGATGCTAGTTTCTAGAATCTGAGGCAAATTAAAGCATTATAAGTTATAATACTATTACTAGTAATCAAAATTACTTCTATTGGCTTCAGTACATTTCTCAAAATGCCAATAATGTTTTTTTTCACTCATGAAAAAAAAATTTATTTGGCTTGAATTAATATAATAAGAAAATAAAAATCGTCACTAATTTTAATTTTTAGAAATTTTTTATTTTCAATTCATGTCAAGCAAGCACTCAGACTTAGTGAATATGATGGACGTTTTAAAATTTGAATTTTGAGATCATGTATTATAATGTTTTTAAAACTAACAGATAAGCTTGGGTGGGTATCTGAAAATTTTTGGTTCTACCAAATTCTCTCTGGCTCGTCTCTAACTATCAGTGATTTATCTACAGTGTTTGACACAATTACAATAAAAAAAATTTTACTATGGGAAAGAAAAAAAAATTGTTGCGAGTTGTGAAAATAGTCCATTAGCTAGAAAAAATTATGAAGAATATTAGTAATATTTTTTCTTTTTTTTTCTTTTATAATTTTCCCAGAAACTAGAAATTGGCATTTCACATCAAAGATTTAGAGATGTATTCAATTTAATTTATTCCAATTTTTTTTTTCATTTTTCATGGAAATGATGTTTAGTTTATTTTTATGCTGAACTCCTACCATAATTGTTTATCTGTATAGCTAATGCACCCAATATAGTAATGGTTACTTAATATACTTGACAGAACTTACCAGTTTGATGGTCTTCCAATCCATTATCTGACAAGGACTGTATGATTTCTTGTTCGACAGCTCTTGCTTCATCCATTCTTTCCTTCGATTGTTCCTTTCCTGTTGTTGATTCGGTTTCCTGACTGGTCTCATTTACTTCAGGGCTTTTCAAAGAGTTGTCAATCTCTTTCACTTCAGTGTAATAGTTTTCTTCTAGGATAGCTTTGTAGCCATCCTCGACAGTAATGTTCTTCTTGAGGTAAAACCAGTTCTTGAATTCTGGTTGGTTTGGAACCCCTCTTTCCTGCAATACACACTCGGTTACAGTAATGATTGATAAATGTTTTTTTTTTAATTAAAGGATTAATAGAATATACAATATTTTCTAGAATGAGATAGATATTGAAATAAAATTATAATAACAACATATTTTCCTGCAATAATGCTAGAATATACTGGAAAAGATATACATATCTGAGAAAATTTCTAGTGAAATGTCCCTGGAATACCTTCAATTTGTGCTTATAAAGATACTTTTTTAAGTAATTGGAGTATTAAGCATAAGACGAGAAAAGGTCTGGTAGCGATTCTCGGCCTCAATAGCAACAAAAAAGGTCATATGGACTATGGCTCACCTTATTTGTCACACCTATCTCTATCAGGTTTCCATCTGTTCAGAAATTGGGACAACTTCCTCAAGGGTAATATTTTTGAAAATAATTATGAAGTCAAATACTTGTTTTCAAACTTTATTTCAACGTGAAACCCGGAATTTTTCAGTTCTGGTATTAAAATTTTTATAGCACGTTGGAAAGAGTTTGTAGAAAATGAGGGTAATTATTTTGAATAAAAATGGTTTGATATCATAAAGTGTTTAACTAAATAACCTTTCCTTTTAAAACGGATGTTTCATTTGAAACGACCCAATACTATAAAACTATGACCAAGAAGTTTACCTGCATAGGAGCAAGAAGAGCCCTGTAAGCTGTCCTCACGGTGTATGGGTCTTCAGGTAGTTCCAAAGCTGCTGCTATTTGATTCCTCGTTGGGCCAACTCCTCCTTCGGCGAGAACCGCTAGCAAGGTTGAGTAACCCAACGGAGAGAATACATAATTACTCTTGTTCTGCCTCAACTGCCGAATCATTCACTATTAGTTATTTTTTTAACACAAGGGGCGTTAACTGTTTAGTAAAATATGAAAACCTTCTTACCTGCAGCATTGTTGTGCTGAGGAGGTTGGTACCCCTGCCTATGAACCCCATGTCTGCAGGTGGAGCAGCGGATACCACCGCTAACCCTAAAAGATTTTTTTGTAAATTAAATCTTTACATTTATTTCAATTAATCTTTATATTATTTGCATAGGTTAGTTATTGCATTTCTCACTGGCAATGACTTGCCTATTCCTCTGAAAATAAGACTGGTGAAATGTTTTGTATTTCCTGAAAGAGCGAAAGCGATGACAGAAACATTTATGAAAAAAAAACAGTCATGAGGCATTATAGGTGTGGGTGTACAGGTGTACACCCTGATTTTACATAAAAGTGCTAATAAAGTTTGAAAAAAAATACGGAAATCGCATAAACTATTAAACAACGAAAATGAGCTACCTTGGTCACATCATACGAAATGGCAAATATCAACTACTGCAGCTGATAGCGCAGGTGTAAATAGCAGTAGGAGATAAGGAGGGAGAAGACGAGGGTATGCATAGTTGCATAGTTTGGTCTCACAATTTTTTGTTAGGGCTGCAAGCAAAATTAGGATGATCATGCATAACGCTAAAGCATGCATCCGAAAAATATTCAATAATCTAATTTGCCAAATTTTAAAATCGTATATCGTCTTTCGAGACAAAATTAATAGCTTGCAAACATAACTAGACATCATCTCTTCCGACCAAAAGTTGATATTCTGCTTTTGTCGAAGGTCAGAACTCCCCCGCGGAAAAGTTCCTGGAATGTTTGTTTTTTCCAGAATGGTAAAAAAACTGGGAGTAAACTTGGGGTTGCCTGCGAACTAGTGATTGCCCTAACAACCAACAATGCTCTAGGTTAAACCTACAACCTACAATACCCAAGATCGCGGGTTAGTAGCCCGGCCGATGTTCTTAAGATTTTTTAAAGGGAGTAAAAGATCCTTTACGGATCGATACCTGTACGATGTCAGGTACTCGTTAAAAATCCCTATCCTAATTAAACCTGGATAGGCAAAATTTAGAGCTCCCAATGTAGCATCGTCCGATTAGCCATAGCAGCATAAAGTGACGTTAAATGAACAAACAAGATCCTTAGTTGTGCCGTCTTTCGGATTGAGAATCTCTCCAAATCTGTCTGATTGACACTTGTTAAAGGTCCTTATTATAATTTCGGGTAGCCGAAATTTAGAGCTCCCAATGTAGCATCGTCCGATTAGCCATTGCAGCATAAAGTGACGTTAAATGAATAAAGTACTCAGTTTTTCAACTTTGTTACCAAAATCAGCAAACTCCTTTAGTATTTTTATGGATTGAAGAAAGTTCGAATAAACTTTCCCAATAGAAATTGTATAGAAAATTACGTAGGTACATATGTCTGGAGACATACGTGGGAGAACCTATCTACCTGGGGAGATCCTGCATCCTCTATAATGTGGGTGCCCAAAATAAATGAGACGGATCTCGACAAATAACGTCCCTGCACAACCGTTGTCCAAATTACAATGTAGTCTTTACCGCATACTGAACCCAATACTCTTTGTAGGATTATTGGTGGACCTAGCGGTGCCGTTTTATTTTATTTATTATTTATTTTATGTACATATGTAAATCAAATATAATTTATTGTCAATATTTCCTTTTAATTTATTATTTCATTGGTCCAACTATGGCAATCTGGAAGGATTAGCTATCCTACGGAGTAAAAAGATCTAGATGTAATGAATATAAATTTCAACTGGCCTAAACAGGATTCCAATAAGAGTCGCTTCTGACTCGGGAATGCTAAGATAACAGATTGGCCTACCACAACCTAAAAGAAGATCTTCAAACGCAGAAGGACTTCTGCTAATAGATACCAACTCCCATTCTACGTATTTTGCGTGAATTAAATGTCCTATGAAAATTTAGATGTTTTCTAATGAGGTTTTTTGTCACGATACCACGTTTATTTTGCGATATTTAGGCATTGCAATTTGTTCAGAAAACATTAAGAAATTAAGTTACGAAATATTTCATTCTGTGTCTAACATTTTTTAAAACTTAAATGTTCAATTTAAAACAAATAATTGGTTAGGTGGAATTTCTCCCAGAGAGAGTTAATTGTATTGAGGGAAACAAAATCGTATCATTCCTTTAGTTTTTTGCCTAGAAATGGATTTAAAATACAAGCAAAACCTCCATTTCTAGTCAATGCCTGACTTAGCCATTTATGCATTACCAGAATAACTCATTTTGGAAGAAATTCGACTAAGCCACTTAATCACCGGGGCTGCAAATAAATATATATATATGATTAACTATCGACAAGATATTAATTAAATTTTCTTGGAATGTTTAAACTTACCATCAATATAATACCAATATACATATATTGATTATTTTTAGAGTACTTTAGTGGTATCCTTAACAAAAAATATTTTTTATTTTAATTTTCTGGAAAATTGTCACAATAAAAAAAAAAAAAGTTGCTGCTTATGTCTCAGAGAAAAACATCTCAATCTTCAGAATTTACATTCTAAAATTAGGTCTTCTTCTTAAAATAATAATAGATCTTTTTTTTTTTTTATTTCAAATAATAAACAAAGGAAAAAAAAACAAACAAAACGTCATTAAGTTAGATGAATATGCTTCAACTTTACCGAAATATATATTTTAGCTAGGAACGTAATATTATTTAATATATTTAAAATATTTACCTGCTATAAATAGTGAAGCAAATGGGATGGACATGACCTGGAACGAAGACTGGAGTGACGAGAATCCAGGCGGAGCGCTATATACTCCCTGGATAACGGGGAACTGCCCTGACCACCTCCCCGTCCATCTATATATTTATTTTGATCTTCTTCCTATATTACTTTTTTCTTCCTCTTATTCTTGGCCTGTTATGAAAGTCAGAAAAAATATCGTGTTAAGAAGATCTGGCGTTCAAAAGAAGCATTCAGCCGATATCGCTCCTTGTAAAGAACGTCATAACTCGAAAAATCTAATTTTTCTAAATAAATATTTGAAATTTCCATGTCAGTTTAAAAAAAAAAAAATGGTATTGGTGAAGCAAAGCATTCCTATTTTAATGATGGTATTGAAATTCTTTTATTGAACATTAGAAAATGTTTAAAAGCTTGAAACTTTTTTGGTTTTTACTTATGTCATTATTATCACAAAAATTCAAGTTCAAACATGATGCAACTAAAAATATGATTTTACTAGAAAAAAAAACATGTTGTAAATGGAATATCAGATTGTCGTTCCTGAATTAAAAACCTTGAAGCAATACAATTGCTACCAAAGGCTTAACTCAAAAATGGCAAATTTTGAGTTATGTCGTTTTTTCGAAGAAGCGATGTGGCCCACCATTAAATTTAATTTTTAAAAAACAAAAATTTGGAATAATTCGTTTCTTAATTATAAACACAATGAAATGAATTATTTTAAACTCTAATTGAAAACAAATAAAGTGATCTTAAAATAAAATGAAATGATAAAAAATTAATAAAATTATATTTATAATTATTCAACCATCTTATTCATCCCTTATATAAAGAAAAACTGATTTTATCGGCTACACCCGTTTCCCAACAAGGTACTTAAGGTCATTAACCCAACTCCTTACATACAGAGGTATTTAAAATATGATAATGTGTGATTTGAATAATGTGAATGTAATAATTTAACTAATAATTTAGAAATTTATTACAATGGATTTTATGAAAGATGTGTAATAAAACATTAAACCATTTGGTCTTAAATGAGTTTCAACGTTTCGGATTAATTTGTGTTATTTTTTTTTTAAATATTTTTGTTTTGAAGAGGAAAGATTTGCCCTGCCCGGGATTCGAACCCGGGTAGTCTACTTCTCCTACTACTTTTGCTGGCGACCCCTGGTCGCCCAATGGTTAGAGCACTGCTATGGAGAAGTCAACGACCTGGGTTCGAATCCCGTCATGGGCAAATCTTTTCTCTTCAAAACAGAAATATTTAAAAATAATAACAATTAATAAAAAATAAAAAAAAATTATTTTTTGTTATTTGACCCTTGTTCTCGAAAGTGAGAATTCCATATAGATATGTCCGATCTATATTAAAGCATATGGAAGTTTTCCATTACAAAAACTATAAAGAAAAAGCATTTATTGATGTTTTTCTGTTCCCAAGAATCTTTAAATTATATTGACGTTAAAGATGTATTCGAAAGTATCAGACTGAAACTTTCTCATAGATAAATAGCAGGTTCGCTAAAATGTGACATAAGAAGACATTTTAGTAACATGTCGAAACTCTTGTTAAAATCGTCTGTTCCAGTTCTTCTGTCACTTCCTATAAGTCTATAATTGTAGTATATTATCATATTTAAGAATATGATATAAATAATATAAGAAATTTTATGTCGGTACATTTCCATATTCGTTATTACAACTTGAAGGCATTTAGATGAATTTCTCAGTTTTGGGATCCATGGTATATTTTAATCAAACACTATTAAATAAAAAAATTTCAAAAAAGGTAATTTATGGATGTGTTTTAGTTTTGGCGGTCCTACTTACCTACTGTAATATACTCCTGTAAACTTTTTTTTTTTTTCTTAGCCCCTTTAGGTTTGAAGATTGTTAAGTAGGAATTTTTGGATATGAAGGAAAGGATCTCTTGTACTGTACTATGTACATTTTAAGAGGAGGGTGAGAAAAAGGAGAAGTTCTAATTCATTTATTTATATTCACTAACTACATATTTTTCCGCTGATGGGGCTCACCGTGTCCTTTTATTTTTATTTGTTTATTTATTTATTTTCTCAGTCTAGGCTGAGATTACATACTTGATCTTGCCACGTTTGTGGCTGGGGTGAGAGTCGTGAAAAGTGGGTTTGAACAGTATTCCAGGCAGTCGAAAAATTTAATATGTCCATGTTTAATGAAGCCTGTTACTGTCGGTATGTCGAGAGTAGTGTGTAGGAGCTCCGTTTTGGTTTTATGTCATGTCGTGTGTTTTACTATGCGTTGCAGTACACCATTCTGGAATTGTTGGAGCGTTTTCGCCGTTGCAGGAGAGATGTTGCCTAACAATGGTGCTCCGTAGAGGAGCGCCGGCCCTAGGATGCCCTTATGGATTGCCAGCTTGAGGCGGAGGGATAAGTTAGGAGATGTAAGTAGGGGGTTAAGTCTGTAAGACTTGGTCCTAACCGACCTCAGTTTCTTTTGCAGTGGTAGGCTAGTTTCAGGTGTCGGTCAAGGGTTACACCTAAGTAGACTATGCAGCCCGCTGGTTTGTTTCTCGTCCCGCTACCCTATAGACCTTAGGGAAAGAGTGACGCTTTTTCCCCTGAAAGGAGAAAATTATGCAGTCAGTCTTATTAGGATTTACTGAGATGTTGAGTCCTTCTAGCTTCTGTGTGATTTTCTCACAGACCTCCTCCGCCTGCCGTAGAGCTCTCTCTGCGCTGATCGAGCAGCTGTAGATAGCTATGTCGTCGGCATAGGCAGCTACAGTAGCTTTTTTGTAGTTGGCTACAACAGTTTCAGCTGTGTATATTGAGAAAAGTACTGGAGATACCACAGACCCCTGAGGTACTCCGCAGGTGAATGCGATGGCTTCCGAAAGTTATAAATTGGTCAAATGAGCTATTCCTCTTTGCTATTTCTCTCTTCGGAGTTGCTTCAGCAATATGGTTTGTATCACGTCGTTGCCTGGTGCTTTATTCCCCTTCGTACGAGGGAGAATCGCCTTCAACTCCTTCGGAAGTACAAACATATAGTTGTTCCCTGTTTCTTCGGCGGGTAAGTCAGTTTGTGTAGGGTCTGTTCTTCTAGTGATGATTCCACCATAGTGATCCGAAAACTTGGTGACTTGTTCTTCTACTGTCAACAGTTTGTTCCGTCGTGGAGTAGTGTAGAACTTCTCTTCTTCGTGCTGGTTTTCAAGAGCTTCCAGAATTTCTTGTAGTAGCCGTGCGTGGACATCAGTTTTTCGTGCCACTGTACTGTCCTCCATTGTTTAATGAGTTTACGAATTAGCGTGGTAAGGGACTTTACCACCGATTTCGTCTCATAATCTCTAGTCCTATACCACTTATTCTTCCACTTATTGTGGGTGGCGATAAGGTTCAGAATGTGATCTGGCATAGGATGTAGAGCTGGTGGAAGTGGCCTGAATTTCGGAATTGCTTCGTCAGCGGCTCTTCTGATTGTTTCTGTGAAGAAGTCCACGTATGCATCTACATCACTTCTCGTCGGAGTGTGGGAACTGTGCAAAACACCTATGCAAAAAAAATTATAACGTATTCAATCGTCAAGCTTGAAAAGTTTTCTCTTAGATAGGAAGCCTGTAAACAATGTTACTTTATTTGTTTTGTTCAGCGAAAATATGTAGATTTTGCGAGTAAGAAACACGTGAGCAAGCTCCTCAGATGGCAGAATTTTATCCGATATTAGGTAGCTACGACACAATACCTCCACAAATTATATACCTAAACCTTTCTGGTGCATCACTCTAGCTATTGGTGTAAACCGCATTAACATACGTGCAGTAATTATTTAGTTTACCGAGAACAAACGCGGCTGAGGACTTTGTTTTATAATATTGTTACGGTCACAGAGAGAAGGACGGGCGCGGGATTAACGTTTCTGGGACAGCCCCCTTATCGGCAGAGATCAAAGAGATCCTTCTCGTAGGTTCGAGATTTCCCCACTCCGTGTCGGCCTTGCTATTTAAATACCTCCTCGGCGCGAGTGGAGGCAGAGTGTATTAAACCAAGCGGTGTGATGAACATCTACCAACCAGTAATAAGTTTGTGTAATAAGTGTTTCAAGAATTGTGACAGTTTGTGAGTGTAATTGTGTGTCAGTTTGTTATAATTGGAGAATCTTACGGTCGGTGAACTTTAAATAGTAAACTGTAAGTGTTAATTACTAGAAGTTAATTAGTTAAGTAGTAGCTGCAATTTTATGGTATTTGCACAAATTTATGTAAATAGTTAAGCTATTTAGAATTAGTAATATTTTATATTATTGTAATAATTGAATATGAGTTAGGCCTAGATAATAAATACTTAAAATATTGTCATCGTAAATTTTATATCAGTTCAATAATTTAATTGTTAATATTATAATGCAATTGGGAAAAACCACAATGCAAAGCCTTATGTTTCGAAAAATACACCTACTTACCAGTCGACGTTTCGCCTATTCAGGCATTATCAAGACACCAAAATCAAAAAGGGGTTATGTGAATCGCATCTCGAAGAAAAAAGTGCAATACATCCCAACGATCAACAGCCCAAACAGGCTCAATTGCATTATAATAAATAATAGTGTTTCTTTTTGAGTTTTTGGCTCTATTTTAGTTAATTGTTAATAATTAATTGTATCCTTTTTGTCACTTTGTTAATAAATATTAGTATCTTTAATTAAGGAATAGTTTAATTCATTTTAATACCCAGTAGCCCGTAACAATGTGTAATAAAAATAGTAATAAGATAGTAATAAAAACCTTTACTAATCTGACCCGTGAAGAATATTGGGTTCATCACATAGTACGGTTTATACTGCTTCTGTACCAACGGTTTTGCAAGGGACTAATTTGGTCAAAATAAAACTCAGCCGCCAGATTTTCAACTCCATAAGGGTACCCATATTGCAGAGGATGGATCAGACCAAGAAGGGTCTTCAAATACCTCAGCGTCGATTCACCGCTGTTAACAGAATAAATAATTTATCTGCCACAGCCGGTTTTCGAACTTGGCGCATAAAATCAGTAACTTAGCATCCTACATACTGAGATATCCTTCTTCTCGACGTTGTTACTTGTAGGTTCCGATTTTTTTTTTGTCTCTGCACAGTGAGCAGAGCTGAGTGCCAACTAAGTCACCGTGACACTTAAGAACGTCACAAAGCATCTCAAGCCCAAACATGTATTAGTGACAATTTCCAAAGATTTAACGGTTCTGGGAGAAAATGGGTATCACTTTTTTAGGGAAAGCTACACTACATTCTTCTAGGGCATTAGATGCGCGGAAAAACATGAGATTAAAAACATATTGACCTTTAAAGTTTTTCCTGTAAAGCTGTAAAAAGGTTTTCCTACATATTATAAAGCTCTGAAAAAATCATGATTTTATTCTGATTCATTATAACGATTACGAAAACTCAATGGTGTTTGATTGCTAAAACTACTGAGAAAAAGATCATTTTTGTGTTTGGAAAAAACAAAATATCGATTCTTAAAATAAATTGAAACTTTGATATAACTGTTTTTTTTTTACATTAATTTATTGATATTTACAACTATAATAATATTACAACAAGTAAATCAGCTAATATGACATGAAAAAAAAAAACCACTTGTGGAGAAACTACCCATCGGTATCACTCCAATAAAGTTCTATGATAGAAGGTCTCGAGGCCATCTTCTTTTAACTTTGACCTCTTTTAACCTTAATTAGAAACGCCTTCAATATTTTGGTTATACTACTCTTGCTACGTATATGTAATGCAGGTTGTTTCTAAACAAGTTGAAGGCGTTACATTGCAAGGGCTGATTTTATAAAGCATCATTTTCCATTTCCGAATAAATAGTAACTTATTTATTTTTACAAGTTGATTGATACTGTGGAAATAAATGAATATTACACGAATCGGAAATTAAATTAACATTTTTGTGCTAAATAAGTTGGTGTAAATTTTACTTAATCCCCAAGTGCTTCAGTCCTAAGTTCCTACAAACCAATACACACAAGGCACATATCTTTTAGCACCAACATAGGCTACTTGTGTTACTTTTAGGCTAATGAAAAATATCTGTGACACCTAAAATTGAAGATAATTATGGATGAGGTGACAAAAGCAGGTATGGACAAAAATATGTTTGTCTGCTTTTATTTAAGAGAAATTAACTTAAAATTATGAGAGTAGATGTGGAATGTGAAAGATAGGTTAAATGTTTAAACATTTTTTTTTTCAAATTTAAGAATTAAGGAATGAGAAAAAATTTGTTTTACGTAACGTAATGCGTTTAATTTTCATTCTTTTTACTAAATATCTATATTTAGTTGTTTTTTTTACAAGGATTTGACATAAAGATGAAAATTGAATAAATATTTTCACTTAGAAAGCACATATACTTACTTACTAAGTGGATTTTACAAAAAATTGGATTTGATAAAAAGTTGTTTTTTTAATTGCCTTTATGTAGAATAATTATTACAAATATATTTTACTAAAAAACTGTATATATACATAATTACTCTGCCTACTATAGATTGAGTTTTTAGAAGAAAGGCACCTGAATAGTTAGATGGCTTAAACTGGGTGCCACATACAAGTAGACATGGGGTTTTTCTTAACTATTATTTAAATTTAAAAACATATACTTAAAAAAACCTGAGGACATTTTGAGGGTTGAATTTTATGAATCGTGTTGGTCTAACAAAACAACTAGCATAAAAAATTCCTAATAATTTAACATTTAAAAAAAATTGTAAAGTCAAAATACTAAAAGGATAAAGAAAAATAATTTTATAAAATAAAAAAGAATAAATTTATTCATAAAATAAGAAGTCTGAATACAGTATAAATGATTTTCTTAGCCTAATTTTAATCACAGCTACAAAAGATTAAGACAAATTTTGTTCGTTATTATACTAAAATACTTTATAGCCTTATTGTTACTTTTGTCATGTGTGACAGTCCATGGTATATCCAACACCTTTCGAACAGTAGCAAATGATATCACATTTTCATAAAATAAAAAATAATTTCCTGATCCATTTAATTCCTTTATGATTCTTTAGTTTATGGAGTCGATAACTTTCCAATAACTTCAAGTATATAATATTAATCAAGTGTATCTTTTTCAGATATTATTTTGCTAAATTTAACGTTCTCTTTTGGTTATGGTAACCATTGGTGAGTCATCAGACCGGATGATTAAAGCTGAATTGAGATCCAATTTTTCCTCTGCGACGATTTTGTAGTTGAGAATAATCTTGGAGATGATTGCTTTCATGTCCAACATGGCAAATTTTTGGCCTAAAAAAACATAAAAGTATCAGTCAATGAAGTAAATTGAAGTTTAGAATATAATGTATATATACACTTTTATAATTATTTTTGAATTAACTATATGAGATATTTTGTAATCTTAGTACATGAATTCATAGCTGTATATGCTAACCTATACAGTTTCTAGGTCCTGCTGAGAAGGGGACATAAGAGTATGGGTGTCTTCCTTTTGCATTCTCGGGCAAGAATCTGTCTGGGTCGAATTTCATCGGGTCAGGGAAGAGATCTGCTCTCCTGTGGGTGACAATTATCTGTGCTAAAATGTTGGCGCCAGCAGGAACAAGCATTCCATCTGAAAAAAACAAAAGCAGGTTTCAGTACTTAGTAGGTTCATTTTTCACCAGAGTAAATATGTATTTTGTGTTTGCTGTGATGAATGAATAGGGTTTGTTTGTAGCGCATGCAGATCACTTATTCGGTAATTATAATTATTTATATGAAATAACTTCATATGTTTGAGAAATTTAACATGTAACCTAATTATAAATCCTAATTAACATATAGTTTCATTCACGATCTTCAATAAATTATAATGAACATTTTTCAATAGGTTGTTAACCATTGTAAAAATTTTGTTGACTTAAACAAAGCTGCTCAAACTCAGAGGCTACGAAGAAACAAAAAAAAAAGTAGAACGGGTAGAAATATGTTGGATTCATATTGATGCGAATGAAGGTGTTAGTATGAGAAAGTATATTTGTTTACTAAGATTTTAGAAAGCATTGCTGATTTTATTCACAAATTTAATTGTAATTGTTTTATTTTGAGTTTTTTTATTAATATACATGAGTTTCATTATGAGTATTTTATTTTATATCATAAGTAACAGATATCTCAAAAAAATTTGCATGCGTTTTCCGAAACAGACCCAATGAATATTTAAAAAACCTATGTATAGAATTATAGGTAGTCATCAAGGATTGGAAAAAAGGAATACTAGCTACCCCCAACAATACCATTACTGCTACTAGAAGTATTTCATTAACATTTATTTATGGTTAGGATTATTAAAAGTATTGATTATTCATATGAATGCTTACAAATTAGACTTTATCAGTCATTATACATTTTTTTAAATATTTGTATATTTTAATTTTTAAATTATATATGAGATTATCAGAAACATTATCGAACTATACATCTTTACAACGTATATATATTTAAAGTCATTGTTATGTTTAGAACAAATTTAGTTAAGTATTCCATAGAAAAGCTTCATATGTTTCAAAATAAAACACTCTAGGACTTTGAGAGTAAACTAAATTAAAAAAAAAATATGATAACAAAATTGTTCTTATTTGATTTTCTTGTTTCCTTTACTTAGCTTATAAAATAACGTGACAAAGATACAAATACCTTCCTTTTGCATTTCTTATGAATATTTGTTATTGGAACTAAAAACAACAATAATAAAGAAACTATTCTAATAATATTTCACTTAATATTTGATTCATTCATTCCAATTCTTTTGGAAAATCCACAATCATTGCGCATTATTTCTTCATTCTTTATTTTATATTATAAACTACTGCATTTCATCATATCCAGCAAATTTGATAATTATTACTTATTTGTGTCACAGATTTGAAGGAATATGGAAAATTATGGTAATTAATTAATGTTCTTCATCATATGTTTTTTTAAGAGGAAAAGTTCATAATAACATAATAACATGGTGGTAATCCAATGAGTGGTAATATTAATTAGTTAATAAATATTAAATGATAATTGAGATTACTTACTGCTTGGGAGAATAGTGTCCTGGGTGACAGTCCTGCCAATAGCAGGTACTGAAGGGAATATCCTGAGAGATTCCTTTATAACCCTATCTAAATATTTCATATTGTTTATGTCTTCTTGGCGTAATTCTTCGTCACCAATGATGCTTGATACTTCTTCATAGACTTTCTCCTACAATTTAAAAAAAATTATAAACAGTGAAAAAATTGGTGAAAAATATATGTATTCATGCATTCAATCACTAACCAAGATTTATTTATGCTTTTATATCTAAGAAATTCATATTAAATAATATAAAAATATATGCATGATTACGTATTCACTTTTTTATGTACTTTTATGACTAGAGCCTTGAGCTTTAACTTTTTTTGTTTCTTGACTGATTTGGTCATATTTACATATAAAGTGTGATCTCTTTTATAATGTATTGGTTTATCTCGATGAATAATTAATTTTCTTCAACTTAGTTTGAAATTTTACAGTGATATTATTTATGATATAACTAGCTTATGCCCACGGCTTCGCTCGCGTGGAATTTGGTATGCCACATAAAGTTTCGTGAAAGATCATTTTAAATAAATAATATAATTATTTTTTAAAAATATAAGTTACTCGTACATCCAAAATTTCAGATGTCTAACTTCAAAACTGATGGATTCTATACAACCTTTGAATCCCTATTACATTAAAGGGGAAACCCTTGGGGTGGAATAATCCAAATTTCTTTCTTAAACTATACAAAGAACCTATCTACAATTTTCAAGATGCTAAGTTCCTGATTTGCCTTTAATAATGTACTATAACGGGGAGGGCACATGCCCCGTGCCCCCACAGAAATCTGCCCTTGCTGTAGCATATGATGTATAACCTATTTTACTCAATAAGTTTCATCCAAATCCGTTCAGTAGTTTTTGCGTGAATGAGTAACAAACATAAATACAAACATTCGCATATATAATAATAGTATGATATCAAAACAATAGTTTCACTCATGTTCTTTCTGTTATTTTAACAACTATGATCATATGATTTGCCTTTAATTATGTAATATAATGGATTCTCCACAGCACCTAACAAACATTCGGGGGGGGGGGGAGCCCCATGCCGTGCCCTCATGCACCCCAACCTAAATCCGCGCTTGCTATAGCCTATGTGTTATTCTGATGTATAACCTATATTACTGTAAAGTTTCATCCAAATCCGTTCAGTAGTTTTTTCGTGAAAGAGAGACAAACATACAAACTTTCACATTTATAATATTAGTAAGATAAAGGAATCATATTAAGAAAATTTTTTTTCTGGAAAAATTTCATTAAAATAAACTTAAAATAACTTCTCTCCATTCAAAAATAACTTTAAATAAACTTTAATTGGTAAAAACTTTGTATACACAAACATATATTGGAATATACCTGAATTTCTGGATGCCTTCCAAGGAACCACATGGTAAAAGAGAGGGATGCAGTTGTCGTGTCATGTCCCTGTGAAATCATTTTTTTAAAATGAATTAA
This sequence comes from Arma custos, assembly GCA_037127475.1. Lineage (NCBI taxonomy): Eukaryota > Metazoa > Arthropoda > Insecta > Hemiptera > Pentatomidae > Arma > Arma custos. The sequence goes on from CM073762.1 coordinate 99,637,406, forward strand.
CTAGAATATTACTGAGCAAATATAAATATATTTTAAATAATACATTACTGTAATAATTTAAAAATCCCTAACTCTTAATCCTTCTAAATATTAAATAAATTCAAGATAATAATCAATAACATTGCTTTATAATTTCCTTCTAACAAGCAAATAATTATAACTTACTTCGAACATAAATGTTGTTACTTCATCTTTCACATCTTGTTCTGATTGAAATGCAGGATGCTTTTCCCTTAACATGTTTAGCAGTAATTCTAGAAATGCTGTCCTCTTCTTCACTCCTATGGATATAAATATTAATTTTTATTTACGTATTTTGTTTTATTTTGTTATTATTATTATTTTTACAGGAGTATAGTATACCTTCAATTTCCTCTGTGGCTTTCTTGCTAGCTACATTATTAGCTACTTCCTTTTTTGTTTTGATTACCTTTATAGAAATACATATTCATATTAGTGAGAGTCTAGAGCATATAATTATTATAGATTATAATAATTATGCTACAATTGTACTATAATTTATAAACACAAAAACATGTTTTTATATAAATTTTGAAGACAATTGTTTTTAAATCATTGTAAAATTTATTTAAAAGAGATCAACATATTTGACTATAGTATAATTTGCTATTTGCTATTGCAATATGCAGAAATAAGTACCAAATAATGATAAGAAGAACTGACAAATATCAAAATGTAATGAAGTAAAGTAAATAAGAAAATCCAATATAATAATGCATAGGGATCTCGGTGAGGTAAGCCTCTTGGGCCACAGGTCAATAGTGCTATGTTCACATTGTAAGGGTATGTATAGGTGAATCGTACATAAGTCAATAATTTTTATGGTAGTTAATGTGCTATAAAAATTATTGAAACAATCCATTTCAGTTTCTCTGTTATGAAAGGTATGTCAAAGGAAGCATCTATAATTTTTAATATTACTTTGTATTGGAGTGATTGAACTTTTTAAATATTGTAATATTTAATACTGAATACTAAATGCAGAATTTTTTTATTCTTAATTAATGATTGATCGTGGGCTCTGAGTCATAAGCTCTACTGTTAAGTAATGATGGTTAAACATCCTCATATAACTTGGATTAAAAAAGTTCTGACTTTCTTATTTTTAAGAATTATAAAGAAGTTATATTATTTAAATGTGTTGTTATAATAAAAAAAATAAACAGTAAAATATTTTAAAATTTTAATATATCAGACCTACAAACCTTCCTTATTATGTTTGCCCTAATACCAGAAATTTGTTACCTACTTATGTCAAGGTGTTATACATTTTTTTATTAGTGAATAAATAATGTATTCACTGATTTATTCTGAGGTTAACAAGGGAAAAAAAGGGAAAAAATGACGAAATGTGGAGGAGAGATACCTGATCGGGAAGTGAATCCAAAATCTTCAGTAGACTTTTTTCTTGTTTTTTTATGCCGGTCAATGTGTAGACAGGTTCCATTCGGTAGAATGGATTATTCATTTTCTTCATAGTAACATGTGACATGCTATTAAGGCATAAAAGATATAAGTAGTTAAACACTTGATGATATTAAATTCTGATTAAAGTTTGTGGATAGAGATAACTAAATATTATTTACAAAGCTTACTTTAAAATAGATTGAACGTATTCATTTTTAGGATCGGTCTGTGCATTTATTTTCGTTCCCATAGCAGACTCTGAAATATTATTAGTCCATCAATTATGATTCACTGTAATTTGATGAAATTACTGTTAAAACAAATAAAGATCCATTTACCAGTCACTGTATCAAGAGCACAATTCGACAAGTAGTCTGTGATGTTGAATGCACCCTTTCCCACTTTTTCTTCCAGGCATTTTACAAGGATATCTGCACAATTGTTGAATACTGTAACGAAGTCTTCCAGGATCTTGAAGTGGAAGGTTGGTGTTATGGCCTTCCTCCTTTTGAACCAGAGGTCTCCTGCACAGAAAAAATCATACCATAATAAGAAATAAGTTGCCTGCTTTAGGAAGGAACAAAAATTGGGGGAAAGTCTTGTAAATTAAAATTAAATTTTACTTTTCTTGAAAATTAATGATTTTATAAAACTGATTAGAAATGATACCGTTATTAAAATTATTTTGTTATTCTTATAAAAAATTAAGAACTAATAAATTAATTTAAATACCTGTACTGATGAGAAGTCCAGTTCCTAGCCAACTCCTGAGATTTTTATACCCAACTGACTTGGTGATGAGAGTATTACTTGTCAAGAGCATCTAGGAATAAATTCATATATGTTAAATTTTTTACATTAGTCGTAACTAAAAAAAAATTATAAAATGAATAGTATTAGGTTCTCTGGAAATCTTTATAAATGTAAAGATTTATCAATCCTCTTTGGAAAAAAAATGTACGCATCTGTAAGATTTTGCTACTTGGTAAAAATTCAGTCTTTACTAATCTTAGCATAATTTTGTTTTACGAGTCCAAACACGTTCGAACGGGACCTAAACGGCTAGAAATGTCAATGAAGTTTGAGCCGAAAAGAGTATAACTGTTTAACGGTGGTTCAAGAGATTTCCAGATCTCCATCTTGACCCTTGAAGACAAAGAAGGCCATGAAAGACGTTCTTCCCTAAATGACAATGTTCTACGAGCTTTTGTGGAAAAAATACCAGTACAACTTTTCTAGGACTGGCAGGGAAACTCGAAGCCAGCAAATCAACTGTCGATGACCATCTTAAGGAAGGATTCTGCATTACTTTCCGGACAACACAATACACAACGCTAAAGTATTAATAGTTACCCTTTTAATGTCCATAAAGTGAAAATTTAAAATTAATGAATCTTAAATAAATGGCATCCTTTTGTATTTATTTTATATTATTTTTTATTAATGGTTATAATTTTTAAATATCTTTTTTTTTTAAGAGAAGAGATTTGCCCTGACCGGGATTCGTACCCGAGTCGTCCTCTCCGTGACAGCGCTCTTACCAATTGAACTATCAGGGATCGCTTCACAGTCAGGACAAATCCGTTCTCTTCACCGATCACACAACCCTGTGTTCTTGCAATTTTTGCGATATTTTTAATATGTTCATTAGGAATGAGGTAGCTCAGTTTGTAAGGACACTATGCTGTAAATTGGTTAGTAATAGATTCAGACTGGTTGTGGTAGATAAATTATTTATATGGCTATCAACTATGGTTCAACCCTTTTGGATCTGCAGATCCTCTTGAAGCACATCCAGCTCCTACAATAGAAGAAACTGGGGATTGAGTTTTTGAGTGCCCTTTACACTTGGTAATACTAAGATTTAATACTTATATATATATATATATATATATATATATATATATATATATATATATATATATAAACTGTGTTAATTTGTTACCTGTATGTCATCCGGGTCAGAAATAAAGACGTGAAGGGTTGGCCCTAACCAGATCCTGTAAACTGATCCGTACTTCTCATATGATTCCAATAAATTAGACAAAAACTCTGCAATAAAGAATATATAAATAAATTAATTAAATATCACAAAAGTACCTTTTAAATCTCCATAAAAATTTCTTTGCATTGGACTATCAGGATCTATCAGGACATTGCAGTAAGTAGGATTTTATTCCGAGAGGTTTATGATCGTTGGTAAACTGTAATTCGAAATGCGATTCTAACTCCAAAAATCTGTTGTCTTTTTTTTTTTAATTTTTTTGAACCCGTGATGTAGGGTATAAAAGATTCTTATTCAACCACTATACCAGAGGTTATCCGTCCCTACCTTTTTTCTAACCCGTTATGTACTAAAATATTATCACCACTATTGTAAAATCCTTGTAGAGCTTTTGTTATTTGAAACATTCAAATGAAAGAATAATAATGGAGAACGGAGATACTTGGGGGGTACAGTCAAAAAAACACCAAATGAGTACAAGACTTATATTTAATGTGTGCCGACGATTCGACCTACCTTGTTCGACCTTATTCGACCATCTTTAGGGCAACTGGGAGAGGCGGCTGAGTGGACCGGCTAACCAACAATCAAGTTGGTTAATCATTGTTGGTTAGCCGGTCCACCCAGCCGCCTCTCCCAGTTACTCTGAAGATGGCCTAGAAGGTAGGTCGAAACGTCAGCACACATTAAATATAAGTCTTGTACTTATTTGGTGCTTTTTTGACTGCACCCACCAACTATTTCCGTCCTCCATTGTATCATTTAGTCAACTATTTTCCTCTCAGACATGAAAAAATAATAATTTTCAAGAAATTAAGAAGAATGTTTGGGTGCTCACTACCTATACCTGTATGTCTACATATTGTAAACTATACATTGTATAGTTTGTTTATACAATGTAAACTATACATTGTATGCCTTACAATGAATATCTACACTAGTATTATACAATACTACCATAGTGTACAATGTTGGCCCTTAAAAAATCGAATCCATTATTTCATTTTATTCTTGATTTACTCATTTACAATATCCTGCTTAATTTGTCTTAAAAGTAAACCATCAATACACACAATAATGCTTTCTTGAGCACAGACTCATAAAATCACACATATGAACTACTGCTGAAGTAGAATACGTTGAATCATCGATGAAATGCTAACTTAGGCAAAGACATAGTAATAATTATAATAGCATAGTTACTAACGTGGTCCTGATATTTTGAAATTAAAAATGTTTCCGACGATCGGTGATGTAGGAGGCCCTGGTATCTTGTCCCCTGCCTCCTTGATCTTGGGGTTCGGTCTCAGGGCCCACCAGGCCATCAAGCAAAGGATAAGGGCGATCACCAATGGCACCATATTCTGCAAACATACCGATATTATTGTAAAGTAAACGTTTAATCGATTTAATTCTTAAATATAACGTGCAATAGTAGAGAGTCCCGTCGAGTTTGCGATAATCGTCTTTTGCGATGTATCGAGATTTGGTATAAATGAAAGAGAAATGATGTTATCGATAGTCTTCATGATTAACGATTATCTAATAGTCTCAAGGCAGACTCGATGAAAGTACACACACTCAAAAAAACTATCGTATCTGCTAATTTAAGATTATTAAGTACACTCATCATATTTTATTTTCTATCAAGCTAATTTCTTTACTGTAGTTTAATGATCAATACACACACAGACACACATATGTATACATTATATAATACCGTTTAATTTCAATATTTATATGTTCATTTGTTTATATTTTGAATAATTATCTCCGTTTAAGTTATCCATCTTACTCACACTTATAAAATTCCGTGTGTTATACTCGCAGGTCCGGATCCTAAGCATGGAACAAAGTTTTTGTGTCCGCCTTCAATACCATGGAAGGTGGTGGGGCATTTTCGGTCTAACAGTTTTCTAATTCACTTATAAAATGTATCTTTATAATAATGATTATAATTATTTTTTCACATAAAAATATCACTTCTTAAAATGAAATACTAAAATAATTTGACAAGTGGAGTGGCTCAGTGGTAGAGCGCTGAGCTGCATTGCGAAAGTCCTGGGTTGAAATCCCGCTGCTGGCAAGACTTTTATTTAATGTCTGCAGCCGGAGACGAATCCCATGGGATCTAGGACCCTCTTGGGGCTCACCCAGCCTCTATAAAGTGGGGTAGCCTCAAAATAAGAGAGAAAATCTGACGGTTGAGCGTGATATAAGATAAATCATCTCCGTGCTCTACTTTTGAAAACCTCTCCTAAGAGAATTCCCTCAGAAAGGAAAGACTTATCATCGAACTCCTTCCAGAAAAATATAACAGTTATTATTTAAAAAAAAATGATCGTGAAATTCAATAGCATTTATTTTTAAGAGCTACAACAATTTTATAACATTATATTATGTTATATAACATATAACGTTATATTTATAACAATATAACACTTATTAACGAGAAAAAATGACGACTTATTTAAATAAAGCATAACAACAATGTTTTTTCCCAACCTAAACGCAATAAAACTTCCTTTTCCCTCTCATTTAAACATACATATTTATTGTATAAATTAGTTAAACAATCAGATAAAACGTGCTTATGAAAAACGTGATTCATATTATTTATGATTGATCGAATTGATTATTTTATTTCATTATATTTGTGTATTTTTTTATTATCTGTATTTTTTATTCAACACCAATCAGTCCAGCTCATTAGTAGATTTAACCTCCCTTTCAACAAAGAAACTTAAGAAAAACCCAATATAGAATTTATGTTGATTTTTTTTCAAGTTTCCTTAAGTAGCTACTTCCTTACATGTTTCATATTATTTATGCAATTATCTCTACAATCCTTGACAAATTATTTATTGATAAGCTATTTCTTATAACTAAACAAATAATTATATTAATTATAATTAATAATTATAATGCTCATGGCATAAGAAGATACATTGTTCACAGATACATTAAATCTATAATAAAATAATGTAAATGTAATGCATTTATTACGGTATGCAATAAATTACCAAGATGAAGCTATGGGGAACGTTATTTGATAAGTCATGCTTTATTTATATTTTTTTAATATAATACAGATAAATTCATAGATATGTTTTAATTAATTGGTTTATCAAAATATATAATAAATTGGTTGAATTACAATTGGAATTTATTATACTTGTAATTATAAAGTGAACACAGTAATATTCATCTTCGTGAAAAATCTAATTGAAGATATTCAATGTTATGGTAGTCATATGAGATCGTTTTTTATTTTGTTTTTTGCTTTTGTTTTCTTTGAACGACATTCGACGAACCAAAACGCAAAGTATATAATGACGAAATGAAATTAAAAATTAAAATATTCACATCACAATAAACGCTCGTGAAAATATCTGCAGCTCCGATGAATAAGTGGCTAAGGCGAATTTGCCCAGAATGAGCTAATGGTACTGAGAGAAGCGGAATCTAGTAATTCTCGTAGTGCAGTAGTCAACAGATGTCTCGGCTAGTATTCTTTTGCTTAGCCCTTGGTTTATTTATTATTGAAATTATTTTTATCGATATGCTCGTATATGTATATGATTGTATATTACCTGGGTTATTCAAATTTTATGAGTGTACCTGGGAACAATCCTCTCTGTTTGATTTAATTATTTAAATCTTCACTATTTATTAAGTTTTGTTAAAACTTAATTAATAGTGTAGTTAATTAATTAAATTAATTAAAATAACTAAAATTTGTTAAAAATTAAATTTTTGTGGTTATGAATTTCGTAGTCTCGATAACTTCTCGTTTTTTTTTTTGTTTGTTTTTTTGCAAACTTTCCTTTTAATCGTCTGATGCGTTGTTTCGATTTTAATATTTTCCCGTTCCATTGAGTTAATTTATTAATTAATTTATTAATTAATTCATTGGTTTCGCTTAACACTTGTTCGATTGTTTGAAGAGGAAAGCCCTGTCTCAATAATGATTTTTATCACTGTGAGAAATATGATAATTAATGATTCTTTAATTTAAGAATAAACAACATGGGAAACATATAAGAGCTTACAATACATATACGTTCGCAATGATAATGCATAATAGAAAAAAAACTTTATTTTTTCAGCTAATTAATAATAAATAACTTAATGTGTAATAAATTATTATAATAGGATTTTAAAAGTAATTATTTATTTATTTATAACGCGAAAAATTATCAAATTTTCACACGATTATTGTTTCTTGTCTCCTATCACGTTAAAATCAAATCGGTCAGTTATTCATGTCGATATCCGTCACGATTAAAATGTAAAGCACGACAATCGTTGAAGGGTATTGGATTCAGTACTTACTATGGATTGTACATTTTCAAAGCCAACGGATGTGCAAGGATGAATTGGCACATCCAAAAAAAAAGGTTATTCTCCCCTATAAGGGTTACTTTATTATGGTTACTCGCTTTATAGGGGCTACGTGAGCCCCTTGAGAATTTCCGGATTGATATTACTAAACTTTTTACATTTTAATGAATAAGAGATGGATTTTTTTTTTGCCCTAAGATCATTATTACATCAACATCGCCTCAAAATAAATTGCGCTAATGTAATAAGAAGTATTAATGATTATTTGAACATGGAGTGCTTTCATAAAAAAGACCAAAGGATCTCTATCAAAAACCCGAATGCCATTTTCTGCTAATGTTTTTATAGAATAAAAAGAGTAATTACATTAATCGCTCTTATAAGTTTCTAGTTCTCCGAATTCATTCACAACATAAATATAAACTCGTATAAATTCAATAATTCCACACTTATTGGTAACTTTTTCATGACAAAAACATTTCCGAAAATGAATACTTTTCATTTTAGCAATTAAAACAACAGTTGCCTAACGATATTTTAATGAATTTTTTTATTTTTTTTCTTCAAAATCTTCTATAGAGCGTAAATTATGAAAATTAAAATACTCACTTGGTAAAAAATGAAAATAAAAAATACCCACTTAATATGACAGCTATAGCTTAGGGTTTACTCCAAATTCCAATATTGACTTTTCCGCAATTTCCGGTTCTTTAGTTAAGCAATGTCTTAGGTCACCGAAAGTTAAGGTTAATGTCCTTTTTTTGATAGAGATCCTTTTTTTTTATCCTGAGTGCCTCACATATAAGCTAAGCCCCTACAAAATTAGCTTTTATATAAGAATTAGTCTGATTTTACTGTATAAAAAAATCAAAAACTTTTTTTTTCCAGAAATAATCCAACTTTTCCCTACTGTACATTACTACATTTATTCCCTCATCTGGTCCGTTTTCCGATCTATTTACTATATTTGAATGTGGAATATTGAGAGAATTAAAGCTATATTATGTGACTATAATCTACTTAGACTTCCATACGATAATTATACTTACTGTATTGAGAGGATACTGAGACTGACTATGCCTTCTTGACTACCAGAACAAATATATAAGATCTCTTATCACGGAGGCTCGTCTGTGGGAGGTGTGTCCCTTATCAATGACCTCTGTTATCAATGACGTAGGTATCGATATATTTCAAACTCAGCGCTCGGTTGTCGGGATGGGAAGTGCAGACAATTATTGATTCCAAAGTCCACATCCTCAAGAACATAAGTGATTTATGTCGATGTTATATTTTGGGAAAGCGTCCAAGCGCGAGTTTGGCAAAACATTATAGACAATATATGACAGTTGTTCTCCAAATAATATTATGTATTATTTATTCTTATAGTGTTTGTTGTAGGAGCTAATTAAGATGGCATAGCTTTCATAACATCATAATTTAAATAGAATATAATTAGATGAGTGGGGTAGAACACTGAGTTGCTATTCCGGCTTTAAATTCGGCTGTGACAGATAATTTATTTAATCTTTAACAACTGTGGTTGGACCCTCTGGCATCTGGCAATACTCTTGGGGCTCACCCAGCTTCTACAAAGTAAGTACACTTAATTAGGGAAGAACCTGGCGGTTGAGCGTCATCTCAGAAAAATCACTTCCCTGCACAACCGTTGTACTAGAAACAGTGCTGCCTCCGGGTTCAGTGAATAGAACCCAAGATTCTTCATGGGTTGTAGAGGCGCTAATTAAATACAATAAGCTAATTAAAATTAAATTGGCACTTGCTTTCGTCATCAAAATCAATAATTTGTTTCGATACATCGATACATCATGAAAGGGAATCGATAGGAGTGGTATAATAATAAATTGAATTTCGAATTATTGGCTATTAAGATTTTTTTTCAGATAATTTTTATTGGGTAAAGTTGGCAATATTGCTATTTCATTATTTTTACGAACTGGTAAACACTAAAATAAATACATTATTAAATAATTTCTTCACTTTTCTACTAAATACTATTTTGCTTGATCCATCACAATACAGGGGCTCACCCAGAACAGGAGTTTTTAGGAGGAGGAAATCTCTGGGGGGGGGGGTACAAGCTCAATTATAAAAAAAATATATACATCTCCTTACTTCCTAATTTAATATTGACATAATCAAGATCGATACAGCTAACCAAACAGATACACGTAACCAATTATTTTTTTTAAGTTTAAGTGGAAATCCGACAGTTTACGGATGACCATAGAACATTTTATAATTTTTAGAGCTGGCCTGGATTCTGCCATACATGTTTTTTATTATAGGCCATATAGGTTTATTTTAATTTTTATATTTATACATTCTTCTTTGAGGAATCACCAATGTTAATTTGCAAAGTATGTTAATTACTTTGGGAAAAAGCTTCATAGCAATAACAATAGTGTAATTCATCAAAATAATTCTGGCCTACATAATGTCATATACCGAAAATAATCCCGTATCAGAAATTTGGTTTTTACTTAGATTACATTTGGTCTCTTAATTTATAATGGGATAATAGCGCAATACCGCATCAAGCAATCCTCTTCTATGTTGAGTTGTTAGATTATCGAAACATAATTATTCAGCTCTTATGGAAGTTTGCTCAAAATGTACTCCTTGTCTTGTGCATTCCCATCTCCCTCAAGGATTCCTCTAGTACTTATCTGCTTAGATCAACTTTGATGATGAAAGTTCTTTTAATTCACTTGGAAATATTGTATGGATAATTCGAACTTGACATATTGAGTGACTGTATTTAAGGAATCGAATTGATCGATGGGCTTTTCGCCATGTGTTAGATGCTATGTAAAAATTTAACATTTAATACAAAAACATTATATTTAAAAAAATGTGGTCCACCAAAACGAAAGCAATTATATTAATACAGCCTTTTTATATTCTTCTTTGAGGAGTCGTTCGACCTTAGTATTGAACTTTTTTTTTTTAGGTTTTAACCATTATGTAAACAAACAGGATTATTTGTCGATACAGCAACTTAGCTCAGCTTAAAGTAATTGCGATTTTTACAATACTACTTTTAAAATTAAATAGAAAAGACAAATATTGGTTTCAAAGTCTCGAATTCCTTATCTCAAAACGTCGCATGGAACCAACCCTTGAGTACCAATGATTAAGTACTTAGAAATGGCCCGTATTTCTTCTTTGTAATCAGTATGGAATTTTTAAGTATGAAAATCATGCTTGTTCGCATTTTTAATTGGACACTATCTAAGTAAGGAGAGAATGATAATGTAGAACTGTCTGATTGTACTGTTTGTTGGTTGATTAACGTCATTTTAGGCTGCTGTGGCTAATCGGACTGTACTACAGTGGGAGTGCCACCAGGGATTTTTAATGAGTGCCTGGCTTCGCACAGGTTCGAGACCACCATTTTATGTGCCATCCGAAGTATACGGAATCACTAGCATTTCTTTATTCCCTCTAAAAAATTTCAATACCATCTGCCGGGCAGCGAACCAACGATGTTGAGCGTACTAGACCATGCTAACTACTATACTACAGATGACCCCATGATTTTGATGCCAGCAGAGCTTTATAGGATATCTCTGTAACTTACACCCCTAAGTCAAATAACACTACTTGACAACTTTATTGCGTAAAATTCTACAGTGCTTATTCACTTAATCACCGAATAATATGTGTAAATAAAGTTTGAGTCTCCGTTAGAAAAAAAAATCCGAAAGTAGTTTAACTTATGCCATTTAAAATAAAAAAATAATAAAATCAATTTTGAAGATTCTGAAGTTCGATTTATTATAAGGCGAGGAAACGTTTCCCCTTACTTAATGACCTTTTTTTTTTTGGCAGTATCTCATCTGGTTATAAGGACAGCTTGGCTGTCACTAATATCTTGTGGATATATGTGTATTTATATTCATTTCGATGCAGAACTGATCTTCATGCAGAAGCATGACTATGCAGAACTTTGGCCAATTGATGAGGACATTGCAGACATATTGCTCGCAGGAACATAAACAGCCAAAAGGTTCACCCAACCTCACCTTGCTGCGAACCATGGTTTCCTTGGCGGCCGGCTAATTCCATAACTAGTCCCTTTGGTACAGTTTCCTACCCGCTGGGAACGAAACTGAGCAATCGGTCTAGATCCGATGATTATGGTTGTTCGGGGCTAACAGGTGTTGGAGGATCTATATTTCTTTCCCTCAACCAGACCGTCCCTAGATCAAACCTCCAGGTGTCTGTTTGACATCCTGGAAAACACAAAGCTATTCTCTTTAGATGTAGGAGTTCTTATTTATAAAATTGGAAACACTTCAGACATTTGGATTCCAATGAGGCATGAGAGTTGTATAGGTTTTAGTGATTCTTCATTGACCCGTTGAAAGTTTCCAAAATATTCTTGAATCCAGGGGGAGTGGTGGAATCCAGAACGACATTTTTAACTAAAGAAGTAATTGTCGTGAAGAGAATAATTATTATTAACGAAAAAAAACATAAAGACAACTATAATTGTAAATTATGGCTAATCGGACGATGGTACAGTGGGAGCTCTAATATGTTGCCTACCCTATAGGGATTTTTAACGAGTACATACAGGCTCGGGATCCCCGTTTAACGCTCCTTCCGAAGGACGGCGTAACTAAGTATTTTTTACTCCCTTAAAGGCTACGAACCCGCGATCTTGGATTGAGTAGTTTGTTACGGTGACCACTAGACCACAGGTGACCGTTGACATTGATAAGAGTTAAAACATACATTAGTTTTCTTTAGCTACGAAACTAACGATCAAAATGAATGATAATCAGTACAAAATATTACCTGCTGCACTGCTGTTGTTCTTGTTTGGTAGGTAACCTGCGAACTGGCAACTGAGGAGAGAATGATCATTTGATATGGGTACGGAAACCAGTGGTGCCAATTCCCGTTGGGAATAATTTATTTAAACAATTAAAAAAATTGTAATTGTGTGCGTGTGTGTGTGTGTGTGTATGTGCGCTTGCGCGAATGAGTTGTCTGGGCGTTTTACTTACAATATAAACCAAGATTTTATGGAAAAACGTTGATGACCTAAGGGTTTTAAGTCTTTAAACACCAACAAACAAAAATTGTATTTAGTGTAGCCTTTGAAAAAAAATTAACAATGCGGAACAGCAGAGCATACCCGCTGTTATTATAATATTGAAGTGATAGCGCCACAAAGATTTGTATGGGCTTGTAAAGTCGTTGGGCTTAGTAGTGAACGCATTCCTACAATGTTGAGAAGCGGTGAGTCAATTGAAAAATGTACAAGCGGTAGACCAAGGGGTAGGTGGGATAATTGCGTTGAGAATGTACGGATTTGGGTTTGGGTAGTAGCACACAGAAAAAAATTAAAGAAAAATTAGAAGGTCAGTAAATATGTTCAGAAGAAAACTTTGACGCCATGTTAACAATTTAAAACTTTGAGGACAGCTTTTTTTTTTAATTTTTCACTGCTTCTTAGTTTCATTTCTAGGATTGCATTAACCATGGTTCGGTTATTTGTTTTTTTCTTTTTGTAGTCCTGGTCTTTTTATAGCTATTTGTTTTTGAATGTATACAAAAAATTATTAAATTTTCATCAAAATTGACTTTGCAATAGTGATAATATGCCACACATGTACAGCAGTATAATTGTATGTTTCATTTAACGCCACATTCTGCAGCTATCGCTAATCGGACAATGCTTCAGTGAGAACCCTATAATAATTAGGATAAGAATCTAAACCAGTTTCTGGCACTGCACCGACTCGGGACCAACATTTTACATTCCCTCCATAACTAAGGAGTTTTTACTCCCATTCAAAATCCTAAGGACACCGCAATCAATCCGCCAATGGGGCATGAGCACCTTGAGTGTTATAGTTAATCAATGATTTTTCACTGATCGTTTGCAAGTTTCCAAAATATTCTGCAATCCAGATGAACGACGTTGTAACCTGAAGAAGTGTTTGTAAAAAATAGAATAATAATTATTAAAGAAAATAAACAACATAAAGACAACTATGTTTGTTTATTTGAGGTCACTTTATGCTGTTATGGCTAAACGGACGATGCTACAAAAAAAAAAAAAAAAAATGTACCACTATAACCCGTGAAAGGGTTCAGTACAAGGTGGAGACTGCTGTTTCATGGACAACGGTTCTGCAAGTAACTGACTTGTCCTAAGTCACGCTGAACCCTCATATTTTCCCCCTTATTTTGGGCACCCTATTTTTATAATATTTTATAGAGGCTGGGTGGGCTCCAGGAGGGTCCTAGATCTTATATGATCCCTCTCCGGTTGCAAACAGATTAAATAAAAATACTGCCTTTCAGCGGGAATTTCCGGCATGGCAACTCAGGGCTCTACCATTGAGCCAATCCACTCCGGATGATGCTACGATGGGAACACTAAATTTTGCCTATCCAGGTTTAATTAGGATATTTAATTTCTTGTTATGATGCTAATATGCTAGTATGTATGTAGTTTTACCTTTTATTTCTTAATTTTGAAATGGTTGCAGGAAAAATGTGATATTTATCACGCGAGAAAAGTGCTTATAACACCCTCGTTTAATTACCACATTACATTTATACACTAGGGTGTAATAAAGTGGTACACTCCTCACTCAAATAAATAACTATTTAAATTACCTAGTTTATAGTTTACTGGTGACCCACCCCAGCTTTGCTCGGGTAATAAGGCATATTATGCCTACAGAATTTGTCTGTGTAGTGCACAGAACATAGAACCAACTCGTTCGTTCTATGTTCTGTGGTGTAATATATTTTTTTTTATCACGTACCGACCACTATGGACCACGTGGATATCATTGGTTAAGCTTCTTTGGGAGTCTTGATTTTCTTTCTTCCCATCTCAGATAATGTACTTTATTGTATAGAAATTATAAAAATAAAAACATTTTTTTTTCTATCTTAACCCTTTGGCTTTTATTAATTTTTGAGCCTAACATATTAATATTAATAATGATACATGGTATCTCTTTTACTGCACCAGGTGCATTTTAAGAGAGGATTGTACATTGAATTTTTTTTAAGATTAATTAGATGCAAGGAGTGGGGGATCTAGTGATGAGGCTCACTAGTTCTTTCTGATTGGAGTAAAATAAAAACAAAATCAAATATTTCTTTATATTATCTTGCAAGGGATTAGGCAAGCAGCGTCTTCGGTGAAACCCATCGATATTCCAACCCATTAACACAATACCTCTACAAATTATATACCTAAACCTTCCTGGTGAATCACTCTATCTATTGGTGAAAACCGCATGAAAATCTGTGCAGTAGTTATTGAGTTTACCGCGAACAAACGCGGCTTAGGACTTTGTTTTATAATATGAATAGATTACTTAATGCAAAATACTATAAAATACATTATAATTTCAAATTAAAACTTTTAAAAAACTAGCAAAAATTAATGTACCCTTTGTATTCTGAAAATCTTCACTATTACAACCAATAAAATAATGTAAAATCAATTTTAATGAGTACAAGATAATTATTGGCTAAGAGATAATTAAAGTAATAATAGTAAGCATTAATCATTAATTAAAATAGGAATGTGTTTACATGTTAATGAGATAATAAACATGTTTATATGCTCTTTGATCTTTGATACATTATTGAAAACCTTGGCCAAATCAAAGTAATCACGACCTTATTTATTGTTGTATTATTGGGAACTTTAGTTTCAAAATATTATTCGTTCTTTCCGAAAGAAACTGAAAGATAATGGTTTATAGTTCACATTTTTAAAATTAGTTAGATCTTACTCTTTTTTTTAAAGTGAAACTTTCTATCGCCCCAAAATTTTTTGTTTGTCTATCGCATGTCGCATTACAGTGTCGTATCTACGGTAACAATGTATTCTATTGCTTTATTCTCGAAGTGTTGAATTGCGATAATTATTTGTAAAGGAGCCTTCTTAAAGACACCTATCCAAAAAAACACTATTTCTACTCTTATTTAGATTCTGACTTAAGCTGTTGGGGTCCATTCATACCACTTGGACACAACCTCAGCAGACGACAGGGCAGCGTTGCTCTGATAAGAAAAGGGAATTGACTAGCAAGGCAGTGCAGTTACTATTTGTGTACAGTGTGTAGTGTGTAGTGCTGCTAGGACAGGGGATTCTTGTATTAGGAAGTGGACAGGCAGTGGGTGGACACCGCTAGCGTTTATCATATAAATGATGGTATTAATTATGTATTCCGTACTCTAATACGCAAATTTAAATTAAATTTTATAATTGAATATTTGGTCTACTATTGATTTACCATTATCATTCCCATTTTTCAATAATTAAGTTAAGATTAAAAACGCAATTTTAATACCCTAAATCGAATAATTTTCCAAAATGTTTAGTTAAATGCCTACAAACCGAAAAAGGTTTCACTTGCATCGTGGTTTCATAAAACCACACAACTTTTTTCAAACACGGATGAATTCACAAAATTATTGTACTTCTTTGGATTGGACGAAGGAAAGAACAATGCTCAGTTTTAAAAATAAATTAGAATATATTGTAGCAAGGGATCAATTGCCTGAAATGTTCTTAGTTGTGATACCTGTAACTTGTGATAATAACATTAGGACAATTTCAAAACAGTGAACAGATAATGAGAGATAATGCCTGCAGGTAACCTTATATTAAGGAGCGGAAACGTAGATGGGAGGATTGTGTTAGTTTTCCGATATAGTGAATTCGAGGTTTGAAGTTCAGTAGAGAAAAATTTGTTCGTCGCTCTGAGAGTTATTGGCATAGAACGTTCGTGTTTTTAGTTTTCATAGAAACTTTTGTTGTAATATGTATTGTCGTTTACAATGTTAACAATGTAAAATCTTAAAGATCGTGCACAGTGGACAAGCATTAATATTCTGGTTCACAGTTGACAAAATTTAGACCCCTCCGAAAGGTGGCATAACTGACTATTTTTTACTGTCTTTAAAAATCCTAGGGTCAGTTGCCAAGCTGCGAACCCGCGATCTTGGGCTTAGTAGGTTGATTCACTAAATACCACAGGTGACTCCACTCTTAGTGTAATCACTCTTGAGGATTACGTTAAGAGTGGCCATAGGTTTCGGCGGAGGTTGAGATGGCCGGTGTCGGTAATGAGACTTCGGGTTCGCTAAATCTTTTATTATTATATTATTTATGAGAACAGGCGTGATTGATGTATTCTGTTGGAAATATTTTACGTAATGTTTAAGTGAAATGTATGAAATTGTTTTTCAAAATGTCTATTTTTATATCTGTAGCTCCTATGAACATGTGGTTAAGTCGAATCTTTTACAATACGAATTTCTTTTACTTAGGTAAGCGGAATTTTGTTATTTTTGTAGCGAATAAGGAGCTAAGTTAGACAATGCCTTGACATATAGTTATTGCTGATCAAGGCCGTAGCCGTGAAAACCTTTCGGGGGGGAGGGGTTCAGATCAAGACCGAGGATTTTAATACATATCATATATTCATGACAATTTTTAAAATTTGGATAAATTTGCCCATATAAAATATTATTGGATGATGAATGATTTAAATGAAATACGCAACAACAACAATACTTCAATTCTTGATTTTTGATACGATTGTTAATTATTGTGAAGTTGTTGGAGGTCATTTTCAAGCAAATATAAATATAAGTATGCTAGTTGCAATGGACAATGATGTAAAATGTGTTGGGTCCTCTGTTGTGTGTTGTTTATAATTTAATTTGCACTTTTTAAACCTTTTATTAATTTTAATACTAACTAAATTTCGGGATTTCGGAGAGAGGTTGATCTCGTAAACCCCCCCCCCTCCCCCTTGGATATGATCTTGTTGCTGATAACTCTAAATTAAGCAAAAAACTACGAGAATAACACGATTCTGTTTCCATCAGCACAATTAACTCTTTTTAGACAAAATTCGACATATCCGCTCATCCACCGGGGTATAGATATAGCTGTAGATAAATTGTAATACATATTACTATCAGGTTTTAAACAAATTTTATGGAATACGCACTACACCTTTTTTACAGAGTTCACTCACTAGAAAATTCTATTTCCAATTGTTTTATTTTCTAAATCTGTTTATTGAGACAAACACTTCTGTTATTTATTATGTGGTGAAGTAAGAGTGTACTAAACAAAAATAATAATACAGTGCTAGACCTAATCTACTAATATATTATATTTTATGACAGTTAAGATTCCATCCTAGTAATTTGCATCTCTGAAATTCGATAAAAACTAACAGGTCGTGATGGAGATCGGTAGACAAGACTGGTCCTGGCTCGAGTCCAAGAGTTCCGTTAAATTTCAAATTGAATAATGACCCAGGTCAGGAATGCCAACGGACCCTTCCTACAGAGTGTTCTTGTTCTTTCAACAAGAATTATTTATTTGTTGGGTTTTTCTTTCAATAATTATTGTCTTTGTTTAATATTATTTTATGGATTGTTAACCTTAACTATCAACAGGTAATGTTATTCAAAATATTTTGAATAACATTGCCTGTAGCAAATAACCTTTATTAATAACGTTAATAAAGTCTGGAACGAATAACTTCCTGTACGACCACAACCCGGTGAACGGGTCTCGGGCTCAATACATGGTAGCTGTTACCAGGACAACGGTTGTTCTGTCCTAGATCATCCTCAACCGACAGACTCCCCCCTTATTTTGGGTACCCACTTTATCGAGGCTGGGTGAGCCACAGGAGGGTCCTAGATCCTATAATGAATTGCTCTCTTTATGATGAGTTAAAGTGGCTCTTCCCTCACTTCCGAAGACGACAATATTTCCTCTGTTCATTCTTATACCAATCCATTCACTCTGAACACGCTTCATATATCTACAGTCTCCTCCAATTTAAATCCTCAGTTCAACACCATAAAACGAGATTCCGATCTTTATATTCGTTCCCACAGAACTAAAACGTTCGAACGTTCCTTGCTCGCCCGCTCCACCACAGTGTGGAACTCAATCCCTCCTAACGTCCGTCATAGTCCCTAACTATCGTCATTTTAATCCTTGCTTTTCCAAAATCTCCTGGCTTCCCAAAAAGATGCTCTCTAAGCAAGTTATTTATAATTACATTACATTTGCTTAAAATGTAATGTATAGAATAATTCATTGTGTTATTTAGTTGTTTTAATTTTGATTTTTAAGAAAATGTACATCATATAAAGAAATTATTGCATGCTAACTCATGCATTTAACAAAAGTTATGGATTTATCTATTCTCTTAATTGTTTAATATCTTGTCAAGATTCGTACTGTTTATTTACTTATTATTATTTGTTTAAATATTTATTTTTAAATTGTTTTCTGTCACTTTTTACACGCTTTCTGATTTGTAACATTTAGCCTTCTGGCCAGATATATATTATATGTTTCTTTTTCTGTTCATATTTGTTATTCTAAAGAGACTTTGTCCCAGAATAAAGTTACATTTTCTAATCTATTCTATTCTATTTCTATATGATCCATCTCTGGCTGCTTAGAGACTTTTCGGCATGGACACTCAGTGCTCTACCACTAAGCCACTCCGTTCCCATCTTCCTGTCCTCCAATATCCTTTAATAATATACCACTAGCTCCTGTAGAACAAATCTGATACTTTGGATTTACATTTTGACAAACGTTTTACGTAGAATCAAACTAGACTAATGTTGGATTTACAATACTCAGACATGCCCTTACAACACATCAAAAATGCAACTCTTTTCAATTATGTTCGACCCTCAAACACCTGGCCGCTGGCCTATAACTGCCAACTACAAAGACTACAGAACACCTTTGTAGTCTATATTTCTCTCGTGAGATGAAGGACAAGATTCTTTGGCCTTTTGAGTTCCTCGCCTCTGTCTCCACTTAATATTTCTTTTGATCCATCCACCTCTTCTATCAGCTTCTTAGTCTTCCCCTTTTTTTCCCTCACTGAATAGCACCTTTTTTTTTACATAGAAATTGACGTAACATTTAATCATTCTGTCTTCTTACCTGTACCTCTAATTTATCATCTAGCTTATTTGTTTTGATATTTGGTCCTAATGTGCATATTTGATCAAATGACAATTTCCTCGGAGCCAACTCCAATTTTCACTTACAGTTTGTAATAAGTTTGTATAATTTTAATTTCCTTTCGAAATCACCAAAAACTCGAAAAGTTTCAGGTTTTACAGTTATTCAACTTTTTATTTCTTAGCTGAAATTAGCATTTTTTTTTCATATTGGTATATACCAAAATAAAATAAAAAAATAGCAGCAACAATAGGACCCATGAAGGATCTTGGGCTCAGTACATGATAGAGACTATTCTGTTGCTTATACAAAGGCTGACTAAGGAAGTGATGTGTCCAAGATCATGTTCAACCCTCAGGTTTTCTCCCAATTATGGGTCCCTACTGTATAGAGACTGGGCGAGCCCCGCGAAGATCTGAAGGACCCCCAGGATCCATTCGTGACAACATATGAAATAATTTATCTGTCACAGCTGGATTTGAACCCGGGACCTTTAGCATACAAACTCAGCAATATAATCACTGAGCCACCCATCTCCTCTATTAAGTGCATATTTTTTAAATAATGGAAACCGGTTCACCTATTTTTAATTAGAGCTCTAAATAAAACTGACAAGGAAAGTTTTGTTAACGGGCATACCAGATTGATTTTTTTTTAATTTATGTTATAAAATAAATATTTATAAATCTGTGTTATCTTGAATTGGGCGAATAAACTGATGTAACTTCCCCGACTGTGGCCTGGCAAAACACTCCAAGATATAAAAATAAAAAAGGCAAAGGTGAAAGTCTAAATCGATAAACCTCGGGGAATCGTTGAATAACTATCTTATCTAGAGATGCTCAGACTTGTTTTTTTAACAAATCTCTAATCCTATTGGTCGATAGCCTCCCCACCCCCGTCGACACGGCCTGGCCTTCAGTTCACGACATTTACAATCAGGCTATCAGCTCGACGATGTGTAATATGTTTTTTAATACATCGTTCCGAATATAATATCTTATCAAATTGTTTTGTAATGCTACAGATCGAATTATGATGAAATTTTATATTATTTGTTTCTTTCCTTCTTCTATGCATCTCTTCAACCACGTAACATTGTTATGTCTTGACCATCACTTTTAATTATAATGTAACCAAAATGAAAGCATAAATTACGCTATCAAAACATGTTGCTGTGGGCGCATCTCGCAATATGTGTTTACGAAGGAAGTTAAATTTTCCTCAGAGATGGTTGAATTTTCATTTTCTTCTTCTTATCAGCCCGGCCCTCTCCTGTAAATCTTGGCAGGTCATCTCCTCTTGGACTCGTTCCATCACGTGGTTCTTGATTGTCTTCGTATACGCTTATTAGCGGCTTTCAGCCCAGGGCTCTGTTCGGCCAATACTCTTCCAGCATTCTCCTGCATACACATACCACCTCAACCGTAGTTTCCCGATTCTTTCAGTGACGGTTTCCGCTACGCCCATTCGCTGCCTTACCACTTCAATTCGGACTCAGGATTTAGGTGAAAAAGCGAATATTTACTGTACATGATCACAACCGTAGGTTGCCACGGATTCGACTATAGCCGAGAAAATTCGCTGCCTATTCTCGTTTGAAATAGTTTGTTCCAGAGAACAAGGCGCAATATCCTATTTGCTTTCCTTGCGAACATCACTTGGTTTCGGACATCTTCTACCGACAACCCCACATTCTCCAATAGGATCAGTCACTCTTCTGCACATCTTATCACTTATGCGCAAATCGACTTACTCATCTATACAGACTGCCATATACTCTGTCTTTTGAAGGTTCATCTTGAGACCTGCCACTTAATACAATTCCTACATCCTGAAGACCACCATCTCCATGGATCCGTGCCATCACCAGCTGATCAATAGTGAAGAACAGGGAAAGAACCCCGCTGCCATCGAAATAGTTTTTCCTGATATTGGCTCATTCAGCGATTCACTACGTCAGCCAGTTATGTGTATACGTTTAAAGCTTAAATTTACTTCTTATGTAATATCGTTTTTATTTTTCATGGCTCACCCAGTCTCTATTAAGTGAGTACCCTTATTTGTGGGAAAACCCGGCGGTTCTGCATGGTCTCTGCTGCACAACCGATGGCTTAGGAGTACACCGCCTCTAACATGTTCAGAAACAATACCCTTCTTGTAAGTATTTTTATTTTAAAAAGAAAAGAAGAGACACGGAGAGACAGAGGATCCGGGTTCGAATCCCGGCCGGGGCATATCTTTTCTCTTTAAAATAGAAATATTTTAAAAAATCAAAAGAATTGACTAAAAATCATAAATAACCTTCAAGGATTGTAGTGGAACAGTTTTTTTTTTATTGTTTATTTTAATTCCTAATATTTTTCCATTAGTACCTATTACTGCTAAAAATGAGAGAAGATTAATTATTCTTAACGAAGAAAATAAAATGATCAGAGGAAATCAATTTAATAATTCGGAATTTTACCTCTGACTTACTCCTTCAATGAGGATAGGCCCTGCCTATGATATAATATAAATAAATTACTTTTTCATTGGTGCGACGGTTTTATTATTAAAAAGTCGTTAAAATGTGCAAAATAAATTAAATACTACTAATTGTGTTCCAGCTGTGTTAGGGAGACACCGAAGACGCCTTGGAGAAATTTTCAAATCCCATGAAGAAAATATTGCAGGCTTCATGAAGAAATTTCCCGAGATTCCAAGAGTAACAGTTTTGAAAAAATTTCCTAGTCCTCAATCAAATATTGTATTCACCACTTAAACACAAAATAATTCTTATGTCTGTTACACAGTTGATATATAACATATGTTCTGTTTTATAAAAAATAAAACATGGGCAGCCAAATCGGCCACTCTATAACAGCCAATATTAATGCCAATGATTTCAGTCCAACAATAAATATGCATACTTTGGTTTTTAATATAGGCGATGGACAAGATTATAACAATAAAAAGTTTATTTATGTTTGTTTACAATATTTATGTATATACGTATATCATTAAAATCTCATTATAATCATTTTAAATTTTAAATGATTGCAGTTCTTAGTGCAGAATAATTTATGAATCGCAAAACATGTGGTTAATGTTTTCTTAATCGATTTATTCAGAGCTACATAATTTGAATAAATACATTATTAATATGGGTAATGTAAACGTAGTGGGTCCGAATGAGGTTTTATTCATTACTGGAGGGCTTAGATATCCAAAGAAAAAAATAATTGTCGGAGGAGGCTACATCTGGACCTGGTACATTGGTAACAAAGTGAGCAAGCTGTCATTGACCCTGATGACGTTGACACCTACTTGCCGAAATGCCGAGACTTTTGAAGGAGTTCCTATAACAGTTTCTGCTGTTGCTCAGTGCAAGATATCCAACAAAATAGAACTCCTTAAAATAGCAGCTGAACAGTTTCTTGACAGGAGTATGAAACAGATATCGGAGGCGATAGAGTTGACGTTGGAAGGCCATCTGAGGGCAATTCTAGGATCCATGACGGTCGAAGAAGTTCATAAAGATCACGTGAAATTCGCCCTTGCCGCCAGAGAAGTCGCTGCTACTGATCTGGTTAAGATGGGGATAGAAATTGTCACATTTACTATAAACGAAATATGTGATAGTGTCGACTACCTTTCATCCTTGGGCAAGGCGCAGATTGCGCAGGTGAAGCGAAACGCCTTAATAGGCGTAGTTGAAGCTGAGAGAGATGCAAAGATGAAGGAGTCGCAATGCGAAAAAAATGCTATGATTGCAAGATATAATTCGTATACTCAAATGGCGAAGAATTTTAGGACATATCAACTGCAATCAATGGCCTATGATATTGAAGTGAATACGGCAAAAGCCGAAGCTGGACTCGCTTACGAACTGCAAGGTGCAAAAATTCAACAAAGAATAAAAAAAGAATTACTAGAAATAGATATTATTGGTAAACGAAAAGAAGTCAAGATAGAGAGCCATGAAATCGAAAGAAAGGAAATGGAATTGAATGCAGAGGTCAGGATGAGTATCGACGCTGAGATTTACAGCAGGAAAATGATTGGGCAGGGAAATAACTACAAAATAACGCAAATGGCGCTAGGAGAATCTGCTAAATTAGCTAATATCGGCTTAGCCGAGGCTTACAAGCTAGAAATGATTGAAACAGCCAAGGCAAAAAGGAAAAATATGAGAGCTGTCACCTTTCATAAGTACGAGGACGCAGCAGTGACTAAGCTGTTTTTGGAAGCACTTCCCAAGATAGCCGCTGAGGTCTGTGCACCGCTGGCAAGAACAGGTGAAATTGTTCTTCTTAGCAGCGAAGAATAAGTGAAGTGGAACTCAAACCGTCATACTGCGGAAGGCACTCCTAAATTCCACATTGGTCATCTCAAGATCAAACGAGAGGAAATTTTATCAAGACAACCATACTAGATGTTACCTTTGCTATGAAAGAAACTATGTTACAATCTATCGATACACTTTAAGAACTTCTCATACATATATGGTTTATTTTTTTTTTATCTCTTGGGTATTGTATAAATTATCTTGCTTAAATATTGATGTAAAGATTTTTATTCACAAACCTACGTTGAAAACTATCACGAGTTATCAATTGTGAGTTACTGATAATGGTAAGAGGAACAAGGCAGACAAGTGGACATTGTAGTATTTTTCTCTAACACTTTTCCCAAATCCTAATCTGTTTGACCAAGAAGGGGATCGAATCCACGTCTTTCCAAACCGGATACTGAGATCTTCCACCCCAACTGGCACAGCCATCGCGTTCTCTATTAGCATATGGTTGAATACAAGTAATTTCCATTACCATAATATTTCCAACTGAATCAATCATAACTGCTTAAGAGTTCCAACACACGTAAAAAAATGTTTTATTACTTTTAGGAATAGAATACAATTGAATGAAATTTTATATTGAATGATAATTGTTGACCTTGATAATATATGTGGTAGAAAGTGGTCCGGGTAGAGGTCAATGAATTTCTCAAATTCTACGAGGAATTCATTGTGACCTCTACCCGGACCACTTTCTTCCACGAATGAAATTTTGTATAGAAATAAGCCGGTTTCTCATGGTTACTTGTTGACATTACTTTAAACACTTTAAACGAAATATCCCAATTCAATATGCCGTAACTATGGTAATAATGGCCGATTTAAATGGTTTATTTTTTTATTCAAAGAATTAAATTACCTATTTTCCAAATATTCACAAATTATATGATTTTTTAGAAATCTTCGTAGAATATTAGAATGTTCCTCCAATCTAGAAGCATGGGCAGAATAATGAATGTAAACCTCATTTAATTTAAAAACTCATATTTAAGTACAAATGGGGAGTGCAAAATGTCTTTGAATAAACAAAAACAAATCATCATAGTCTGAATGTAACTACGCCATTCATAATTGAACCTTTTCTGTTCTGAATGCAGATGCAATAAATGAATTACCGTTTGGTAGGTTCATCAGAACATTGACAACTGTTTGAGTTCTTGAGTTTCGGTGTTTCTCATTAAGACCATGTCTCGTGCAAAAAATAAATAGATAAAAATAAAAAATCCACTTTCAGATTCTGAGCACTTCAGGATACATAATTTAGGGAAAATATCTCAAGTAGGTGAAAATATCAGGAGTGTCCAATCATACCGTATTTTTTATCGCTTTGGGTACAAAGTTCAATAAACTAATTGTTTGCTATATTTTCGCTAATAGTACGAATATGATGTTGCTATTTAATTATCTTTCAAGTGAACTTTTTTAATATACGTTGCAAATATTTGAGGGCTGCTCCGACACAATTTTTCACCTACTTCCAACTGTCTGTATGTCTGTACGGAAAACTCCAATGGTATTTTGTTTTGTAACTATTTTCTTCTTTAGTGATGACTGTTGTCCTTTTTTTTCCGCATAAAATTAAACTCAATTGTTTTGAGTTTAACTGATGAAGAACGCTTACATTCCCTTAAATGCTATAGTTCTACAGGATGCCTTTAGAGACCAGCACTATCCAATTATTAAACAAAGCTTTAGCGTTAGTAGTTCAGGTATTTGTCAAAAGATAACAGCACTTACAATAAAAAAAAATAGTCGGTGATCACTAAAAACGTTTTTAAATAATAGAGAGAAAATATAATGTTGTTTCCTTAAAAACATTCACTGCATATTTGTAAAATAAAAAACCTTAAAAAATAAACATGGTTACACACTCTATTGGCCTCAGAATTCCTAATAGAAGTCTGGTTTAGATAATATTTTTGCTTTAGCAGAGAATATTTCTACATAACTAAAGTTAAACGAGGATGCATAACAAAATATTAAGCCCAAGATCGCGGGGTCGCAGCCAGCAGGTGGCCCTAGGATTTTTTTTAAGGGAGTAAAAATTCCTTAGTTATGCCGCCCTTCGGGAAGGACATTAAACGGAGGTCCTGAGCCTGTACTATGTCAACTGCTCGTTAAAGATCCCTATCCTTATCAAACCTGGATAGGCAAAATTTAGAGCTCCCACTGTAGCATTATCTGATTTGCCATAGTAACGTAAAGTGACGTTAAATGAACAAACATACAAGAAAGATACAGGTGTCAGAAAGTTTGAAAGGTTTTATTCTTTAATAAAGAGAAGAATGGAAAATGAAGTAATACATTTAACTAATAACCACAATAATCTATTGTATAATTTTTTTCATTTGTGCGGGATTTAAACAATCATCACGAATCATTATTGCAAATAAAATAAAAATACATAAAAATCAATCAATCGGTTTTTCACGTAAATAAAAATCAAACTTAACCTCAATAGATTCTTACTTGATTGAACATTTGATTATTTTTTAAAATTATCGCTAATCTACTAACATTATTTTAACAGCCGCATTACTTTTGTTTTTAATGGTTAGAATTCTAATTTGACATGACAAATCTTACGTGAAAGTACTTAAGCCAATTTAATTACACATGAATATACTAAAAAATATAGAAACATACTTAATATGGGTAATCTGCATGTAGTAGGTCCGAACGAAGCAGTAATAGTATCAGGAGGATATAGGAACAAAAGGAAAAAAAAAATAATTGTTGGTGGTTATGCATGGGCTTGGAGTGGCATCACAGATGTCCAAAAGTTGTCTTTAAACTTGATGACGTTAATTCCAAAATGTGAGGACGTGGAAACGTCTCATGGCGTTCCGTTGACAGTGTCGGGAGTGGCTCAATGCAAGTTTTTGAACGATCCAAAATTTCTTGAAATAGCCACAGAACAGTTCCTTGGTAAAAATGTAAAGCAAATTAAAGAGACTATCAGAATGACTTTGGAAGGTCACCTAAGGTCTATATTAGGAACTTTGACTGTAGAGGAGGTCTACAAAGACAGAGAGAAATTCGCGACATTAGTGAGAGAGGTCGCAGCTCCGGACGTTGGAAAAATGGGAATCCAAAAGAGAGAGAGAGAGAGAGAGAGAGAGAGAGAGAGAGAGAGAGAGAGAGAGAGAGAGAGAGAGAGAGAGAGAGAGAGAGAGAGAGAGAGAGAGAGAAATTAGAGCCAACTAATTGCTTGTCTTTGCCTATGTGAAAGAGTATAATATCAGTAGTATTCCAACTTCTTGGGAAGTATCCTCCCTTTCTAAGCGATTATTGAATATTTCCAATAGTTTTTCTTCTATGCAAGGAATATTGCATATGAGGATTATTCCATCAATTGAGAAGAGCATCATGTGTCACAGTGCTAAAGATTGCATAAAGGCAATATACATTTTCTACCACTATCTATTATCCGTTGTTTTTGTTCGACAAACAAAATTGCTTGTACATCTGAATCCTTTAGCCAACGAATGTTAATTGTTCTACTTGCTTGCTGGGTTAATGTTCGATATTGTTTTATTTTGCTAACAATAAGGTAATGGTAGGAATCATACTTTATTTCTCGGTGTGTTTTAAATCCATTAGAGTTATCTGGAGTTTATATATTATATATGATTCATCAGGGTGTTTTTCCATGAGGTCCAAACATTAATCATGTAGCTCATGTGAATTTATTTATGTCAAAGAAGAATAATCCTAAAAATTAGATCCAAATGGCAACATCAAAGCCAAACCAACAAATAATTTCACCTTCTTATGGTAGGTAAACAAGATGGCCTACAGAATGCTGATAAAATCTTCTATTATCAACATAGTATCATAATGATAATTGCTAAATATTATAAAAATTAATATGGTTATTATAGGCTCATCATCAGTGTTTAGACAACAACCATATCGAGCCAAAATGAACACGATCATAACAACTAATTTATATTAATAAACAGTATAAAGGTTGAAAAAATAATAAAAGAAATGCTTATATTTATTTACAAAAGTCTCAAACATAAATTAACGAAGCAACTTCTCCATTTTATGCCGCTTTATCCATGCCAAAAAGGTCTTTTTATAAAACTTGCGAGCACTGAGCACTGATACAGGATCAGCCTCATTTGAGAACCTCAAGTCTAGGTGGTGCGCAGACTCAGGGATGATAACCGCCACAGCAGAAGAAGACACATCCTTGAGAACTCCTCCACTAGACCAAGGATCCAGGAGCCCATTACTGTGGCATAAAAGCGCATATCAAATTTTAAAAAAATATTTTACTGTGTAATAATACATCTGTGTTATTAAACCATTCAGAAACTAATAAAATATATAAATACAATTTTCTTTGATAAATTCCACCTTGTGATACTTCAATAAATATATTACTAGTTCACATTATTTAATTAATTTTAGTACCAAGATTATAGCAAAACAATATTTAATGTTTAAGTCAAATGGAAATTGCAGTTAAGATTATTGCTGGCTAAAGATTGTTTCTTGTTTTAATTGCAATGGAGCGAATATATTATACATTTATCACATAGCTAAATTTGCTAAATAAAACATTCAACATTAATTTTTTTCAGTGGATCAGTCCCGCATGAAGTCACTTTTAGTTAAGTCACAACAACATTTACACTACAGTTATTTAATGTCCATTGAATTTTTAATATAATTTTTTATTTCTTTTTGTAGTTGCCAATTTCTTTTTTTTATAAGATTTTGAATATTGAATAGTTAATTGTTGTTGAATTTGTTTTGATATTGACTAAATTAGAAGGTAGTTTTTTCTCTTGCATAATTCCTTTATTTATAACAGCTGTTTTGAAGTTTAATAAATCTCTAGTGAAGTTGGTGCATAATTTTTTCTTGTTAAATCGGTTATGTACTAAAATTTCAGGGCGACTTGTGGTCTAGTGGTTAGCATAACAAACTACTAAGCCCAAGATCGCGGGTTCGTAGCCCGGCAGGTGGCCCTAGGTTTTTTTAAAGGGATTAAGAAATCCGTAGTTATGCCGTCCTTTGGAAGGGACCTTAAACTTTTTGGGGGGTCCCGAGCCTATACGATGTCAGGTACTTTTTAAAAATCCCTATCCTAATGAAACCTGGATAGGCAAAATTTAGAGCTCCCAATGTAGCATCGTCCGATTAGCCATAGCAGCATAAAGTGACGTTAAATGAACAAACAAACTGCATACTAAAATTTCTATTTATTGTTCTTTTGTGCTAATAAATACATCAATATCTTATGGATTGAGTATTTATTTATTTCAAAGGCAATTTTTAAAAAATAAGTAACAGTTAAATTAATATTTATCTGTGAAATATTTAAATTAATATTTCTCAATAATAAAAGAGTTTACTTTTTTTGTTTCTTGTAACTCTGTCCTGTTATGCATATAAAAATAATAGGAATCTACAATCTCAAAGTTTAATAAACCATTTGTAAGATAGTTTTACTTACCTGAATATTATATTAGTTGCCCAATGGATATTTTTTCCACCATATTCAAATTCTGCTAATCCAGAGTCTGGTCTCACTTTGAAACTTTCGAAACAATTATCAGAAACCTCTTTTATGTTCCAGGTAATTTTTTCAAACATATCTGAAAGTCCACTATCACACATAGGCATCACCATCTCTGTGCATGACTGAAAAAAAAAGTTGTTATAAATTATGTTTATAAAAATACAATTTTAGTCTAATTTTTTCACCAATGTGCCTATTTATATAAATTCTCAAATACCTTGTTTTCGTTAAATAGTTTTTATTTGGCTAAGGGGAAAAAAATAATCTAAGATACTCTTAGATTAGGAAGGTCTCATTTCATTTTACTGAACAATATATGTTTGGCCTCAGATAAATTCATCATACATGCATAAAAAATGAAACGTCCAAAATGATTTTTTTGGGGATTGGTTTGTTAGATGTTTTAAGAATTAGAAATGATTATTTTTTGCTGATGGCATAAAAGCTATGTTCTGAATTTTTAAAAAATTAATTTATTCATTGAACTTTTCAACTGTATTATAACAAGTAAATGGCAGGAATGATACATAATGGCTGGGATAAAGACAAATAGAGAAGCTACCTAACTTAGAAGGTCACGAGGCCATCTTTTCAGATGCCTCAGAGGATTATTAGGAATTGAAGAGGTAGCCAGGTTTGAAACTAGTGGGTTTGAGTGGGAATAAAGTTTTTCATGAAAAGACTTTGATCAGGTTCAGGCCAAATCAGTAACAAATGGGACATTGAGGTCATTATGGATTACTTTATTTGTAAGGAGCATTAAGGAGGATTATAAGGATTAGATACAAGAGGAATTCGATGGCTTAGTGGAGCACCAAAGCTCTATTCTGTAAGTCCAAATTGTTCATGTATATGAGACTTTTGCAATTATTTGGGACCTTAGAGCATTTGTCAAGAGAGTGGTGCAGTAGCCTGAAACGGCGAACAGTTTCTTATATTTTCAGTCTTGTATAAGGATTCCAAGTTTAACGTTTGTCAAGATGTAATTCTAAGTATCAGATTTTTTCTGCAGGAGTCAGTGGGATATTATTAAAGAATACTGGAAGAGAGGAAGTAATTTGTTTCCGACAAAGGGTAAAGGATTTTCTATTCTGAATTTCAAAATGAATAACATTACCTGATGATACAGCATTCAGGTAAAAAAAATGATACATTGATCATAAAACACATATTGAGTTAAAATAAAAATATCCTTACTTGGAAGCCCCACCCAGCTGTTCCTAATCTGCCATCCTCTGATTCAACCAAATCCAAACATTTCTTAGATCCAGTCCCATTGAAGTATATTGAAACAGCATTGAAAAGATTGTTCAATAATTGGTCTCGTTTGACATTTGGATCAATTAGATGCTTGCAGACAGCCTGAAAACATATATATGACTTATATCTCTATATTTTTCTATAGGAAATCTAATTAATAAATATTTAAAAATATAAAAATACGAAAACTTATAAAAATATATACTAAATCATTCAGAATTAACTGAGACTCGTTTTTCTTTTCAACTGATTGATTTTTGAAAAATAATTTTTCAAGTTTTTTTTTTTACTCTAAAAAGTTGAAGGTATACTTATTATTCTTCAGATAAAATTTGTCTTTACTTTCTCAACATCAATATCACAATCGTTTATGTAAGACCTGCTTTTGTTAGAGACTGAGTTATTTGTTTAATAGTGATTAAATAAATATAATTTATAAGTGCTTATTAGTTTAATATTATATATTAAATAATATTGAATGAGAATTCGTAATAATCAGTGATTTAGAAGAATATATTTTATACAAGATTAATTCAAAATACTACTCTCAGCCAACAAAAAGGTATTTTTAAATGACAATTTTAAATCCAATTGGAATATACTTATTGGATGCAGATTTTACCACTTTTGCAAACCACTTAATTTTATTATTAGGAAGAAAATATAGCCCACATGGCTAATAATCTATTTATTTGAAAAGTAAGTTTCTAAGAAATAGTTTCTTATTGTCTGAGAACTTATTTTGATCTACTCTTGAACCATATGATACAATTCAACCAATAACTATTAAAAATAATTTGCTTAAAATTTTTAGTATACTTAATTACGGCAGAATTTAAAGTTCGTTAATTTAATATTTTATAAATGAAAATTACTTTTTGACTGCCAAATGTTCTCTGAAGCTCACCTGTGTTGGAGCTTTTGTTATTTACAGGTTGATCACTTTAAGACAAGTTAAAAATATAAATAAATAATAAGCTTCTACCTTACCATTTGCATCATTGACTTCTGTTTTGATTCTCTACTGACTGAATTTATGAATACCGAAAAGTAATATTAAATTAAGTGGTTTACCTTCACTGGCTTGGCTGGCAATTTGGTAAGAAAGTCAGTTGGGTAAGGATAGTTGGTCATGGCTAAATTGACATAAGTTTCTTGAAGCCATTCTTTCAGCTTCTTCACATCCTTAAGAGGGCTGCATAGTTTAAATGTATCAGTCAGCCATTTTAGACCATCATCTGGAAATTAGATATTAAAAGAACTCAGTGTTACATGTTTTTATGAAGAACAGACCTTATCACATAATGAGCAATGGATGAGTCATTATAACAGATTAGCTTTTTATTTCTTAGTATTAAACTTGATTTCCTAATTATGAAACAATTTTTGCAATAACACGATTGTTTTATGACTAGAATATTTAATACTTTCTTCCAGACTATTGCCTATTAACCTTTCAGCTCATCATGTCTGCATTACGTGTCAAGAAGGTCCCTCCGAACCTGATTGGAGCTATAGAGTTGACATACCAAAAACCCACAGTGTTCCACCCCGGTGGAATGGAGTCAACACCATTTTCAATCATAAAGGAGGTCAAGCAGGGAGACAGCCTGAGTCCTCTCCTCTTTATAACATTCATGGATAAAGTTCTGATGATCTGCAAGAGGAGGACTACAAGGACAATAGTTAGATATAGAAACCTGATCCTTATTTTACCACAGGCATTTGTGTATGTATTGGGGAGCGGAGTGGTTCTGTGGTAGAGCACTGAGTTGCCATGCCGAAAATCCTTGTTCAAATCCCGTTACTGGCAAGACTTTTATTTAATCTGTTAACGGCCGGATATGGATCATATGGGATCTAAATAAGTGGGAAAAATCGGGTGGTTGAGCGTAACCTAGGACAAATCACCTCCCTGCACAACCGTTGTCCTTGAAACAGTACCATGTACTGAATCTCAGACACTTTCACAGATTGTAGTCAGGTCAGTAACTTTTCCCTCTCATCAAATTTTATATCAATTTTATAAATTAATATCTCATCCGATTTATATCAAATTTTAACTTGCCCGAGGATCCAAGCTGATCAAGGAACCCCCAAGACTTCTTAATAGATACAGCACATTTGACAGATACAGTCGTGTAAGCAGAAGAAGTTACTCTGTAGAAAGCATCACAGGGTACCATACCAGTGAACTGCCAAATGGGAGCTGAGGATGCAAGTGCGCTGAAAGAAAAATCATGAATATAAAATAAATTTTAATTAGTTAATGGACATAATTTATAAATAATAAAAAAGCAAAATTTTTAACGATAGCATAGTAAATATAGTTTTGACAGATATAAAACCTGTTTGTTAAAAGGGAAAAAATAATTTTAATCTATTTATTGTTACCCGAAAACTAGAAGATTTTGTTATAGATAACCAATAGTGGGAATCTGAAACTTATAATGGTGTTATTATAACTACCCCGATATATCTTCTTGTTTTAAAATTTCTTTAGGGCTACAATATAATATATCATTATATATTATTATATCATATTATTATATTATATTATATATAAATTATACAATAAATAATATATATTGTATATATTATATATATTATATTATATTATATTATATTATATTATATTATATCATAATCTGCCTGTTGCTCATTAGTTTTCAGTTTTTAATAAAGTGATTAATTTTATAGAGGTGGTGTGAGCTCCATGAGGGTCAAAAAGTTCCACAAGGTTTTACTTTTTTCAATCTTGAATTAAAATATATACAAATTTGGGAGCGGTTTAGCTCTGACCATATAGAGTGCTGAGTTGCTGAGCTGGTTGGTTACGAAACCAATTGTGACAGATAAGTTACTTAATTAGATAATAGCCATAGATGAACCCTATAAGATTTGTAAACCCTCTTGGGGCTCCCCTAGTCTGTTTAAAGTGTTCCCTTAATTGGGAGAAAAACTTGCTGTTGATTGTGATCGATGACAAATTACCTCCTGGACAATCGTTGTCTTATGTATTGAACCCAAGACAGACAATACCCCTAATGGGTTGTAGGGGTACAAATATATTTTTTTAACCCTCCAAAGGTTTATGAGGTGAGAGGACATAAATGGTACAGTGGGGTCCTCAAACACCCCAATTTTTTTCTAAGGTTTGAGGTGATATGGTGTCAGTGCCCCTGTACTCATCAATAAGAACATAATTCTTATACTGTAACATGACTTTATTCTTCATAAAAATACATTTTCAAATCAAACTTTTCATTAAAACGCAATATAACTTCAAGTAAAAGAAAATGTCCAATAAAACATAGGCAGTAAAAGTAGGTAACTTTCACAATAAAAAAAAACAAAAAATAAAACTTACATTAAATAGATAAGAGAATTACTAAATAAAGGAAAATTTATTACAAAATGTGGTGGAGTACATGATTGGTACTGTGGGGTTTTTGTCAACCCCAAGATAATTTTGGGGCTTGCAAGTGCATTTTAAAGAATTCTGGAGTCAGCTCTAACCCCATGTACCTTTTGAGGTAAAGCACCCCTAACCAAATTAAACATTTCTCTTTTTTATCATGAAAACTTGTATTTTTGTAAAATATTAAAAGGGAAATGAATGAAAAGTTAATACATGTTGTGACACAACTCGAAACTACAACCTGCAGAATAATTACTATATATGAAATAACACAACATATTTACCCTTGGATTACATAAGGATATTTCATCCTCATCCAAGCTGCCAACATTCCTCCATAGGATCCTCCAAATGCTATAACTGGGTTAAGGTTGGACGATACATTGTAAGAATCTTTGATGTACTTGATGAGAGAAACAAAGTCAGCTAGGGCTTGCTGAGATGAAAGGTAGCCTGAATATTTAGGATCCTGTTTTGAAAATAATAATACTTGTAAGATAAATAATAATTTAAATGAAAATTATCTCAGTAATAAAAGCTAGCATATAAATAGGCTCACTGTGAGGGATAAATTTCCAAATGGTAACGACTCGCCGTAGTATCTATGTTCAGCAAATACAATCAGAGCGTGGAATTGTGGGGCTGTCTCCCACATGAATCCCTAAAAAAAAAAATTAAAACTAAAATTTAATTTAAGTTCTGAATAAAATTATTTAATTTATTTTTATATGAAATCCTTGGGTTGCAACATAAATAAACATTCTCATATCGGTAGACAACTAAATCATAAATGTTTCTTCAGGAAATTTTATATTAAATTGTAGGGTATATAACAATAATAATATTGTTTAAGAATGATCGGAATGACTCAATAAATATCAAAAAGAAAATGGGCCAGGTGGTCACAAAAAATTCTCTTAAATAAGGAGAACAATTTATTTTATAGCATACGTTATGACCCACATAACAGTTCTTCTTCAGGGGTTCTGATGGGGTCAAGGGGTTGACAGTTGAAAGCCTGCAATGTTGCAATCGAAACGTTGGCTTTAAAATAAATAGTTCTTATTTAAGAGAATTTTTTCTGACCTTAACCTGGGCCATTTACTTCTTCATATATATATATATATATATATATATATATATATATATATATATATATATATATATATAAAGTCAACTAATATTATAGAAAATATAAAATATCATTCTTTGTAACTGATTAAAAATATGTAACTAGCAATTACAGATTTAAAATTGTATAAAATTATAAAATTTGACAGATTAAACCTCTTTTTTTTTGCAGCTTCTCATTTAGAATTTTAGTTGGTATATATTTTTTTTTTCTTTATTGCTTCATTTACACATGTTGAACAACAATGAGTTATAGTAATATTCAAAATATTTCTTTATAGGTATGAGAAAGAGGAAGAAAACCATTGTTATTTGCTTGTACTCTACCACAACAAGTGATAATAAACTAAAAAAGTAAACTGCGTTTAAAATAGATACATACATATCCTTTTTTATATGTGCCATTGATCATTGAGAAGATGAATAAAATTAAAAATGCACCAGCAATTTATATTTGCAAATAATAAAGAATTTTTCAAAGAAGCAGATCTAACAGAAAGGATGCACAAATTTGTAGTTTAAGTATTGTATTTAAGAGGATGGTGTAAAAATGCAAAATGAGAAACTCAATTATATAAAGAGATTTTAAAGTCTTGAATAGGGAGGTAACAAAGAACTATTGCCAGAATAGATTTTGATAAGATTTTGAGAATAGATATTGGTATGATATTGAGAATAGATTTTGAGAACAGCTGTTGATAAAACGTTGAGAATAGGTATTGATAAGAAGTTGTAAATAGATGTTGATAAAACTTTGAGAATGGATTTTAAGAACAAATGTTGATAAGACATTGAGAATAGATGTTGATAAAATGTTGAAAATAGATGTCAGTGACAGATGAGATGCACTCTAGTGAATCTACTGAAGCAATTTATTAGCCTTTTTGTTAACTCCACAATCTTTATGCATCCCTATCAGAGAGAAGAAAAATAGAAAATACTAGAAGATCACTAGTACTTTGTAAAAATAAAATTCAGAACATTTGAGCACCAAAATGCATCTTTTGGACAATTTGGCAATAGTAATTATTCGAAGTTAATTATTGATCAGCGATTGTTCCAAACTTTAATTAGAATTTTGAAATACTGCTAATATAAATGCGAAAAGTTTGTGAGGATGGATGTATGTATGTATGTTTGTTACTCATTCACTCAAAAACTACAGAACGAATTTGGATGAAACTTTACATTAATATAGGTTATACATCAGAATAACACATAGGCTACAATTTATAATGATTTTGTGTAAGTTGGTCATAATATAACAATAAATATAAAGTAAGTCGGATAAAATTCTGCCCTCTAAGTAGCTTTCTACGTACGTGTTTCATACTTGCAAAATCTACATATTTTCGCTGAACGAAACAAATCGGTATAATGTAATATATTTTACAGGAGTATATTGCAGTAAGTAAGGACCGCCAAAACTAAAAACACATCGATAAATTACTTACATCTGTAAATTATTCTAATCCTTTCAGTTTTAATTTCTCGCTGCTGCCGTACGACAAGTGAAACCGTTATACTAAGTAATCCTTTTCAATAAATTCAATAACATTACATACTAATCCTTTACTGACTAGTTTTAGATTAGTTTAAGTAACTTCTGTCCGTCCCGCTTGTTAATCAGTGTCAATGTATGTTTCGCGGATGTGCTGATCCGTTTGTGATGAAATTCGATATGGATAATCTCAAGGCTGGGGAAGGACATAGGCTACTTGTTATCAACACACCACACAGGCGAAGTTTATATAAAACTGTAACCTGATTGACTAACACACCCAGCGATCAACGCACAGCAGAAACCACTGTACTTAGCATCTTGAAATTTGCAGGTTCCTTTGTATAGCTTAAATGAGCAATAAGAAAGGAATTTGGATAATTCCCCCATTAATATAATAGGGGTTCAAAGATTGTATGGAATCAGTCAGTTTTGAAGTTAGACATCTGAAATTTTGGGTGTACGAGTAACTTATAGTTGAAAACAAATTAAATTATTTATTTAAAATGATCACACTTTATGTGGCAGACCAAATTCTATGCGAGCGAAGCCGCGAGCAAAAGCTAGTATAACATAAAAAATTCAAGTGTACAATATATAGAGGCGAACTATTCATTTTTTATAATATCAAAATTCCTCCATTTGTTCTGACTAGTATTCGGATAACTTGAGCACAGATGCAAATGCATTTTTATTTGTTTTCTGTATCGTTTTTGTATTTGTATTTATTTCCTGTTGTTATTACTTAAAATTAACAGAATAATACTTTTCTTTAAAAGAAAAAGCTGTTAAATACTTTCAGAAATCCGGAATAATTCAAAAGACGAAATTTTTTGAAAAAGGTCATCAAATTGATTTTGACTAGGATAGAAATGGAAATATATTTGTCGAAAATGTAGGGAAAATATTTATATAAGAAGAGGAACCTGGTTAGAGGGATCTTGAATTAGCATTTTATTATTCCATTTTGTATATTTCGATTTCCATTAATATGTATAAGGAGGTAGGTGTTATCAGTATCAGAATGCCGGATAACAATCCCTGCAGACCGGCTACTACACAAGTACCCTTACATAAAATGTGAGTCTGTACATTGAGTAAGGACTAATCCTTCCAGAGACTTTGATAAATTTTATAAAATAAAATTTTATAAAATGGAAATAGTTCCGAATTCAGAGAGACTTGGATTCCGAATTTGGAGATGAAGAAGAGAGATTATTCGGATTTCATGGGAATTGGAAACTGGAATATCATCAAGAATTCGGAAAAGCCTGAATGTTATAAAGTGGATAAAAAGTAGAATGCTTTTTGTGAAACATGAAAAGTGCAAGTACTCTATTAGTAATGTACATAGATCAGATGAGAGTCATTAATCGATATTATGATTATATTGGGAGGAATTTATGGGTTGCATGTAAGTTGCGCCTAATCATTCTACAAGATCTGAGGAAGAATTGATGATTTCAAGCAACCTTCACCCAAAACAAATGCACTTTATTTATTTTCGAAATGTGCCATGCTTCATGAATAAATTTTAAGGATTATAATAACTTGCTAATTGACTTTTATATGTAAACTTTATTGTATGCAATGTAATCCATAAATCAATAAAATATTGAGTTGATAGTTCTTGAAGAAAATAAGAGGTTTCATTACTTCCTGCCTTAAACAGCAAGTTGTTAAATTCTATATTCATGAGGAAATAGTAAACTGGATATATCTTTAGAAATGTTGAAAATGGGAGGGGAAGGGGGGGGGGAACAGTCAGTAAATTTTTGCACTAAATATGTATAATTTATTTTATTTATGCCTACGTTTCAGCTTATTTAGGTAATCATCTTTCATCATCACATCCTAACTGGTGTTAAATAAAATTTATTGACTGGACACCAACCATTTCCAACATTTGTAAAATTCTAAACATTTATACATTGGCATTTGTTCAAGATCTCTAGACCTCTCTTCAAGAAAGCCCCATTTCATTTGTTTATTTCTTCTAAATCAATAAATAATGTCTTATTCAGTGAAATCTTTGAAATATTATATAGTTTTATGAAAATTTAATTCAAAAATTAATTCAGAGAAGCAACTTTTCAGGACACCGATTGTGGAGATCAAAAGAAAACAGTTGAAAAAAATAGGATGACATACTTAAAGTTGACAATAATGAATGACACATTATTGATTTCAGTGTGACATATTGTTTCATAAAAATAATAATAGTAATATTAGCCCCCAATTGCCACTTGAATCGGACAAGTAAACTGTTTGAAGATGGAAAATTTTAATATTGTTATAAAGTCGATTGTCTTCTGATTGTATAACCTCAACTGTTTGGCTGTTGACCTCTCACAAGCACGGTTTAAAAGAGTGATAAAACAGATTTCATATTTGTAAACAATTTTAAATCAAACAATATTATATAATTACATTTCAAGAATAAACCTACTTACGTAAGTTGTATTTGAGAAGCATATGTTAGAAATAAAGCACTTCTCACACAATTATAAAAAAAAAAAGCTCCGGGACTTCAGCACCTACTGAACTTTTTTTTTTTTTTTAACATTCATCGGAGAAAATCTTACTAATATTATAAATGTGAAAGTTTGTATGTTTGTCTCTCTTTCACGCAAAAACTACTGAACGAATTTGGATGAAACTTTACAGTAATATGGGTTATACCTCAGAATAACAAATGGGCTATAGCAAGCTCGGATTTAGGGGGGCGCACGGGGCAGATGCCCCCCCCCTGACAGTTTTATAGGAACTGTGGAGAATCCATTTTAGTACATAATTAAAGGAAAATAACATGATCATAGTTGTTAAAATATCAGAAAGAACAAGAGTAAAACTATTTGTTTTGATATACTACTAATCTTACTAATATTATAAATGTGAAAGTTTGTATGTTTGTCTCTCTTTCACGCAAAAACTACTGAACGGATTTGGATGAAACTTTACAGTAATATAGTTTATACATCAGAATAACACATGGGCTATAGCAAGCTCGGATTTAGGGGTGCGCACGGGGGCAGGTGCCCCCCCCCCGACTGTTTTATAGGAACTGTGGAGAATCCATTATAGTACATAATTAAAGGCAAATCAGGAATTTAGCATGTTGAAATTTGCAGATAGGTCCTTTGTATGATTTAAGAAAGAAGTTTGGATAATTCCACCCATATTATAATAAGGGTTCAAAGGTTGTATGGAATCCGTCAGTTTTGAAGTTAGACATCTGAAATTTTGTACGAGTAATCTATAGTGAAAAAAATTAAATTATTTAAATAATTAAATTATTTATTATTTTAAATTATTGTTAAAAAGCATTGTCAAGAAACTTTATGCGGTGGTCCAAATTCTATGTGAGTGAAGCCGCGGGCAAAAGCTGGTAATTAATTATGGGTGAAATGTAAATGTATTTTGAAAAAATCCTAATGAATAATAATCCGGTAAAATTCTTCTTAAAATCAAATCGAGAATATTTAAATAAATGTTAAATATTTAAATCGAGAATAAAACGATATAAAAGATTATTTATTTTAATGAAGTAATTTAATACCTAATCAAAATATAAATCCTTGGCACTCTTTAACAGAGATATTTTCAAAATCTTGCTGAGTTTTAAAATTTCGTTTTGAACTGTATAAATTGGTTTAATCTTAACTGTAAGTTATCAGAATTATAAATATGCACACATTTGTTACTTGTGATTGTTTTAATTAAAATTAAAGTGATGATTCAATATTTAAGGATCAGAGGGGGGATAGAACAATTATGAATATTATATATTTTTTAGTGCATTATCAAATTATAAAATCGATAATGGAGATGGATCATATGAGATGTAGGACCCAAAATAAGGGGGGAGATCTGGCGATTTTGCGTGATCTAGGACAAACCACTTCCCTGCACAAACGTTGTCCAAGAAACAATATATTCTT
Organism: Arma custos; assembly: GCA_037127475.1. Taxonomy (NCBI): domain Eukaryota; kingdom Metazoa; phylum Arthropoda; class Insecta; order Hemiptera; family Pentatomidae; genus Arma; species Arma custos. The sequence continues at coordinate 99,678,352 of CM073762.1, forward strand.
TACCCCTTTCTGAACCCAGGAACCTTCACGGGTTTTAGTGGTACAGGTTTTTATTTTATTTAATACAACGAAATTTGCTAGTTTTACGATCACATTTTTCGAACACTCACCGTATTATTCGCAAACATGATGACATCTCCTTCATTTCCGGTGTAGAAGAAAATCGGAGCCCCATCGTGTCTCCTCCAATAAGTGTCATTTATTAAATATCGGAGCTTGAAAGTATCTGTCGTCCTGAAGTTGAAATGGTCAAGCTGAAATGAAAAATTGACATTCAGGCATTCCTCTTTTACAAAATTTTGATATTATTATTACTGAACTGATAATATATTATACTTACAGGCGCATTGAAGTACTTAGTCTCGTAAACTACCTCATTGGGAAATCCAGTTACGAAATTTGCTATAAACAAAACTAAGACGAGGTAGTACATGTCGAGCTGGGAGTGAGATGACTAGCACTGAGAGCGAATGTTATCAATCCGACCTTCAACCTATTACAATAGTAATTGTCTTGAATGTTATCATCTTATTGATAATTGTTCCGTATGTGGAGAACCTCTTTCCAATCTGTCAATGTCTTTGATGGTTTCCCTTGTTCACTTGTATGCATGTCTTTTAAATAAAAAAAAACTTGAACTTAAAGTTGATTGCATAAATACTTATGAAATAAGGTTGAGATTTCTTCCGGTATATTTATCAGGAAACCCTGTTCATCATTATTTACAGCTAACACTTCTTATCTATTTATTAATTATTTACATGTTGCTTAGTTGATATTTGACACTTTTGACAATGAAATAACTTTTTCTTTTAATAATAATAATCTTTATTTATTCCGGGGAAACTTCCCCTGAAGAATAATATATATATAATTAACAATAAGAGGGCTCAAATAGAGTCTTTAAAAAAATATAAATAATAGTAATATAATTGTAAAATAATTTTTAGTTAAATAATAGTAGTAAAGAATACATCTTAAGAAAAAATATCAATGGAGAGTTGTTGTTGTTTATTCATTTAAAGTAACTTTATGCTGGCATTGCAAATGGGACGATACTACAGTGGGAGCTCTAAATTTTGCATATCCAGGTTTAGATAGGATAGGGATTTTAACGAGTACCTGATGTTTTACAGACTCGGGACCCATGTTTTCCGTACTTTCCGAAAGATGGTATAACAAAGGATTTTTACTCCCTTTTAAAAATATCCTAGGGCCACCAGACGGGCCAAAGGAGGGTTAACAAGCTAGTAAGTCAAGACTTACAAATATACTAATTTAGGGGAAAATGAAATAAATCTATTTACAATTGTTTGGGGATCAGATAGGTAGGAGATGGTTAAAGAGGCGAGACTTAAAATTGGAGAGAGTATGTGAATGGCGAACGGGAGAGGGAATAGAATTCCAGAGATAGGAAGATTGTAAGAGGATGTAGTATTGCGGTGAGCTGGAGTATGAATATCTGAGGAACGGATATGACGGTAATGGCTTTAAACTGGAGGAGTCGGAAGATAAAAAATGGGCGATGGGTTAGAATTATTTGATAGAGGAAGGATGCCAGAAAGTATTGGCAGCGATGGGAAGGATTAAACCACTTCAACTCAGCATAAAATCGGGCAACTGAGGTTTTCCAAAATATCGCGAATGCAGATCGTAAGAAGCAGTTCATATGTCCTTTATTGCCTGTTTAAGGATCATGATAAACAGCAGACTTTTATAGCAGTATGAATGGACAAATATTCTTTTTAACTATTATTTGGGTAGTTCGAAAACACATTTTTAAATTTATTTTTTTTGTAACCAGTTTACATATGAGTTGTCATTTTTGCCATAGGCTACAATCAATTTTATTGTAGTTGACACGAAGTTTTGTAAATCATACAAAATGCTTCTGTTGCCCAGACTACATAGACTTGATGCAATTGATTCTCAATAGATGATCAGATCAAGGAAATCAGAAAATATTCTTTATCTATTACAGAATAGAATTTTTGATTACGAAAATACAGCAGCAGCGTGAATCGACGTTTACAGTAATCAAAATATATAATAATTATAAAAAACATCTGAACACATTAATGGAATTAATATATAATTAAAATATCTATTGTCCAAGCAAACACCCATCTCTATATTCTTCTCATACATGCAATTTTTTTAATCATTATTGTTCAGCTGACCTTAAAGTTTACTTAATTCTACCAATAAAAATATATAAAAACCTCGTAAAGGTGAGAAAATTTTAACTGTTATTTCTTTGGGCATTAACGAAATAAAAGACGTAATGGCTAATCCCATAAAATGCATAATGTCTATGATATTTGTCTCGCTTCGTGACTTCATAAATATTAATTAATGTAAAATTTAAAAAAAAATCGCGGCCAGGACAAATCTTTTCACTTCAAAATAAAAATATTTTAAAATACCATCAACAGAACAATAAATAAAAAATAAAAAAATAAATACGGAAATTATAAATTGAATAATTTTAATCTTGTAATGATTTATTACACTAAGACTCATCGAATAAAGATTCCTATTACGTCATCTTGATTCTATATTACTAATTCATAAGAGATTTAATGTTCAGGTGTTATTAAATACAATTCACTCTTCATTCACTCATTTCTTCACTGTTGTGGCATGATTACAAGACCAATTCAGTCCCGAAACGTCGCCCGAAGGAAGATAAAAAAATAGACTGAATCTCGAGAACAAAAAGTAATAATTACTTCTATCAGTTAAAAAAAGTAGATATATTTATTTATATTTATATTGCATATTATATTATATTGCATAGGATGCAGTAGGGCCTGTGATGTCTTTCTAAAAAGCAGGCATATGATTGTTAGATATTGAGTTTTTTTTGTAAGAATTTATTCACAACATACACAATGCGACCTGTCGGACTTACACATAACATTTTGTTTATATATTTTTTTAAGAGTATAGTTGACCTTATATATATATATATATATATATATATATATATATATGTGTGTGTGTGAAGGAAAATGGTCAAATAAAGGATTCCTGAAATAGAGATATGTGTATAGTGTGTCCATAGATCACAAATATCTATTGCCCTTAAGTGTGTCATTGTTTTTATTGCTATATAGTAAAAAGATTTTATTATGAAATACAAATAAACTAATATTATAAACAAACGTTTCGACCCACATTGTAGGTCTTCTTCAGGACTGCATAAAATAACGAGAATTAAATAAAGAATAAACTATATAAAAATGAAACTATTGGAAAAAAAACAGATACTAAAGAAAGGATTATTTCAGTTATAAAATAAAGTTATTATTTAAATTTTTTATTTTAAATAACGCATATCTTTAATTTACCTTTTACTATGTGAAGTAAGGTGTATACTCTGTTCATTTCCTTCATTTTTATATATTTTTGGAAGGTTGATGATTAAAAGGGTAGATAATATGTGGTTTTCTGGTGGAGAACCACAGAAAAAGTTGGCAGGAGTAATTAAAGAATTATTCAATTTACCTAGAAGTTGAGCCGGCGCGTCATTGGTTTTCATTTCTCATAACTCGAGTTAGTTCCTTGAAAGCTCAATGATTCATCTCGTCAAAATTCATTTCAAAGTTTTGCTCTGATTTAATAACCTCTATTCTCCTTTTCTTTTTTCGCTCGTAAACCAGAAAAGTTGAGAACACTAGCTGATCAATTATGCGCAAGCAAAGTTAGCTCGTGCATTAGTGAACAAACCGATAGTTCTCAACGGTGAGGGCTGTATTGCATTCAAACTGTCGGAATGGACGAAGCTAAAGATTTCGATTTCATCAATAGTACCTATTGGAAAATGTTCAGCTACTCCCACTTGAACGTTTTCCTAGACGAACATCCCCCTAAAGAAGTCTGGTTATGGAAACTGAAGAGATACGTCACTTACTTCTTCTTGTTCCTCTACTTTCCGATCTGGCTCGTCATCGAGATTTCAGGAATGTTCTTGGGCAGGAAGGGAGACCTGGCTCAGGTCGCCTTCGACTTGAGCTACGTCGCTCACATCGTTCAGCTTGTCATCAAGATGGGCTATTTCCTCTATTACATAAAGGATATCCGTTCGCTCTGCCTTCGGTTCGAACGCTTCCACACTTCCAAACACAGACCCGTTTTCTCTAGAAGACTCCTCGGAGAAAGAGGCCAGTTCCTGAGAAAGCTGGCAAGTACCTATTACACGGTCATATACATGAACTTCTTGTTCTGGATCATCACTCCCTTGTTCATCCAGCCCATTATATACGGCCTTACGAAGGCGGGGTTCATGGTCGCTACAGGCCCTCAGAACATCATACCCAAGTTCTTTCCAGTCAGATATCCCTTCGATGAAACTTCCACCAGGAATCGAATTATCATTGCGTGTATGGAGTTTACAGTCCTTTCTGCAGGTTTTACTTATTTCATCCCGATCGACCAGTTTTTCGTATCCGTAATAGTCATGGTGTGTGAAGAAATATATGTGATTTGTAAGTCTATAATGGCTTCTGAGGAGCTGGCGAGAGAGTTAGATAGAGATTACAGTCTTCTTTTAGGATCGGAAGATACCAGGGATAGGATAGATTTGAAACTTTTCATAGAAGATCACCAGAGAGCCCTCAGGTACATAATCGTGTCCTAACAGTACATTTATTAGTAAATTAGTTTTCTTAAAATTTTGTATAGTAATATTCAATGTCATATATAATTATTTATATTCTATGAGTCATACTCGTAAAATTGGACACTTTTGTATATATTCTAAACATGTAAAATTATATTGGCAGCCCCGATGAATAAGTGGTTAAGTCGAATTATCTTCAGAATGAGGTAATCGTATTGAGGGATGCGGAATTGTGTCATTCTCGTTATTTTTTGCTTAAATGGACTTGTATTATAAGCAAAAACTCCTTTTCAAGCCAAAGTCTGACTTAGCCGTTTAATAACTACGAAAATAACACGATTCCGCTCCGCTTAAGTACAAGAAACTCATTTTGGAGGAAATTTGACTTCTTCTTGACTTTTGGGGCTATAGACATATATGTGTACCAAAGCATCAGACTCATTTCCCTATAATTTTCCAAGCTCTAAGTCGGTAAACCTTGTAGGTTCTGGTATATGTACTTAATTTAATAATATAAAATAAATATAAATATGAAAATATATATAATATAAATAATAAATATAAAAATGAATAATATAAAAACTAGTTCTTTAAATAGTGAAACTATCTATTAGGAACCTAAAAAAAATTAGTAAAAAAAAAAAATAACTTTCTTTCTTATAAATCTGCAAAAATCTTTTGGGAAAAACAAATATTATGATATCAATAATCACAAAAAATATTGCGATTTAATACTTATATTTTATTTTGAAAATAAAAAAACAATTTCTGTACAAACTATTTAATATACAATGTCAATAGTACATTTTAAACTATACTTATAAAATAGAATAGTTTCAGCACGTGTTATTTTTATCCCTCTCAACTCTGAAAGTTCACATTTGATGATTTTTATTATTTTAGTGGATCTTAAATCGCCTTTCTTATTATCATTTATTAATCAACTAAAAATATTTATCTATTTTTATTTATTTACGATTACTGCTTCGCCATATCAATGTCCAATTGATTGATTATTGATGTCCCTATCAATAAATAATTAAAGATAAAAATAAATAAAACTGAAAGTACTAACTATAGAGTATACAAGGGCATAAATTATACCCCGTATAATTATACTGATCGTAATTTTAACAATAATATTCTTTTGTTAAAATAAAAATGTTAAAACAGTACTGCTTGAATTTTCAACAAACAGAAATTGTAAGTTAAATTCTCTACAACTGTTCAAAAGCTCTGAATGAATTTAATTTTTTAACTTCGTAATTAGGTCCTAAGACTCTAATAATGCAAAAGAATAATATCTCATAATATTACCTTAATGAGTCTGTATTACTTTTATTAACTTTAATTTTAGTAAACTACGACGGACTAACTTAGATTGTAGGATTGTAATAATTATATGTATATTGTAAACCTATATTATGGTTATCTTATAAATTCGTATTAACATATAAATGCTTTATCAGGACAACTAAAAAAATCAGTGAAGTAATGAACCCTATTTTGGGCCTGGTTGTCGGCAACTGTATGGTTCTGCTGTGCACCCTAGCGCTTGTTATCACTACAGTAAGTAACAAGAAGCAAGCATTAATGATATACATTTATTTCTACCCCTTCAATAAAATTTTTCTTACTTGTTCAATTCTGTACAGAAAATGAAAACGGCTTCTTCGTTTTCCGAAGTATTCAGGGAGGTTTTCGGGTTCATCGTAGTCATGACAACCTCGCTGATAACACTCTATCTATATTCCTGGATGTGTGGAGAACTTAAAACCAGCGTGAGTTGAGATGCAATATTTTTAAAATTTTCTCATGCCCTATATGAGAAAATATCTTTCCTGACTGTAATTCTAGATATTTACCAAATTCTGTATCTAGTGAGTATCACAATTAAATATTTTGGTGAAGTGGAGTAGAGAAACCAAAACCAAAAGCCGATAATTTTGTCAAAAACAGAGGGAGAGTTTAACTGGTTGTGAAAATAGACTTACAGTTAATGTTATTTAACGTAATATTTTAAAATGGGGGAGTTGTTTTTATATCACAAGGTTTTGTGTATTCTCTAAAAATTCTTGGAATATTTCTGTAGAACATACCCAATACTATGGACTAAATCAAGACGAACACTTAACTTGGAATCCTCATACTAGACTGAAACGACTAGAAACTGCTCGCCGTTTCAGGCTACTTCGGCACACTCTACGAACCCTCTAAGCTCCCAATCGATTACCAAATACTCATATATATGACTCTTTATAATACCTATTTGGACTTCTACTTACGGAGTAGAGCTTAGGGACTCCACTGACCCATCGAATTCGTTCCTTATCCAATCTTTAGAATCAAATATTCTTTGTATAATCCTCAATGGTTTTACTTTCCTGGGACTAATCCAGAATTTTCATTTCTTCTTCCCTATCCCAACTCACTAATCTATTATGGTGAGCTTTTCATTTTATTATTGCATCAGTTTAATCTTCGTGGAAACTTTAGGTACTTTTCCAATCTAACGACGACCTACCCCAGCACGCTCCTCTGGCACTTACCTCAACTATTTGCAGCCTGTCAGGTTATGATGCCTGAAATATATTTGAAATAGTAAACAGACAACAGGATTCATAGGAAATGAAATAGGAGATGATATACAGCTAAAATATGATTTTTTTTTGGATTTCTTTCATTTTTAGCTATTTCTCTTTAAAAGAAAAATAGCTAAAAATGAAAGAAATCCAAAAAAAAAATCATATTTTCTCTTTAAATTTAAAATATATAAACTACTGAATAAATAAGAACGTAAAAAATAACATTTATTATAAACAAAATTCATTACAAATAACAATATCACATCAAAACGGTGTCGTATATACAGAGCAATCAAAACAATTAACCAAAAAACATCACATTGTAGTTAAATCTAATTATTTATGTTTAAAATTTAAATATTTAAAATACAAAATAAATAATAACATCTAATAAAACATTTATTATAAACAATATTGATTAAACACAACAATATATAGCAACAATTATAAACAATATTAATTAAAAATCACAATATGTTACAATTATGTCCCTTTCTGCATGACATTTTCCGGGGAATGACGTTCCGCTCCTGTAGAAATACCACAGCTGACTTTTCATCAATCACCTCGCGAAAAATCTTCATCAAATTCCAATTCATATTGTATAATTAAAACGAAAACAAATAAACGTCCACTAGACACAAACAATAACAAAGGACTAAGGAAGGTTTCGCTAACAGTAGGAGGTAGTTAACGAAAGTGCCACTTGGGGCACTGGGGTAGGTCGTCGTTAGATTGGAAAAGTACCAAACTTTATTCGACAAAGCGACATTTGTTTGTGGCATAAGTTTTACTCCCCTATAAAGAAAGCTTAATTGGCTCCTTTCCTTAACTATCATATACAATTTATTTTTTATTTATTTATTTTTTTTTGTAGTTTCCCCCAAAGTTAGGTGAAACTTAAAAAAAAATGTACTCCTTGTCTTTCTGTCTGCCCAGTATTTTTCATCCTCTCTGATCTATTATTTTCTTCATCGGAGATTTTGATAGTCCGCTCCGTTCTCTCCTCAAACCCCATCCTCTTGAATCGGGTTACGGTCTTGGCACCTCCATCTCTAAGAATATCTTTCTTAACTCCGAATTACCCGTGCCCCCTTCTGCTTCCTTAAACCATTCTTCATTTCTAAGGAATTCAACTATTCTTTTCGATAGCCTACTTACACAGGATACATCCATAGAAATTAACCCTTCTTTTCCTCATTAAGTCGATGATTCTTTCTGTTATTTTATAAAGGGTCTCCTTTCACGTGTAGATTAATTTTTTGTTTGAGAATTTAGGATCTAAAATTTTCCTTAATATCGTCCATAGATATTAAGGAAAATAGGACTAGGCTTCAGCTTTAGTCATAGTATCATAATGCTTTTTTTATAATTATATTATTGACATTGTCATTTTGTCTTGTGGGTTATCAGTCTTATTCATAATAACTTATTATTGTGTACGTAAATTATTAACTGTCAAGATACTCTCCTAATACAAAATAATATGTAATACAAAAATGCAATAACTTGCCAGTTGATAGATACCTCTCCCTAATGTTACCTCAAGGAAGAAGCTATATTCAGCGCGGTGTACTCTTCCGATTGGTACAATAGGGACAAGAACTACCGTAAGAACGTCTTGATAGTGATGAGGCAGAGCTATGCTTCTCGACCTCTCAGGATGATGAGCATGGGTGATATGGATAAGGAAACCTTTATAAAGGCGAGTATTATCAGAAACATGTCTATTTATTTATTATCTATAACTTTATGGTTTATAATATATTCCAATAGGGAGTGGATTGGCTCAGCGGTAGAGCGATGAGTTGCCATGCTGAATGTCTTGGGTTCAAATCCCGCTCATTGGCTGGCTTTTATTTAATCTGTTAGCGCCCGGAGATGGCTCATATGGGTTCTAGGACACTCCTGGGGCTCACCCAGACTCTATAAAGTTGGTAGTCAGAATAAGGGAGGAAAATCTGACGGTTGACCGTGATCTAAGACATTTTGACACGCCCACTTAAGACTTTCCTTATCGCCTTTGCCCTATTTAGTCTGTCAATAGTTACATTAAATGTTTGTGTAAAGAACTTTTACATACCGAAATGTTTCCCTTTTCAGTATTTATAAAGTATTAATATCTACAATCTCTTGCTTATCTCTTATATTTTCTGCCTCGTCCTGTTTTGTTCTCGGGGGGTAACTGTAATGAAGTAATGGTAGGAGAAAAATAACTAAACTTAAATCAGAATTTATCAACTGGTCTTGCGCGCCCCCAGGTCGGGAATCACTGCTCTAGAGTGTAGTATATGCAGATCGTATTCTTTTGTTTTTATGAATAAATATGAAACCTTTATAGAAGAATGGTTTTATTTTTTATTTTATTTGCAAAGAAAACAGATACAAAAAGTAAAGTGACCAATCTGTAACTAAGATTAAATGTAAAGCATACAAATTGCCTTTACAATTAATTAGATTATTTATAATTGTTTCCGTTTTTGTTTGTATTTCTTAAAATCACACAATAACATATTAATCAATTCTTAAAGTAAATATATTTTTTTTTCAGGGTTTGAAGGGGATTTATACGTACTACAACTTTCTGACACATTTTGAGTGAACAGAAAATCAGAATGGCTCCACATAAATTACCAACTGTCAGATATCTAAATGTAAAATTGGAATGTATAACTGTAAAATATTGCTTAAATTCATTTTTCAAATAGCTTAGTACAAAAAACTATTTGTTGTAACTAGTTATTTATATCAATTTCTTTGCGAATCGGAGTAAGATAAATGAATACAATACCAATCCTTGACATTTTTCACAGACTTTCCTTTTCATAACGATAGATATATTTTTTTTAAATATATTTTATATAGCCTTGATTTCTCGTCAATGAAAAGTGTCACTAAATATCTTCACTCATTCTTAATATAATTGAAATTTATAGGGAACTGATGACCGTTCCGTCAATGATCCAGAAAGGTGACAAAAGAATGGCGGTTAATTGTTTGTCATGTCACTATCCTTTATAATATGTCATTATATTAAAATGGAAATAGTTGATTGAATAATTTTAAGGAGAATGTAAAATGGTCAGTGGGTACTGTCAATAAATTACACAAAATAAGACAGACTTATTTTACAGACTTGAGTCTAGGTGATGCCTCTTCCGAAGTCCGGGCGCAGAGCGAGTTCCCTCACCCAAGTAACAGTTCTGATAGTTCCAATTCTGAGGCTGTAACTGCTCGTCGTGACGGTTTTTATAAACCTAACCGATTGAGTGGTTTCGGTCAGATATTTTTTTTAATTAATTATTATTTAACTAATGTACAAAAAAAAAAAACATTCATCTACATCTAAATGAGTGAGTGTGCATTTTTAGTTAAATTGTAGTAATTTACTGAAAACTTACTGTAATTTACTTGCTGCTATGAAAAAATTAAATAAAAATTTGTTTAAAACCACCTACGTTATAAAAACAAATCATTGATATAAACATTGACGCAAAGTTGAATCTGTGGTTACTGGATAACTTTATAGAGAATTTCACTTATTTATGTTTCAAAAAGTTTTCTAAAGCACAGCCATATTGGAAAATTCAGCGAAACTCCAGAAGTATTTAGAATTGGCAAAACACATTTTTATTTTATGTATAACATTTGAAATTAATTTTTCATAAAAATGTTATGAATTAAATGAAGCAGCATTTTTTGAACTTGGGTTTCCGGTTCTGGACCCAATGCAAAAAAACGTGTAATACTATATAATTATAATAATATAATATGTGTGTAATACTATATAATTATATAAAGATTCACCTGTTTGGAAATCGGTTTTTGGTTAATATTACATACTCGAGCACACTTTAATAATAATAATAATAATAATTCTTTATTTACTGTGGGACAAGTCCCTTTAGAATAACAATACAGGTTTCCATATAGGGTATTATTATGTCTTAGAGTATATTAATATAGTGTATTATTATGTCTTAGAGTATATTAATACAGGGTATTATTATGTCTTAGAGTATATTAATACAGGGTATTATTATGTCTTAGAGTATATTAATATAGGCTATTATTATGTCTTAGAGTATATTAATACAGGGTATTATTATGTCTTAGAGTATATTAATACAGGGTATTATTATGTCTTAGAGTATATTAATACAGGGTATTATTATGTCTTAGAGTATATTAGTACAGGGTATTATTATGTCTTAGAGTATATTAGTACAGGGTATTATTATGTCTTAGAGTATATTAGTACAGGGTATTATTATGTCTTAGAGTATATTAATATAGGGTATTATTATGTCTTAGAGTATATTAATATAGTGTATTATTATGTCTTAGAGTATATTAATATAGTGTATTATTATGTCTTAGAGTATATTAATACAGGGTATTATTATGTCTTATTAAGTGAGAAAGATAGAGGTAAGTTATGAAGCTCGACGAGGAGGATATTGTGGTCTACTATGGCGTATGCTTTCGAAAAATCTAGAAGGATAAGAAATGTTAATTTTTGGTGTTCAATGGCTGTATGGAGATCATGGGTTATTTTGAGGAGAGCGGATTGGGTTGAGTAACCTGGTCGAAAGCCGGATTGGAGAGGGTTAATGAGGGAACTTTCTTCTAGAAATTTTCATATTGTCTTTTCTTTCTTAATTCTTCTTTTGACTTTAGTTATTCAGATAATTCACATACAGGTAAATCAAATTCAAGACAAATAAATCAAATCTGAGTCACATCAATGGACTTAGACCCTACATTCTCTGTAATAACTAGAATACCCACACGAACACATTTTGCTGAAAATTAGCTTTTAATACGAAAAATATGAAGTGTAAGGTTTTTTTTTTTTGCTGTTGAGTTTATTAAAGAAATTAGAATCCATATCTCTGTTATCAGTGGTCACATAGGGCTCGGCATAGAGCTAAGCCTTATTATTATTAATAATAAGGCTTATTAATTAATAATAATAATAATTATTATCTTTGTGTATGAACTTATTTGCAATTAAAATAATATGTATGTCTATAAAGATAGGTAAAATCAACTGCCCGTCATATAATAAGCAACAAATAATCTAGCTCATTATATTACTGCATTGAAATGCTGACAATTGTGTCCATGAAGAAGATATATTGGTAAACGAGTATTAAGACTATCGATAGTACTATCTGGTATTAACCTATCAACCAATTGTTTAGGCAACTAATTAGAGTGGCTTGATAAACTTATACTGATTATAATATAATATATGTTGGGAGCGTAGTGGCTCAGTGCTAGAGCGATGAGTTCCCATGCCGAAGGTCCTCAGATCAAAATGACTGCCAGACCTTTATTTAATCTGTTAGCTTCAGGAAATGAATCATGGGCTCACTCAGCCTCTATAAATTGGGTACCCAAAATAAGAAGGGAAAATATAGAGGTTGGGCGTGATCCAGAACACATCACCTCCTTGTATAACCATTTTCCGAGAAACAGTACAGTCTCTACCATGTACTGAGCACCCCTTCACGGGATGTAATTGTACTGTTTTTTTTAAAAATAAATAATACATATTGAGCAATTTTTTCTTTTGATATGTCGACTTAAGATTTTTCATATCATCTTTGCTTTGAGATTCCTATGTAGTATGTCAATAGTTATATCAATTGTGTCTATAAAGAACATGCCAAAATGCTTTCCTTTTTAGTATTTATAAAGTATTAATATCTACAATGTTTTGCTGATCCCATCAAGTTTTTGCTCGTCTTTTTTTTTTTTAAATGCCTCCTTTAAAAAAAATAACAATAAAGAGGTGTATTTGATCACTCTCTGTAATACTATTCTTTGACAATGCCCTACATTTGTAAACCTTATTTTCGAATTTAAAAGCAGGAATATTATTTCCAGTTTTTTTAATAATATTTTTTGCCGTTGATTCTTTTACTTTTCCTAATCTTCTTACAATTATTTTCATAATGTGTTAAAAAATTAGTGACATCCTCTTCGTCAGTCGTTGAATCAATGAATTCTAATATTCTAATTCTTATCTTAGTTTATAACAATCTTAAATTAACATTGCTCAAACTCCTTTCCCCGTCGGATTCTTCGTTGGAAAAAAAATTGTTACTCCTCCTTACCAACATCACTATCAAATTGACATATTACCGTATTTTTTGTAGATATGTGATAATAATTATATGCATATAAATTATTCTCACGCTCTATTTGTATCAGAAACAAAACAAACAGTTGGACTTGTAAATGAAAACCTAGAATATAAAATCAGGGAATTATTTCTTACAACTTCAATAATACCGTTCAACTTATAATGATAATATTTTTTTATCAACAAGCTAAGATTTCTTGCTTGCACAAAGGATGAGCATGCATACATCATCTCCCTTTTCGTCCTTACATCCGCAGTGATTACAAGGATCTGCTTTTGCGTTAATGCAATCTGAACAAAAAATAAATAAATCGTGGTTATTTTACAAAACCAATTATCAATAATGTATGTTAATGGTTAATTAGAGTAATAAAAAATAATTTTTCTTTTGATTTTGAAGTGGTACAATGACACAAAACAGTTGTTCAGCCTATGAGTAATGTTGAGCGTGATCTAGGACAAATTACTTCTACACAACCGTTGTCCAAAAAACAGTACAGTCTTTACCACGTAACTAACCCCAGACTCCTCATGGGTTGCAGTGGTACAGGATTAAGTATATACACGAGCGCTACAAATAAACATCATACTATTCGTTTAGTAACACATAATTTGTTCTTCCTAATGAAACTATTCGCAAAATAATTGGCATAGCCAAATTAATGCTTCACTCAGAAAATTGAAGTGATAAAACAACAATAAAGCAGAACCACTATCAACGTAGCACTTATCTAATTGTTAATAATGTTTTTTTAATTATAACTATTTTCTTTCTATTCTTCTAATCTGCTCTTAAAATACTGTATACTTATTGTAGGTAATTCACATTTTTTTTTATTCTTTCTCACTTATTAAATTACATGAAATAATTAATTAAATGTCCCAGAATAAATAAAGACATTATTATTATTATTATTATTATTAGGAATAGATTTATTCCACTTTCAAAAAAAATATTTTCGTAGTAACATTTTAAATCAAAATTCCTTTTTTTACTTTATGAAAAAAACAGTGTAATGTAATATGCTTTATGTTTAATATACTGTATGAACAAAATATCTACTTCATAGAATATATAATTATAAGCATTAAAAAAAAGTGTCTATATCTTATCAAAATTACCATTAATACAATTTTTTTTTTTAAGTGGACTTACTACATACCACTTTCAAATATAACAACTCAATCACTCACGGCATCCAAAAATCAATGATATTAATAAATTATGTTTATTTTGTTATATAATATAGCAGGTTTATGAGGATAAAAAAACATCAGATGCCTCGGAGGATTATCAGGAATTGAAGAGGTTGCTAGGTTTGAAACTAGTGGGTTTGAGTGGGAATGAAGTTTGTCATAAAAAGATTGATATCGGATTGGGGGCAAATCAATAACAAATGGGGCATTGAGGTCATTATCGAATACATTGCTCGTAACAAAGTAAGGAACATTGAGTATTTTACGGAGGATTTTGGATTGTTAGGATTGAATACGAAAGGAATTAGATGGCTTAGTGGAGCCTCAAACCTCTACTCTAAGTCCAGATGGGTCAAATGATTGTCATGTATATGAGTCTTTTTTAATTAATTGGGAGCTTAGAGCGGTTGTCTAGTAAATGTTGAAGTAGCCTGAAACGGCGAGATGTTTCTTGTCGTTTTAGTCTGGTATGAAGATTCCAAGTTAAGCGTTTGTCAAGGTGTAGTCCTAAGTACCGGACCTGTTCTACATGAATTGTTGGGATGTTTTCAAACGATACAGGAGGACAGGAAGTCGTTGGTTTATGACGGATGGTTAAAAGGTGATTTGATGAGATTTGTGGGAATTTATTTTAATCCTCCAGTTTTGATACCATTTTTCAAGGTCAGTGATATGGGATTAGTGTTGACTGATAATAGACGTGTGTCATCCGCATACGTGGTAAGGATTAGTTGGGATGTCAGCTGTATAAACTCTGTAGAGAATTGGGCCGAGGATACTGCCTTGAGGAACACCCGCAGATTGAGGAAGGAGGGATGAGAAAACATGATTATGATTTACTGTGAATGACCTGTAGGAGAGATAGGATTGGATAATGAGAAAGTATGTAGGAGGTAGGAATTTACGGTGTTTGTAAAGCAACCCGGGTTGCCAGACTCAGTCGAAAACCTGTTCAACATCAAGGAATCAACGACAACAAGACCTCTTGACAATACAATCGACGTTCCAAAGCCGAGGAAACAACATCCACCACACGATGCCATTGCAGGATAGTGGAGTGGGATGTTCTGAATCCAAACTGGTGATCTGGGATAATGTGGTTTACATCCAGGATGGGGCACATTCGTTTCAGGATGAGCTTTTCCAGGATTTTAAAGTGAGACAGGACGGTAAGAGGAAGAGTATTCCGGGTTTTTTTTTTTAGGTTTAGGTGTCATTTTTACAACGGATAATTTCCAGAGGTTAGAAAAATATTGAGCAGCTAGTACAGCATTATACAGGGTGTCCCGAATTTAAATGGCAAAACTTCAGGAACTTATAGGGGACCGAAAAACGAAGACAAAAAGTCCTTTAGAGATTTGCTCGTTTTTGCTTAGTTTTAGAGAAAATCGCAAAAAAAGAAACAAAACAAAAATGACATAGGTAGCGATTATCACCTTTCAAAGTTCGTCAGGCTAGGCAGTGAGATATGTAAACACTTAATGTTATCCTTTACATTCTTTTGTTTGTTTACATTTTTGCTTCCTTCTAGGATTATAATTCCTAAATCGGTCTTCAGTCAGTTACTCAGATATTTTTGTGTGAATAGCATCAGCCACAATATTCTAATGTTGAATACGATGAAATGATTTTTGTGTATGGTTTCTGTAACGGTAATGCTTCAGAAGCGGTATGCAGAAGGGACATTCAGAAGGGAGTATGCGCACCGATTTCCAAATAGAAGAGTGCCTAATCGACGAGTCTTTTCATTAAATTTTAATAGAATACGAGAGACTGGGTCATTCTTAATACGTAATGAAGGCGACTAATTCCAGGCAGCAGTAAGAGCAGATTATCGGAGAAGAAATTGTGTCCAACGCCACTTCGATAACAATCCTGAGACTAGCATCCGAAGAGCATCCTGCTGCATTAGCAATATCGCGACAAGCAATATGGCGAACTTTGAAAGGTGATAATCGCTACCCATACCATCTTCAAAAAGTTCAGAATTTATTACTAAAATAGAGCCAAAAACTCAAAAAGAAACACTATTATTTAATATAATGCAATTGGGAAAAACCACAATGCAAAGCCTTATGTTTAAAAAAATACACCTACTTACCAGTCGACATTTCGCCTATTCAGGCATTATCAAGACACCAAAATCAAAAAGGGGTTATGTGAATCGCATCTCGAAGAAAAAGGTGCAAAACATCCCAACGATCAACAGCCCAAACAGGCTCCCAACATGAGACAGCACCCCGCCACCAAGACGTTCAACATACAACTGAACGAAAGTAATACGCAACCATTCAGAAACGCATTCAGAATTTATTACCTCAAGATTATGTCAAGAGATTGAATTAGTAACTGGTTTCTTGAAAAAATTCGCGATGATAATTTATTGCCATTAAAAATTATATGGACCGATGAAGCTACCTTTACAAGAGGAGGAATTGTTAATCAAAGAAATTATCATGTATGGGCTCTTGAAAATCCCACAGCTATTAGAGAAAATAAGTTTCAGCATAAATTTGCTATTAACGTTTGGCTTGGATTTTGGAACGGATTACTGGTGGGTACATATTTTTTACCTGGAAGATTGAATGGTATCACATTTACACATTTTTCGGAGAACGACTTTTCTAATTATTTAGATGACATTCCCTTACAACAGCGGATCGAAATGTGGTTCAAACTCGATGGATGTCCAGCTCATTATAGCAGAGTTGCTCGAGCTTGGCTGGATATATAGTAAATTATCCACAACGATGGATTGGACGTGGAGGAGTAGTACCTTGGCCACCCAGATCACCTGATATGACACCCATGGATTTCTTCGTATGGGGAACCTTGAAGCAGAAAGTTTATTCGGTATCAATCAACTCAAGAGAGCAATTAAGAGACCGAATCATAGATGCAGTGCACCAAATATCATTAGAACAATGTTTAGCTGCAATTTATCAAGTGAGTGCTAAATGCTTGCATTGGTGCAAGAGGACAACAGTTTCTTTTTTTGCGATTTTCTCTAAAACTAAGCAAAAACGAGCAAATCTCTAAAGGACTTTTTGTCTTAGTTTTTCGGTCTCCTATAAGTTCCTGAAGTTTTGCCATTTAAATTCGGGACACCCTGTATATGTAGGTGAGGAAGATGTTTTAAGATGTGAATCGTGATGAGGTCGTGTCCAGGAGCTTTCTGAGAAGATAATATGTGAATAATATTATATATTACTGAAGGATGGAATGCTTTGGGAGGAAGGGTCATATAAAGGGGAATAATATATTCTTTGAATAATATTTGAAATGTATTTCATAGTGCAACAAATTAATAACAGATTCACTAAAAATTTAAATTTAATAAGTGTTGTATTGATATTTTTTAATTAATACAAGCTAAGATTTCTTGCTTGCACAAAGGATGAGCATGCATACATCATCTCCCTTTTCGTCCTTACATCCACAGTGATTACAAGGATCTGCTTTTGCGTTAATGCAATCTGAACAAAAAATAAATAAATCGTGGTTATTTTACAAAACCAGTTATCAAAAATGTATAATGGTTAATTAGTGTAATAAAAAATAATTTTTCTTTTGATTTTGAAGTGGTACAATGACACAAAACAGTTGTTCAGCCTATGAGTAATGTTGAGCGTGATCTAGGACAAATTACTTCTACACAACCGTTGTCCAAAAAAACAGTACAGTCTTTACCACGTAACTAACCCCAGACTCCTCATGGGTTGCAGTGGTACAGGATTAAGTATATACACGAGCTCTACAAATAAACATCATACTATTCGTTTAGTAACACATAATTTGTTCTTCCTAATGAAACTATTCGCAAAATAATTGGCATAGCCAAATTAATGCTTCACTCAGAAAATTGAAGTGATAAAACAACAATAAAGCAGAACCACTATCAACGTAGCACTTATCTAATTGTTAATAATGTTTTTTTAAAAGAGACATTATTAATATAAGCAAACGCCTTTAGGTAATTATAATTTCATCGCACTCAAACTAAGTGGACAAGATCATGTTGGATATTAATTTACATGCATCCAAGATGATGCAGGGAACGGAGAAGCTCAGTGGTAGAGCGCTGGGCTGCATTGCCGAAAGTCCTGGGTTTAAATCCCGCTGCTGGCAAGACTTTTATTTAATGTTTGCAGCCGGAGACGAATTCCATGGGATCTAGGACCTCCTGGGACTCACCCAGCCTCTATAAAGTGGGTTCTACAAATAAGGGAGAAAATCTGGCGGTTGAGCGTGGTAAAGGATAAATCACCTACTTGCGAAACCGTTGTCAGGAGTACGCACAACGGTAAAATATTTGAGACCTTTAATGAACATTGATTTTCGTTTTTGCTGTCATCGATTTTACATTTACTTTTTTTAATTAAGGAATATATTTTAAACTCATTTGATCATTTTCCAAATGTTTAGTTAATTCCACTTACTACTTAATCCGCTCCTATATTAAATTGTAGTTTAGCATATTAACTAAAGATATCTTGATCATTACCATTTCTGCACCGGATGAGCATGCAGACATCGTTCCCTTTCTTGTCAGGGCAACCACAGTGCTTGCATGGATCCTTCTCGGCGTTAGCGCAATCTAAAAAAAATAATATATATTGTTGAGGTTCAAAATATGTTAAAAATAAATCAAAATAAGTATTTGATATTTGGCGTATTAATAGCGGACCAATATTAAGTTGACGTGAATTTATGAGTAAATTAAGTAAATAAAAATGATTCTAAATTTTATTACAGCTTATTTAAAATACGTATTTAATAATTTAATAGTCTGATTGTTTAATAAACACAATTTTTATATATGTGTAACTGATTTTCAAAGTATACATATGACATTGCCTCCCACCGCGGTAAGCTACTGCCATATTTCATCTCATTCGAGTACGGGGCGGCGTCCTGAGGGTAGGGCCTCCCCATTTATGTCTATCTCTAAAGGGACGTCCAGAGAAGATAGCAAAGGGTTTTTGGCTCTCAGTGTGAAGGTTCCTGAGAGAGGATTCTCAAGTCGTATTACTCGACCATTGGATGTTCTGAAGATAGAATCTCTCCTAGTTATCTAGAATATCATTGGTAGTCTGGTATAAGGAGTTTCAATAGAACCCGGATGGAATTTTGATTCGGATAGAATTTTGATTCGTAAGCTGTTTCGTGAAGGATTTTTAGGTCACATATTGGATGAGATACATGGGAGTGTTAATTTTAGTCAGTCTAATATAAAAATTGTGTTTGAATTTAAATTTTTTAATTATCCCTAATTGTTTTAATTATCATTTACCCACGGAGATAAAATATTTTATGTTTAATAAAATATTTATTGTAAGCTAACAAACTGTTTTGTTTTAGTAATAACTTAAATTTTGTTATAAAATAAAAATATAATTAATGTCGACCTTTAATTAACTATCCATATTATATTATATATATAAAATATATTAAATTATTAACATTTGGCGCTCAACGTGGGACCACTTAATTATCTATTATATATAGAGAATATATTAAATTCTTAACTATATATATATATATATATATATATATATATATATATATATATATATATATAATATATATATATATATATATATATATTGAATGATCGTATTCTTTATTTATAATATAACACCAAATAATATTTTACCAATAAGTAAATAAATATAGTTCTATATTTCTAATTGAAATTTATAAAGTATAAATATATATGAATTTATCAGTCTGGCCAGAGACACCGTCCTGTACACATCGTATTATCTCCTAATTTCTGCTGCTCTTTGTTCCGTGTTTTTGTAGTGTTGTGTTTAGTTTTGTCTCTTTTCTTCTCTCTATATATTTATCGGTTATTATTTATTATTTATTATACTTTAAACTTATTCAAAAAAAAGCAGAGAGAAGATTTTCATTCGATAAATTAAGCTAAGTTCGACGACCTTGAAGACGGTGAAGCTTTCGGTCCTAATACCAACAGCATTAGGCATTATCCCGAACATACAAACAATTGTGAGTTATTTATTTACTTACGTAATTATTTTTTCTCTTCTTATTCATTATGGTTCACTGCACTATTTGCAACGGCGTTATTACCCGAGATGACAAAATCAATATAAGTTGCTCTAAATGCAATCTCATATTTCACGGGCGATGCATTAACCTCACTGATAAAGATTTAGAGGCCCTTAAATCTGTCAAAAAAAATCTGTGGTTATGCTCTCAGTGTGACCAGGCGAAAAAGAATACGGCGACGGGAGAAAAACTTAAAGCTGAACTCTCTTTATCAGATGTTCTAACGGCCGTGAAACAAATTGACACCAGTATTAAAGATGAGATTAAAAATATCAAAACAGCCATTGATAAACAAGGGGACCTCACCTTTGAGTTTAGTGATAAACTAACCACAATAGAAAATCATCTAGAGGGCCAATCAAGATTCATAGAAGAGATATTGGCGGAAAATAAAGCTTTAAAGGCCCGGGTAGGAGATCTCGAAGTGCGGGTAAACAAAAGTGAGCAGGGCATGTTATCTAACTCCCTGGAGATCCGGGGGATCCCAGTCCGAGCCGGTGAGACCCCTTCCGGCCTATTAACTAGTATCGGTGCGAGCCTAGGCATAAAGTTAAATCTAGAGGATCTGGACACAGTGCAACGACGGAGAGCAAGAAATGATGACCCGCGACCCCCACCTATCATAGCACGCTTCGTGAGGAAATCAGTGAGGGATGACTTGTTACATAAAAGAAAAGTCAAAAGAGATTTCTCTACGCGAGATTTAAGTTGGCAGGGAAATGACTGCCACCGTATCTATCTGAGCGAGGAGATGACAAAAGGTAACAAGCACCTCTACTGGTTAGCCCGTCAGAAGAAGGCAGCGGGAAAGATAAAGTATGTGTGGTTCTCTGGGGGCAGAGTGCGCTGTAGAAAAGAAGATGGTCACCAGGTGGTCTTCATAGATCAGGCCCAAGATCTAGACGTCTTCGGGTGACTACTAAAGTTTTGTTTCCCCGCTAGCTCTATGACAACCTATGGCGCTCACCACGGAATTTTGGATTTTGCCCACGCCCTCTCTATACAGTTAATTTCTTTTTATTGGTCCATATTTTTAGTTCTTAGGATCTTTTGTTCTATATTTTTAAGTTTGTTCATGTTCAAGCAGCTATATATATTCTATTACTTTGCTTCTCTCATTATTAATTCATTATTTTCTCTTTTTACATATTTTAACAGTATTATCATTTCTATACTATTAATATTCTTATATGTTTTTTGTTTTATCTTGCATGTCTTCAACTATCTGGAACATTTCATAGCTTTTTACCTAATCTACCTGCTAAAATTAATTGCACACAGCATCTTCTCCTCTCATACGGGGATCTTCTCTCCTACCTCACCATCATGTCCAGTATCCTGACATCCTGTCACGTCAACACCCAATCCTTACCTGCCCATTATGACGAATTCCTTCAATATTTTACCCAAAACTTTTATCATACCATTGGAATTTCCGAAACATGGCTAAAACCCCACATCCCCTCCTCTGCAATATCCTTACCAGACTATTCATTCCTTCGCCACGACCGGGTAGACCGGACTGGTGGAGGAGTAGGTCTTTACGTACACAACTCCCTAAAATCACGTATCCTTGATTCCTCACCCGCAACTGGTTATCCGCACACAGAATTCCTTCTGGTTGAAATCTCTTTTAACCCAAACCCTCTCCTTTATGTCGTAGTATATCGACCTCCTTTGGCCCCTCTTGATTCAATTTTTGAATCTACCCTTTACGACTACATTCCTCTCTATAACCATATCATTATCTCCGGTGATTTTAATGCCAATCTCCTTGTCCAATCCTACGATCAACTATACCTGGAAAATCTCTTTTACTCTCTACACCTTTCCATTGTCCCATTTTCGCCCACCCATCACACCTTTCAATCCGACACATGGTTAGACCTGTTTGTCATTGATTCACGGCAGAACCTCCTTTCTTCCTCTCAATTACCCGTTCCATTTCTGTCCTCCCATGATCTCATCCATATTTCATACAATATCCAAACTCCTGTTATACTACCTAAAACCGTAACCTTTCGCAACTTAGATGCTCTCACCCCAGAGAACATCTCACCCTCTCTTGAAGCCTTGGATTGGAGAGAGATTTATTCTTGTGCCTCTATTGATTCGATGGTTGACATACTTACTTCCAATCTCAAATATATCCTTGACACCCATGCCCCACTGAAAACCTCAACCTTCCGTCACCAGCCTGCTCCCTGGTTGTGTCAAAAAATTAAAGATCTTCAAAGGAAGCGTGATGCGGCCCGAAGACGCTTTAGACGGACAAGGTTAACTGACGACTATCAAGCGTTTAGGGCCCTCCGCAATCTGACACAGTCGGCAATCAGGCAGGCAAGAACCAAATACTTCCACGAAGCCCTTTCATCTGCTCCCGATTCTAAATCCAAATGGCATCTCCTTCGAAAGCTTTCTCTTCTTAATTCATCTTGTTCTAGGCCCTTTCCAGCCTCTCCCAATGAAATAAACTCATATTTTTTGTCCACCTCAGCTAATACTTCTAAATCATCCTCTCCCGTATTTTCCCTACCACCATCTTTCAACCCTGACAACTTTTACTTCGCTGACATTTCACCCAACGACATTATTTCCTCTGTTCTGAAATCCCACTCCATCTCCACAGGCTTCGATGGGATTCCTGTCAAACTGCTAAAATCCTGCCTTATCGATATTATACCTGTCCTACTCTTTATATACAATTTTTCACTGCAAAACGGAGTATTCCCAGCCTCCTGGAAAAAAGCCATAGTCCATCCTATTAATAAATCCTCTAACCCTGTCTCACTCAAAGACTACCGCCCAATCTCAATCCTCTCAAACCTTTCCAAGCCTCTAGAAAGAATAGTCCAGTCACAAATGTCAAATTTCCTCGAACAGTCCAACCTCCTTGACCCACTTCAATCTGGTTTCCGTCCCGGTTTCTCCACACAATCGGCACTTACCAAAATCACCAATGACATACATACCGCTATGGACGACAAAAAACTAACTGTGCTTATCCTTCTTGATTTTACTAAAGCTTTTGATTCCTTGGACCATTCTATCCTTTTTAGCAAACTCAAATCAATGTCCTTTTCTAACAGTTCCATCCGATGGTTCCAATCCTTCCTCTCTGATAGATCTCAAGCAGTTTCTATACCTAATCATCCCCTTTCCTCTTTCCTCACTCTTTCCTCAGGCGTGGCACAGGGCTCAAGTATCTCTCCTCTTCTTTTCAACTGCTATATCAATGATCTCCCTAAATCTGTTCACCACTGTTCCCATCATCTTTATGCTGACGATTTCCAAATATATCTGTCCTTTCCCCCTTCCGAGCTATTTTTTGCGTTCGCTAGTATTCAGGAAGACCTGGATAGGATCTGTGCCTGGGCAAAGCTGAACAAACTGGAATTGAACGCATTGAAAACTCAGGCCATTGTTTTAGGTTCCAATTCCCTCCTTACATCCATCCACACCCTCCCAACATTACTCCTAAACGATAATCCTATCACGTTTACCTCCTCGGTGAAAAACCTAGGCATCACCATCGACCAAAACCTTTCCTGGAAATCCCACATCGCCCAAATATCCCGACGGACAATTAGTTCCCTGAAGTTGTTCCATCGTTCTCGTCATCTCCTTACACAATCTTCCCGTAAGCTTCTCGTATCTTCTCTCATCTTCCCCCACTTTGACTATTGTAGCGTGGTATATGGAGGCCTCTCTAAAATGCTTGAAGACAGATTAAAGAGAATAATGAATTGCTCTCTAAGATTTGTGCTTGGTACTCCGAAGCGATCGCGCGTCTCCCACCTCTATGATGGGTTAAAGTGGCTCCTCCCTCCCTTCCGAAGACAATATTTCCTCTGTTCATTCTTATACCAATCCATTCACTCTCAACACCCTTCATATATCTACAGTCTCCTCCAATTCAAATCATCAGTGCAACACCATAAAACAAGATCCCGCCTTTCTGATCTCTATATACGTTCACACAGAACTAAAGCATTCGAACGTTCCTTTCTCGCCCGCTCCACCACAATGTGGAACTCAATCCCTCCTAATATCCGTCATACTCCCTCTCTATCATTATTCAAATCCTGGCTGTTTCAACATCTATTAGCTTCCCAGAAGGATAGTCTCTAGTTAGGTTAGTCATTTGCTTAGAATACAATGTATATAATAACATACTGTGTTATCTAGTTCTTTTAATTCTGCTCTTTGAAAAGCTGTACATCATGTAAACAAATTATTGAATGCTAGCTCATGCATTCAATTTCAAAAGCTTTGGATTTATCTATTCTCTGTAATTGCTTAATATCCTGTCAAGATCTGTACTATTTATTTACTTACTATTATTTTTGTTTATATATTTCTTTTTAAATTGTTTTCTGTCATGTTTTCACGCTTTATGATTTGTAACATTTAGCCTTCTGGCCAGATAAATATTATGTTTTTATTCCTGTTCATATCTGTTATTCTAAAGGGACTTTGTCCCAGAATAAAGTTACTTTTCTATTCTATTCTATTCTATTCTATATATATATATATATATATATATATATATATATATATATGTATATATATATATGTATATATATTTTTTTTTTGCTTACAATTTATCAAAGTATTACTATTAATTATATATATTGTTAAATTTATTTTACTATCAATCAATACCTTTGGGTCTTTCAGTACAATCTGAAGGTCCGGATCCGTGAATCATCCCTTTACCTGTTGAAAATAAATTAAAATTAGAAAATAATTCTAAATTTTACTAAGAGTGAAGTAAATTTTCCACTCAATCTAAATAGATAATTACCTCCATGTCCTGGAAAAGGTGAAGCAAAGACTTCTGCAAAAGAAAGATAGCTGTAGAAAAGTATAAACATGTAAAGCCACTTCAACTCATTGTAAATCGAACAAAGAAATGGTCCATCATTTTATTTTTGTTATAAGCCTAAGAACAATAGACCGAACCGGTTAAGTGTGTACTTCATTGACCAAACTCACTGAACAACTTATATATTAATGTACAATTTATCAATTAAACATAGTCATAGCGTTCTCACCATAGGAAAGGCAAATCCCGATGATAGTTGCCAGCAGAAGTTTCATCTCGACTGTTGCCTTGAAACAAGATCATCTACAGCTCATTGTGACGTAAGATGTGGCTTGGCCAATGGGAGGCCAATGGGAGGATATTGGTCGATGAGGAAAAATGCATCATATTATCTGCTCCAGAGGTGTGGGGATCTGTTCCAATGTTGTTGTTTGTTCATTTAACGGTACTTTAGGCTGCTATAGCTAATCGGAGAGCTACATTAGGAGCTCTAAATTTTGTCTATCCAGGCTTAATTAGGATAGGGATTTTGTATGAGTACCTGACAACCCACAGGCTCGGAACCCTCATTTAATGTTCCTTCCGAAGGACGGCATAACCAAGAATTTTTTACTCCATTTAAAAAATCATAGGGCCACCTGCCGGGCTACGAACCCGCGATCTTGGGTTTAGTAGTTTGTTATGCTAACTACTAGACCACAGACTAACATTGTCAATTTTGGGTTTCACGGAATCAAGTTTGTCTTTTTAATATTACATTTCCACCAGGCATAAATTTCCAGAACAATAACTAGTTGATCATATTTCGTTAGTAATATCCAAGAAAAAAGACATAAAGAAATAGCTAATCAACAGTCAAGCGCTCCTATTTGATCTCAAAAGGTTACTTTTTGATTAAAACTAATCACATGATCGAAAAAAAATGCGAAAGTTGAGAAAAAAATCCAAATTGGTGAAAACTGCGGCAATGAGTGAAAATAAAGAAAAAGGGAAACTTTAAAAAATGGGAAACAGCCAAAATGGGAATAGCTGGAAACATTATTTGATTCATACAAATTCTGTAACTTTAGTTCCAATAACGAAATTATAAATTGAAGTTTCAGAGCTGGGGCCTGATTGAGGGGCTAGGGTACCAAGTACAGGTACAACAATCAAGGAGGAGAGGGGGAATAGAATAATTATTAATTTGATATATTCTTTTAGTGCATTATCACCTTTGATCAATGGATAATGGAGCTGGATCGTATGAGATCTGGGACCCTCCTGGGGCTCACCCAGCCTCTATAAAGTGGGAACCTAAAATAAGATGGGAAAATCTGGCGGTTGAGTGTCCTCTAATACAAATCACCTTCCTGCACAAATGTTGCCCATAAATCTGTACATTCTTCACCATGTCCTGAAACCCAGACCTTTTCACAGGTTGTAGTGGTACAAGTTATTAAAGTTTTAAAAACCATAACCACTATAATAATAATTTTGAGCTAGACTAAGTTTTATCAAATATTGAAAGATCAATAAATTAACTAAATTAAACAAATAAAACTTTAATAATGCGCTCCTTTCCACACAACCACAGGGGTAGAGCGTCTGGTGTGCGTTTTTTTTAATGTGGTATCCCCAATAGGCCTAGTCCACAATCCTACCCTACAATCTTCAAGATATAAAATCTAGAACATTAATATTTTTAAATGAACCCTGCAGAGAAATATTAACTTCATTAAGCAAACTGAATATGTCCGTTATGTAAGCAAGAACTGCCAACCATTCTTCATTCATCAAAGGCTCCAGTTCACATTTTCGCTCTCGCAAAAACTGCTTTACTTCTTCTCTCAGTTCAAAAAGTCGCGAAAGAATCCCTCCTCATGATAACAACCTCACTGACAACGACCATGGAGAAGCAGATGTTGGTGAGGTGAGTTCATGCTCTCGCATAGTGTCGCGAAGAGCCTTGAATTCTTATAATCTTCATCGCGTCATCAATGACAGTGTTTAGTTCAGTAGAAAGCTTCTTTGCAGCTAGTTATCCCGGTGGATCATACAGCGAGTAAACAAAACCCTTAGAGTGCGCGACCAGTTGGGCAGCTTTTTGGGCCTTGCGCATGGCAACATCCGCATTCATATATAATATTTTGTCTACTATTGATTTCCCATTATCATTCCCATTTTTCAATAATTAAGTTAAGAATAAAAACGCAATTTTAATACCCTAAATCGTATAATTTAGATGCCTACAAACCGAAAAAAAGTTTCACTTGCATCGTGATTTCATAAAACCACACTTTTTTCTATTCTGTTTATTTCAATCCCGTTAAAAATCAAGTATTTTAATTTATTTCTGTTTAATATTCGGTGATGAATTTAGCGGTTTTCATCTATTACAAATTTTTTGAATATCAATTTATATTTTTGTTCAATCAATATCAATTTATATTAACCCTTTCTTTACCTGCCAATTTTTTTTAAATTTTACTATTTTTAAAA
Organism: Arma custos; assembly: GCA_037127475.1. NCBI lineage: Eukaryota > Metazoa > Arthropoda > Insecta > Hemiptera > Pentatomidae > Arma > Arma custos. The sequence continues at coordinate 99,706,296 of CM073762.1, forward strand.
AAAATAGGATTAATTAATAACTCTGAAAGCCAAATAGAAGTATTTTCAAATTTCATTTTTTGAAAAAATCAATTATTTTGATAAGCCCCATTTGGGGATTATGGTAAGTACAGGTAAACAACTTATTTTTTTTATAACTTAATGTTTACAGTTTGTATAAACAATAGTTTATAGTTTATGTTTGCAAAAGATAAATTTGATATTGGAAGAACAAGAAACTATGAAGCAGCTATAAGATTAACTGTAAATAAATATACAGCGAAAAAAACCTTATAGATGCACATTAGAGGACAAAATAGAGATTAAAATGCAAATCAAGGAGTTGTTGAAAGCAGAACTAATTCAAGAGTCTTGTGGCCCTTATGTCGCCCCAATAACATCAGTCTATAAAAAAGAAGAAGGAAGAAAATCTCGTTAATGCATAGACTTCAGAGAACTAAACAAAATAGTCTTTCCAGAGATTCAACCAATCCCAAGAATTGAAGATTTGACAGTACGTGCTGGAGGCTGTAAGTACTACACTAAACTAGACATGAACTCAGCGTTTTGGTCGATACCAGTACGAGAAAAAGACAGATATAAAACGGCTTTTGTGGCACATCATGGACACTGGCATGTCTCCCGTTCGGCTTGAAATCGTCACCAGCTATTTTCCAAAGAATATTGTCTAGTGTCTTAGGAAAAAGGTGTACCTCAAGGCTCAGTTCTTAGTGTATCTCTATTTCTTATTGCTATAAATGATATCGCAGATCGGATAACTCTCCCAGTTAAAGGGTCCCTTTACGCCGATGATTTATTACTCTGCTGCAAAGGAAGAGATCTAAATCTAACGCGACAGATCATGCAATCGACGATTTTACAACTAGAAGAATGGGGAAGAGAGACTGGCTTTGGATTTTCTGCTGAAAAATCACGGGCTATCATTTTTTCAAGAAAAAATAAATCCGAAAGACTAAGTAATTTTTTGATAAACAGTAGCGAGATTAAATTTTATGAAGAAATCAAAATTGTTGGGCTGTCATTCGATCAGAAATTAAAATGGAAAGGCCAGATTGAAAAATTAAAACAGGACTGTATCAAAAGGTTAAACATCTTAAAAATACTTTCCCACCAAAGCTGGGGAGCAGACAGAAAAATAATGCTGACAACATATAGAACTCTTATAAGGTCTAAGCTTGATTATGGTTGCATGTATACTCATCAGCTTGCAATAGTCTGTTAAAAAAGCTTGATTCGATAAAGAATACTGCCTTAAGAATTGCTGTCGGAGCTTTCAGAGCAAGCCCTGCGTCTTCAATACTTAGTGAAACTGGAGAATTGCCCTTAAATCATAGAAGGAAACTTCTGGCACTTCGGTACGCAGCCAAAATTTTACAAATGCTAGATCACTGTAACAGCGATACTCTGCGTAAGGGCATAAATCATTTTGTTGCTCTAAACCGTGAAAACCGAAATAATAGAAATAGCGTTTCAAATAGAGAAGAGCTTTGCAACCGAATCGCAGCCTATCTCTATGACTTTAAAATTTCCGTACAAGCGGACATTGAACACCTGACTATCGGGCATTCACCACCATGGAAAATGCCACCTATTAGAAATTATAAAAACCTAATACCAATTTCGAAGAACTCTACACCAGAAATGATAAAATATAGTACAGTGAAATCATATTCAACCAATTCCCTAGTCACAAATTAATTTTCACCGACGGATCTAAATATGAGAACAGCTGTTGTATAGTGACGGAAGCAAGCACATACCAATGTCGGATGAATGAGCTAAACTCTATCTTTTCGTGTGAAGCATGGGCAATATTAAAAGCATACGAACACATAACAAATAACGGCATTGAGAAATCGGTCATAGTAATTGACTCACTATCAGTGATAAACGCATTAGAACAGCTTTGGACAGGAAACTTAACTTTACAGAAAATTCAGAGCATGAATATGGCCTTAAATGAAAACAATAAAACAGTTTCACTGTTGTGGGTCCCTTCGCATGTAGGAATAAGCGGCAACGAACGAGCTGATGCGGGGGCTAAAGCAGCTGCAAAAAGTGATGTTCCCTTGTTAAGATCCATGTTTTTGTCGGAATAGCTGGCAGTAATAAGAAATAAAATTAAAGAAAAGTGGGAGGAAAAATGAAAGAGCCTTCCGCAAAACCACCTCCATCAAATAAAAGAAAAAAACTCTGCTTGGATCCCTCCAAACGACCTAACGCCAATATAGTGCAGTATTATAAGCAGGTTAAGAATTGGTCATACTAAGTTGACACATCTCCACTTACTTTTAGGGCAGTACCAAACAACCTGCCAAAGCTGTGACAATGTACAAATTACCGTCAAGCATCTATTTGAATGCAAGAAGTATGAAATAGAAAGAATAAATTTGGACATTCAACCGTGCCAACCTTTCAAAAATGATAATGAACAGCAGAGGATTCTAATGTACCTAAAACGAACCAACTTGATCCAAGAAACATAAGAAGAGCAGTCGTCGCTAATCGCCTCAGCAGTTGAAGCGACGTTAAATAAAATTTAAAAAAAGAAAAAAAAAGAATATAATGATTGGAAAATATTTTTTTCTCTCTCCCAATATATAAATATTATTAATTTTACATTAGTCTTTTTATTAAGTATACTCCCAGTAATTAAGTAAGAAATATTTGTTTTAACTGTTAAAGGAATGGCTGCCTGCTAATGCAATCAGTGTAGCTCTATACAATTAAACAATTCTATTTTTTGGAAAAAAATCTTAAAAAAAGATTTTTTATAATTATTGGTCATTAAAATAAAAATACTTATGAATGATACTCGTCATTAAAATAAAAAAACTTAAAAAAGATCTTTGAAAAACTCCCAATTTTGACTTCTTCAAACTACTCTGACTTGAAAGTCCCCATCAAAAACTACATATGTCACATTCGTATACTGGTCATACTAGCCAAATTATTAACTTAGTAACAGATTAAAAGATTTGTCAATGAAGAAGTATTTTAGAGCGAAAGAATAAATATTTTTACATAAAAAAATAATTGTTTACTTACGTGAGTTAGTTTTGTGATGGAATTGTAACTTCTTTTGCAATGCTTAAACTTTAAAAGACTCTTCAACCATTGGCGCTAAGGATTCCTTGATATTTCTCAAAATTCGCTTATACTAATTTTCTTGTTTTAAATTGACTATTACATCAGAAACTCAGTTGGCAAATGAGAAAAAATTTCGTTATTTCTTTTATCTAAATACACTCAAGTATCACAGCAACAGAATAATCTTTATTTCATTGTTTTTCCCTTAACAAATTTTGAAAAAATAATATTAGGAATATTTGGCCCATGGGTGGCAGATCTTGGGATAGTTGGTGGAAATTCCTTGCAAGTTCACCCCGGCTAATTCCGATGGACTCACTGACCAACAATGTGAGAGCCCCCCCCCCCCCAGGCTTGCTTGAGGGATGTAATGTAGTTTGGAACACCCTACTAACATTATGTTTTACTTAAAAAATATCTCTAATAGTCATGGATCTTTCTAAGGTAAAACGCTCATTATCGGAAGGTAAACTATTCCCCCGTTCGGTTCTGCGGGTGAGGTATTCTTCAGGGATTCCTGGTGCAATATGAAATATAGAGATTTACGTACAGAGAAACTCACTAAGAATCACTTTAACTCACTTTTAAATATTCACAGGCAGATAGGGTACACAGGCTTGTTATTTAAATGTTCTATTTTAATTAATAACTTTAAATATTCTGTTAGCAAGAGGAATACCTAATAAACTTAACTACGACTCCTAATGAAATTATAGAACCCAAGGCAGGGCCATCGAATCAAAATACACCCAGTTAGGATCATATAACAAATGAGCAGGTTGAAAACTCATCCTTCTATTCAACCAACAGATTTCAGCCCCTGACAGTCTTCTTAGTGAAGCAATGGCAAAAAGTCTATGCAAGGTCAGTGACCTTAATTCTTTACGAAGAAGGATAGTTGAGTCTTCTGAAACAAGAACAGATATCCAATGCCGTTCTGCTACTGCTGCTGTTGAAGAAAGTTGCCGAGCCTGTCTGAATGCTCAAGGAAATCACTTTGAACATTTAATATGAATGTTAATGGTTTACATTTAATAAATAAAATAGTTGGAGCAAATATAATAAGTTTTATTTATTTACTATGCCTAAATAATTCGTAAAAATGAAATCTTTAGATGTGAATATCTCCTAAACAAAGCGTTTGCGGACATACCTTCATAGAACATTTTTTTCTTGTTGTGTATTTAACTCTGAAACACCCTGTATATATATATATATATATATATCTGTACCTCAGATGTAAACTAACGTAACTGACATTTTTCAAACTTAATAGGAGAGCAGTTTTAATGTTAAATTTTCCTTTTTATTGTTGTTCACGGTTTTCAATGATAATTGGTGGTCATCAAGATCAATGATGACCTCTAATTATCATTGAAAACCGTTAACAACAATAAAAAGGAAAATTTAACATTAAAACTGCTCTCCTGTTAAGTTTGAAAAATGTCAGTTACGTTAGTTTACATCTGATGTACAGATATATACATATACACACACACATACATTCAACATGTATATATACTGTATATATATATATATATATATATATATATATATATATATATATATATATATATAGAGAGAGAGAGAGAGAGAGAGAGAGAGAGAGAGAGAGAGAGAGAGAAAATTGATAAATGAAAATAATTCTTATAAATTTTTAATTATTATAAATATTAATAAATATATTATTATGAATAATTTTTTACTCTTGTCATTGTAAAGAATCCTCTACCCTTTTGACATCAACAGCCTGAGCTAATAATATAATATTTAATCTAGGATTTATTGCTTATTAAACAGACCATCAGAGGTTTACTGCAACTATATCAAAAGATGATACAATGTGTTACAATCGTGCATTAAATAGCTCACCTTATTTGCGCAGCATAAGTCTTCATGGAGGATTGCTTAACATGAAGGCTGCATTGGTGTCTATGGCTATGTGTGCAGTTTCCACTCTGCTCACCAGTGCTACAAAGGACCTGATACTCTGTGGAGGTGACTCGAATAGATTCCATCATTCCCTCGCCGACAGAAGACTCCTCTTGGGAGGAGAAACGATCCCCACTCCTGAGGACCTGGCGAGCCACCTTCTGAAGTCCATCTCATCCTTCGTAAGCAGTGAGAGGCCCTCGATCTTGCGGGGTGGTTGAAGGGATTCGAACCCAACCCTCCGGTACTCGGCCCATGCAGGGAACGGATCCACCGTCACCGACGTCCTCCGAGTCCACAACCACCTCGGAACACTCCAACCGGCGCCTCTCCCCCTTTCCCGAATTTTCTTCTCTCCGAACCGGCCCTTCCTCTCGAAGCCATTCCAACTCGAAAAGCTATTGCGTTGTAACGGAAGAGTCGAAAGAAGAAGGGATCGAGGTATTCAACGATTCCCCGGGTAGGGAATCCGAACTGTGCTATCGAAGTGATGTAACTAGCTGAGCGATTCTCGTGTCATGGTCACCCGGGATGAAGAGCATTGCACAACTGACTAAAGTTGAAACAGAAATTAAATGAATCTAAATAAAGTTTTCGGCAAATTTCGGTTTTAAAAACGGAATTGAAAAAATCCTTGATTAAAAGGATTCTGATTTAGATTTTAAAAAATTAAGTATTTTTTTTACCGAGTGATCCTGATTTTAAAATTAGTAAATAAAGGCCTATAGCCAATAAGAGTTAAAATTAACAATCATGTAAATGATCAAAATCATTCGCTTTTTAACTATTAGTGTACAGGACAAAACCCCATCCTCAGGTGCCAGCAAAAAGTCAAACCAAATTATCCCTCAAATTTTATATCTCTCTACTATATCTAACTTGGTTTGACTTCCTTTAGCTCCTGATAAAATGAGGCGTTGAACCGCAACTAATAAAAGCCAATGTTGGGCCGGGTACAGAGCTTCAAACAGCTCTAAAGGGTTTGGGGCTTAATGATATATCTATACTAATTGTTTTCCAACTTCAAAACCCAAAACCAAGGTTCCAAAACCTTGCAGAAGAAGCTTAATTTAGGGTGAATTTAAAATGGTGGTCGGCGAGAACTTTTACAATAAGCATATCAAATTACTGGGGGCGTGCAGGTTATGATAGACCCAGACAGGACTATCTGAAATTTAACTAGCCCTAAAATTATATATTACTAAAATAACAATTTAAAAAAATTCCACCACCAAAATAGTAATTCCTGTTACCAACTTTGGCAAGTTGTGCAGTGTTCTTCTTCCTGTGCAACTGTGACACGAAGACTGCTCAGTTGCGACATCACTTTGATGACGCGATTCGAGTTCCCAAACACGACGAACCGCGGAATACTTTGACCTCCCCATCCTTCGAATCTTCCGTTATAACGCAGCATCTCAACGAGTAGAAGTAACCTCGACAGATAGGTTCAGCTAGAAGACAGGAAAATCTGGAAAAAGGAGAAAAGAGCCGGGGGGGGGGAAGAGTCCGCTGGAAGTTGAGGACTTGGAGGGCCCCGATGGAAATGGATCTGTTTCGAGGTGAACCGAACACAGGAGTTCTGGGCTCGCGTCCTTTCGACTGCCCTGCAAGACCAAGAACGTTCCACTAACTCGCGAAGGAAAGAGATGAGCTTCAGAAGGTGGCCTGCCGGGTCCTCGAGAGAGAGAATCTTTCCACCTCCTCGGAGGAGTTTGCCGCCGTCGAGTGAATCGTGGAATCTCTTCGCAGTTCTTCTGCAGAATACCAAACCCTCTGGAGTACAAGTTTGCTCCAGTCTTCTAGATTCCAAGGATATGCTTCTGAGCTTGACTTGTGCCTTCCAACCATTCCGGAACAGCAACTGGGCTTTCTGTAAAAAATGCAACAAAAAAAATTAATAAAATAAAATATAATCAATTAATTTAAAATGAAATATAAATAGGACACATATTTTTTATAAATGTTATTAAAGGAAATATAATCGCACTCAGGGATCACATCACTCTCACCAATGAGTGATTTTGGTGCATATTTGCTCATATTAATTAAATAATATGAGCTACTTGATCATAATACTAATTTTTATATTGACCTTATTTTTGTAAAATTTACAAGTAGTACCTTATAATTATCAATTTTATAAAGTATATTCATTAGTATAAAGTACACTCACTTACCTGACTTGGTCATCGTCATCATCATCATCTTCTTCTAAGCAGCATTTTAAAGCCAATTCGTATAGCTACTTCATGTCTTATTTCATCAGAGTTGATCTTCCTCTTAGTACCTCTGCAGTAGATTCTTCAGTTTTCGTGCCTGGAAAATAAATTGCCGCAGTTATAATAATTATAGCAATATTAATCAAAATGGTGGTGATTGGTATTGAGGTAGGGGGGCCATCAACCCCCTATCTCCCTACCCTAGCCTGCTGATGGGGCTGCCACCTCAGAGCCTGCAGGCCTGCTCTCCCGTCCGGGACGGCTATCTAGGGGAGGTGACCCTAGAGTGTGTACTGTAAATGACCTTTGTCTGCATAATGTTGGTGCATGGAGTGTACTGTTTCAGTGTACTGTTTGTGTGAGTGTGCATGGTGTACTGAACTCGGGTTCTTGATGTCGTTACTCACCATCAAGGCCCCATGCATGGACCCTGCCCTGAGAACTCTATTCAATAATACCTAATTGAAATATAAAAGTAATATATTATACATATAATAAATAAATTATATATTTCGCATAGAAATTCTATTGCAAGGAAACCAGTGAATGGTTGAAAAATAGAATAATTTATAGGCGCATTAGACATCTCTATTACAAAAACCGTAATAGTTGCAAACATCGCTACTTATCTAAGACAGAACAAAGTGCGAAATAAAAATCATCTTCATTTTTAACCTGGTGAGTAATGAAGAATTTATAAAAGTTACAGATAACTGCGCTGAGCTGGGAGCTGACTGATAGATAGCCTGAGGTTCGAAGTACAGGTCCAATATTTAAGGAGTAGAGGGGGAAAGAATAATTATTAATTTTATATATTCTTTTAGTGCATTATCGACGTTGTAAAAACCGCGACCGCTATAATAATAATTATAATATTATTTAATACAGTCAATTTATAATAAGCTAGCCTATAAATTTCATCAAATATTGAAAAATCAATAATTAACTAAATTAAACAAATAAAAATTTAATAATGCACTCCTTTCCACACCACCACAGAGGTAGAGCGCGTGGTGTGCGTTTTTTTTAATGTGGTATCCCCAATAGGCCTAGTCCACAATCCTACCCTACAATCTTCAAGATATAAAATCTTGAAGAAGTTAGAACTACTTTAGATCATATCAGATCTAGTAGTATTCGACGTACAAAGAAAATTTTGGGAACGGGGCGAGTAAACCTAAATTCGACGAGTAAACCTAATTTTATGCCTAAAACCTAAATTCGACGCATATACCTAAATTCGACGAGTAAACCTAAATTACATATCATAACTTAACCTAAAATACATATTATAAATTAACCTGAAATACATATTATAAATTAACCTGAAATACATATTATAAATTAACCTGAAATACATATTAAAAATTAACCTGAAATACATATTATAAATTAACCTGAAATACATATTATAAATTAACCTGAAATACATATTTTTTAAACCTACTTAGTTGTTATATGGTGTATTTTACTAATTAAAAGAATTTTCGGATAATCATATCAACACCACAATGTCTGCTGAATACCAATCTTGAGTTAGATATAGTAGAGAGATATTCTTTTGAGGGATAACTCAAATTGGTATTCGTTCAACATGTGATGATGGTGTGATGTTCCGAAAAATATTGATAAAATTATTAAAACATCACAATGTCTGCTGAATCCCAAACTTAAGTTAGATATAGCAGAGAGATATTATTTTGAGGGATAACTCAGCTTGGAATTCGTTCAACATGTGATGATAGAATATTAATATAATTATTACAAAACAGTTACCAAATTTTAAAAAAATATTAAATCTAAGTAGGTTTAAAAAGAAAATAAGAACCCCCAGAAGCCTCTTCAACTTTGAAGGTGCTCTGGGGATATAATAAAATATTGCATATACAAATACAATAATAAAAACAAAACACTACTTCATGCAATAGGAGTACTCACTTTTGCGAAGATCTTGCTCTCAACTCTCATGTGTTCCTAAACCTAAAGTGTAAAAATTTTACTATTTACTTAATGATAAAAAAATCAAATATAGCTATGTAATTATATGAAATACTCTGCTCGATATGACATTTTAATTTGAATTTAATGTATTGCAAAATACTGAAAGAATAATTATATTTATATGAATGAATGAAAAATAATATTTAATAGTAAAGTTTTATCAATCAACAAATCACTTTCAAAATCAGAATATTTTTAAATTTATAAACTAAATTTAAGATCAAATTAAAAATTCACTATGTTGAAAAAGTGTTGCGGTGTGTAATGAGAGAGGAGCCGCAGCTGCAGTCTGGAAGGTCCTGAAGATCCTCAACTCTCACATTAAAGTAGTTATGTGATAACTAATGACAATAATTGAATTTAAACTAATATAATAATGACTTTATTACTTCAATAGAAATGAATGATGAAAGCATTAAATTTAATAAGTTAAGATATATTTAATTCGAGTTAAATATCTGTAATTCATAGAAAATTTCATCTATTTAAAAAATTCTAATCTGCTAAATGAATTTAATGATTTTATCAACATGATTGGTATAAAATACAAATCAACTTTTAATAAAATAAATTTAAAAAAAATTAAATTGAATAAAAAAAGTTTAAAAAGTGTTGTGTTGTGTTGTGGTGTGGTGTGTAATGTGAGAGGAGGTCGCTGCCGTAGATATACAAAAAAATATATTTCATGCACATGCACATGCTCATGCAACATGCAAAAATACTGCCCACTAAGGATGTGACCTAGCCTACCTAACTTGTGTCATCTCTGTACTATCTTGAATATTAATATTGAATAATATATTTATGTAATAACAAATTTGTTACTTCAAAGTTTTTCACTAATTAAATAAATAATGAAAATAATTAATAATCAAATAATAAATTAATTTAATAAGTAATGAATTTAATTTTAATCTATCTAAAAGTTTTGTATTATAGAAATCAAAAGTTTTAAAATTATTTCAAAAAAATTAATATTTATAAGCAATTAAATATTTGAATGATTTCACTGAAATTGATATTACTGTGTAAAAAAAGGAAAATTGTGTCGTATGTTGTTATGTTCCTTGGGAGTGTACATGTATAAAAACAAAACATGCAACATGCAATATCCAAAGTGGGCAGGACTGTGGCCCAGATCAAAAATAACTTTGCAAGTTATAGATCATTCATAACAATAAAGTTATAATGATTTAAAGTTATGTTATAAACTTTAAAGTTGTAATAATTATAATGAAGTTACAATTCATGTAAAGTAATAAAAAATATATATATATGAATCAAATAATCTATCAAATTTTCTAATTTATCCTTTAATAGTTTAATAATGTTTCACTGGGCCACAGTGCATGCTTAGAACTTGTTCATCTGACTTGGCACCCTATGAGGTGTGATGGCTTCGGAGTCCTGAAGATCTACGAGGGGTAGGCTGCTGGCTACGAAGGCTGCTGAATCCGAAGGCTGCTAGATCCGAAGGCTGCTGGATCCGAAGGCTGCTGCATATCTTCTTTGTCCTGAAAAAAAAAATAGAGCTTTAAAAATACAATCACAATAACTTAAAGATATCATCAATATCAATAGCAATAGCATATCATCCAAAATTCACTAATTTCTAGCCCTCCTTCATGATTCGCTCGTGTCTCAGGAAAGAAAAAGACATAAATTAAAAATAAATAATAAAAATTTACAATAATATTTCTCCCTATCAAATACTCTAAAGATCCAGAGCTTATTGGTCATTTCTCTCCAATCAATCACTACTTAAATTTGGATATTATTAGTCTCCTATTTGAAAAGATTAAGACAAACCTCGACGCCTGAGCACTTTAAATGGTAATAAGAGATCGAAACGAATATGCCAAAATTATTATCAATGTACAGTAAAATAATAAGGCACTTCATGAAAAAAAAACAAAAAAAAACAGGGAATATTTAACAAACATATATCATCTATACTTCATTCATAATGTTAGTTGAAACGTTCATTTCTTAATGAAGTGATTAGCGAAATATCCACATATACCTCCCACGATTACATTCTTTCTCCGTAATGAATAGCTCACGATAATTTATATTTTTGGTGAATGGTTAAAAGGAAACGAATAAACTTTTAACTCAACTCGCAGCGACAACCTGCGGAACTGATACCCATACTTCATATCCATTCTAAAGTATGAATACAGGGGATTCATAAGTCCTCTACCCTTTTGACATCAACAGCCTGAGCTAATGATATAATATTTAATCTAGGATTTATTGCTTATTAAACAGACCATCAGAGGTTTACTGCAACTATATCAAAAGATGATACAATGTGTTACAATCGTGCACTAAATAGCTCACCTTATTTGTGCAGCATAAGTCTTCATGGGTGATTGCTTAACATGAAGGCTGCATTGGTGTCTATGTCTATGTGTGCAGTTTCCACTCTGCTCACCAGTACTACAAAGGACCTGATACTCTGTGGAGGTGACTCGAAGAGATTCCATCATTCCCTCGCCGACAGAAGACTCCTCTTGGGAGGCGAAACGATCCCCACTCCTGAGGACCTGGCGAGCCACCTTCTGAAGTCCATCTCATCCTTCGTAAGCAGTGAGAGGCCCTCGATCTTGCGGGGTGGTTGAAGGGATTCGAACCCAGCCCTCCGGTACTCGGCCCATGCAGGGAACGGATCCACCGTCACCGACGTCCTCCGAGTCCACAACCACCTCGGAACACTCCAACCGGCGCCTCTCCCCCTTTCCCGAATTTTCTTCTCTCCGAACCGGCCCTTCCTCTCGAAGCCATTCCAACTCGAAAAGCTATTGCGTTGTAACGGAAGAGTCGAAAGAAGAAGGGATCGAGGTATTCAACGATTCCCCGGGTAGGGAATCCGAACTGTGCTATCGAAGTGATGTAACTAGCTGAGCGATTCTCGTGTCATGGTCACCCGGGATGAAGAGCATTGCACAACTGACTAAAGTTGAAACAGAAATTAAATGAATCTAAATAAAGTTTTCGGCAAATTTCGGTTTTAAAAACGGAATTGAAAAAATCCTTGATTAAAAGGATTCTGATTTAGATTTTAAAAAATTAAGTATTTTTTTTACCGAGTGATCCTGATTTTAAAATTAGTAAATAAAGGCCTATAGCCAATAAGAGTTAAAATTAACAATCATGTAAATGATCAAAATCATTCGCTTTTTAACTATTAGTGTACAGGACAAAACCCCATCCTCAGGTGCCAGCAAAAAGTCAAACCAAATTATCCCTCAAATTTTATATCTCTCTACTATATCTAACTTGGTTTGACTTCCTTTAGCTCCTGATAAAATGAGGCGTTGAACCGCAACTAATAAAAGCCAATGTTGGGCCGGGTACAGAGCTTCAAACAGCTCTAAAGGGTTTGGGGCTTAATGATATATCTATACTAATTGTTTTCCAACTTCAAAAACCAAAACCAAGGTTCCAAAACCTTGCAGAAGAAGCTTAATTTAGGGTGAATTTAAAATGGTGGTCGGCGAGAACTTTTACAATAAGCATATCAAATTACTGGGGGCGTGCAGCTTATGATAGACCCAGACAGGACTATCTGAAATTTAACTAGCCCTAAAATTATATATTACTAAAATAACAATTTAAAAAAATTCCACCACCAAAATAGTAATTCCTGTTACCAACTTTGGCAAGTTGTGCAGTGTTCTTCTTCCTGTGCAACTGTGACACGAAGACTGCTCAGTTGCGACATCACTTTGATGACGCGATTCGAGTTCCCAAACACGACGAACCGCGGAATACTTTGACCTCCCCATCCTTCGAATCTTCCGTTATAACGCAGCATCTCAACGAGTAGAAGTAACCTCGACAGATAGGTTCAGCTAGAAGACAGGAAAATCTGGAAAAAGGAGAAAAGAGCCGGGGGGAAGAGTCCGCTGGAAGTTGAGGACTTGGAGGGCCCCGATGGCAATGGATCTGTTCCGAGATGAACCGAACACAGGAGTTCTGGGCTCGCGTCCTTTCGACTGCCCTGCAAGACCAAGAACGTTCCACTAACTCGCGAAGGAAAGAGATGAGCTTCAGAAGGTGGCCTGCCGGGTCCTCGAGAGAGAGAATCTTTCCACCTCCTCGGAGGAGTTTGCCGCCGTCGAGTGAATCGTGGAATCTCTTCGCAGTTCTTCTGCAGAATACCAAACCCTCTGGAGTACAAGTTTGCTCCAGTCTTCTACATTCCAAGGATATGCTTCTGAGCTTGACTTGTGCCTTCCAACCATTCCGGAACAGCAACTGGGCTTTCTGTAAAAAATGCAACAAAAAAAATTAATAAAATAAAATATAATCAATTAATTTAAAATGAAATATAAATAGGACACATATTTTTTATAAATGTTATTAAAGGAAATATAATCGCACTCAGGGATCACATCACTCTCACCAATGAGTGATTTTGGTGCATATTTGCTCATAGTAATTAAATAATATGAGCTACTTGATCATAATACTAATTTTTATATTGACCTTATTTTTGTAAAATTTACAAGTAGTACCTTATAATTATCAATTTTATAAAGTATATTCATTAGTATAAAGTACACTCACTTACCTGACTTGGTCATCGTCATCATCATCATCTTCTTCTAAGCAGCATTTTAAAGCCAATTCATATAGCTACTTCATGTCTTATTTCATCAGAGTTGATCTTCCTCTTAGTACCTCTGCAGTAGATTCTTCAGTTTTCGTGCCTGGAAAATAAATTGCCGCAGTTATAATAATTATAGCAATATTAATCAAAATGGTGGTGATTGGTATTGAGGTAGGGGGGCCATCAACCCCCTATCTCCCTACCCTAGCCTGCTGATGGGGCTGCCACCTCAGAGCCTGCAGGCCTGCTCTCCCGTCCGGGACGGCTATCTAGGGGAGGTGACCCTAGAGTGTGTACTGTAAATGACCTTTGTCTGCATAATGTTGGTGCATGGAGTGTACTGTTTCAGTGTACTGTTTGTGTGAGTGTGCATGGTGTACTGAACTCGGGTTCTTGGTGTCGTTACTCACCATCAAGGCCCCATGCATGGACCCTGCCCTGAGAACTCTATTCAATAATACCTAATTGAAATATAAAAGTAATAAATTATACATATAATAAATAAATTATATATTTCGCATAGAAATTCTATTGCAAGGAAACCAGTGAATGGTTGAAAAATAGAATAATTTATAGGCGCATTAGACATCTCTATTACAAAAACCGTAATAGTTGCAAACATCGCTACTTATCTAAGACAGAACAAAGTGCGAAATAAAAATCATCTTCATTTTTAACCTGGTGAGTAATGAAGAATTTATAAAAGTTACAGATAACTGCGCTGAGCTGGGAGCTGACTGATAGATAGCCTGAGGTTCGAAGTACAGGTCCAATATTTAAGGAGTAGAGGGGGAAAGAATAATTATTAATTTTATATATTCTTTTAGTGCATTATCGACGTTGTAAAAACCGCGACCGCTATAATAATAATTATAATATTATTTAATACAGTCAATTTATAATAAGCTAGCCTATAAATTTCATCAAATATTGAAAAATCAATAATTAACTAAATTAAACAAATAAAAATTTAATAATGCACTCCTTTCCACACCACCACAGAGGTAGAGCGCGTGGTGTGCGTTTTTTTTAATGTGGTATCCCCAATAGGCCTAGTCCACAATCCTACCCTACAATCTTCAAGATATAAAATCTTGAAGAAGTTAGAACTACTTTAGATCATATCAGATCTAGTAGTATTCGACGTACAAAGAAAATTTTGGGAACGGGGCGAGTAAACCTAAATTCGACGAGTAAACCTAATTTTATGCCTAAAACCTAAATTCGACGCATATACCTAAATTCGACGAGTAAACCTAAATTACATATCATAACTTAACCTAAAATACATATTATAAATTAACCTGAAATACATATTATAAATTAACCTGAAATACATATTATAAATTAACCTGAAATACATATTAAAAATTAACCTGAAATACATATTATAAATTAACCTGAAATACATATTATAAATTAACCTGAAATACATATTTTTTAAACCTACTTAGTTGTTATATGGTGTATTTTACTAATTAAAAGAATTTTCGGATAATCATATCAACACCACAATGTCTGCTGAATACCAATCTTGAGTTAGATATAGTAGAGAGATATTCTTTTGAGGGATAACTCAAATTGGTATTCGTTCAACATGTGATGATGGTGTGATGTTCCGAAAAATATTGATAAAATTATTAAAACATCACAATGTCTGCTGAATCCCAAACTTAAGTTAGATATAGCAGAGAGATATTATTTTGAGGGATAACTCAGCTTGGAATTCGTTCAACATGTGATGATAGAATATTAATATAATTATTACAAAACAGTTACCAAATTTTAAAAAAATATTAAATCTAAGTAGGTTTAAAAAGAAAATAAGAACCCCCAGAAGCCTCTTCAACTTTGAAGGTGCTCTGGGGATATAATAAAATATTGCATATACAAATACAATAATAAAAACAAAACACTACTTCATGCAATAGGAGTACTCACTTTTGCGAAGATCTTGCTCTCAACTCTCATGTGTTCCTAAACCTAAAGTGTAAAAATTTTACTATTTACTTAATGATAAAAAAATCAAATATAGCTATGTAATTATATGAAATACTCTGCTCGATATGACATTTTAATTTGAATTTAATGTATTGCAAAATACTGAAAGAATAATTATATTTATATGAATGAATGAAAAATAATATTTAATAGTAAAGTTTTATCAATCAACAAATCACTTTCAAAATCAGAATATTTTTAAATTTATAAACTAAATTTAAGATCAAATTAAAAATTCACTATGTTGAAAAAGTGTTGCGGTGTGTAATGAGAGAGGAGCCGCAGCTGCAGTCTGGAAGGTCCTGAAGATCCTCAACTCTCACATTAAAGTAGTTATGTGATAACTAATGACAATAATTGAATTTAAACTAATATAATAATGACTTTATTACTTCAATAGAAATGAATGATGAAAGCATTAAATTTAATAAGTTAAGATATATTTAATTCGAGTTAAATATCTGTAATTCATAGAAAATTTCATCTATTTAAAAAATTCTAATCTGCTAAATGAATTTAATGATTTTATCAACATGATTGGTATAAAATACAAATCAACTTTTAATAAAATAAATTTTTAAAAAATTAAATTGAATAAAAAAAGCTTAAAAAGTGTTGTGTTGTGTTGTGGTGTGGTGTGTAATGTGAGAGGAGGTCGCTGCCGTAGATATACAAAAAAATATATTTCATGCACATGCACATGCTCATGCAACATGCAAAAATACTGCCCACTAAGGATGTGACCTAGCCTACCTAACTTGTGTCATCTCTGTACTATCTTGAATATTAATATTGAATAATATATTTATGCAATAACAAATTTGTTACTTCAAAGTTTTTCACTAATTAAATAAATAATGAAAATAATTAATAATCAAATAATAAATTAATTTAATAAGTAATGAATTTAATTTTAATCTATCTAAAAGTTTTGTATTATAGAAATCAAAAGTTTTAAAATTATTTCAAAAAAATTAATATTTATATGCAATTAAATATTTGAATGATTTCACTGAAATTGATATTACTGTGTAAAAAAAGGAAAATTGTGTCGTATGTTGTTATGTTCCTTGGGAGTGTACATGTATAAAAACAAAACATGCAACATGCAATATCCAAAGTGGGCAGGACTGTGGCCCAGATCAAAAATAACTTTGCAAGTTATAGATCATTCATAACAATAAAGTTATAATGATTTAAAGTTATGTTATAAACTTTAAAGTTGTAATAATTATAATGAAGTTACAATTCATGTAAAGTAATAAAAAATATATATATATATATGAATCAAATAATCTATCAAATTTTCTAATTTATCCTTTAATAGTTTAATAATGTTTCACTGGGCCACAGTGCATGCTTAGAACTTGTTCATCTGACTTGGCACCCTATGAGGTGTGATGGCTTCGGAGTCCTGAAGATCTACGAGGGGTAGGCTGCTGGCTACGAAGGCTGCTGAATCCGAAGGCTGCTAGATCCGAAGGCTGCTGGATCCGAAGGCTGCTGCATATCTTCTTTGTCCTGAAAAAAAAAAATAGAGCTTTAAAAATACAATCACAATAACTTAAAGATATCATCAATATCAATAGCAATAGCATATCATCCCAAATTCACTAATTTCTAGCCCTCCTTCATGATTCGCTCGTGTCTCAGGAAAGAAAAAGACATAAATTAAAAATAAATAATAAAAATTTACAATAATATTTCTCCCTATCAAATACTCTAAAGATCCAGAGCTTATTGGTCATTTCTCTCCTATCAATCACTACTTAAATTTGGATATTATTAGTCTCCTATTTGAAAAGATTAAGACAAACCTCGACGCCTGAGCACTTTAAATGGTAATAAGAGATCGAAACGAATATGCCAAAATTATTATCAATGTACAGTTAAATAATAAGGCACTTCATGAAAAAAAAACAAAAAAAAACAGGGAATATTTAACAAACATATATCATCTATACTTCATTCATAATGTTAGTTGAAACGTTCATTTCTTAATGAAGTGATTAGCGAAATATCCACATATACCTCCCACGATTACATTCTTTCTCCGTAATGAATAGCTCACGATAGTTTATATTTTTGGTGAATGGTTAAAAGGAAACGAATAAACTTTTAACTCAACTCGCAGCGACAACCTGCGGAACTGATACCCATACTTCATATCCATTCTAAAGTATGAATACAGGGGATTCATAAGTCCTCTACCCTTTTGACATCAACAGCCTGAGCTAATGATATAATATTTAATCTAGGATTTATTGCTTATTAAACAGACCATCAGAGGTTTACTGCAACTATATCAAAAGATGATACAATGTGTTACAATCGTGCACTAAATAGCTCACCTTATTTGTGCAGCATAAGTCTTCATGGGTGATTGCTTAACATGAAGGCTGCATTGGTGTCTATGTCTATGTGTGCAGTTTCCACTCTGCTCACCAGTACTACAAAGGACCTGATACTCTGTGGAGGTGACTCGAAGAGATTCCATCATTCCCTCGCCGACAGAAGACTCCTCTTGGGAGGCGAAACGATCCCCACTCCTGAGGACCTGGCGAGCCACCTTCTGAAGTCCATCTCATCCTTCGTAAGCAGTGAGAGGCCCTCGATCTTGCGGGGTGGTTGAAGGGATTCGAACCCAGCCCTCCGGTACTCGGCCCATGCAGGGAACGGATCCACCGTCACCGACGTCCTCCGAGTCCACAACCACCTCGGAACACTCCAACCGGCGCCTCTCCCCCTTTCCCGAATTTTCTTCTCTCCGAACCGGCCCTTCCTCTCGAAGCCATTCCAACTCGAAAAGCTATTGCGTTGTAACGGAAGAGTCGAAAGAAGAAGGGATCGAGGTATTCAACGATTCCCCGGGTAGGGAATCCGAACTGTGCTATCGAAGTGATGTAACTAGCTGAGCGATTCTCGTGTCATGGTCACCCGGGATGAAGAGCATTGCACAACTGACTAAAGTTGAAACAGAAATTAAATGAATCTAAATAAAGTTTTCGGCAAATTTCGGTTTTAAAAACGGAATTGAAAAAATCCTTGATTAAAAGGATTCTGATTTAGATTTTAAAAAATTAAGTATTTTTTTTACCGAGTGATCCTGATTTTAAAATTAGTAAATAAAGGCCTATAGCCAATAAGAGTTAAAATTAACAATCATGTAAATGATCAAAATCATTCGCTTTTTAACTATTAGTGTACAGGACAAAACCCCATCCTCAGGTGCCAGCAAAAAGTCAAACCAAATTATCCCTCAAATTTTATATCTCTCTACTATATCTAACTTGGTTTGACTTCCTTTAGCTCCTGATAAAATGAGGCGTTGAACCGCAACTAATAAAAGCCAATGTTGGGCCGGGTACAGAGCTTCAAACAGCTCTAAAGGGTTTGGGGCTTAATGATATATCTATACTAATTGTTTTCCAACTTCAAAAACCAAAACCAAGGTTCCAAAACCTTGCAGAAGAAGCTTAATTTAGGGTGAATTTAAAATGGTGGTCGGCGAGAACTTTTACAATAAGCATATCAAATTACTGGGGGCGTGCAGCTTATGATAGACCCAGACAGGACTATCTGAAATTTAACTAGCCCTAAAATTATATATTACTAAAATAACAATTTAAAAAAATTCCACCACCAAAATAGTAATTCCTGTTACCAACTTTGGCAAGTTGTGCAGTGTTCTTCTTCCTGTGCAACTGTGACACGAAGACTGCTCAGTTGCGACATCACTTTGATGACGCGATTCGAGTTCCCAAACACGACGAACCGCGGAATACTTTGACCTCCCCATCCTTCGAATCTTCCGTTATAACGCAGCATCTCAACGAGTAGAAGTAACCTCGACAGATAGGTTCAGCTAGAAGACAGGAAAATCTGGAAAAAGGAGAAAAGAGCCGGGGGGAAGAGTCCGCTGGAAGTTGAGGACTTGGAGGGCCCCGATGGCAATGGATCTGTTCCGAGATGAACCGAACACAGGAGTTCTGGGCTCGCGTCCTTTCGACTGCCCTGCAAGACCAAGAACGTTCCACTAACTCGCGAAGGAAAGAGATGAGCTTCAGAAGGTGGCCTGCCGGGTCCTCGAGAGAGAGAATCTTTCCACCTCCTCGGAGGAGTTTGCCGCCGTCGAGTGAATCGTGGAATCTCTTCGCAGTTCTTCTGCAGAATACCAAACCCTCTGGAGTACAAGTTTGCTCCAGTCTTCTACATTCCAAGGATATGCTTCTGAGCTTGACTTGTGCCTTCCAACCATTCCGGAACAGCAACTGGGCTTTCTGTAAAAAATGCAACAAAAAAAATTAATAAAATAAAATATAATCAATTAATTTAAAATGAAATATAAATAGGACACATATTTTTTATAAATGTTATTAAAGGAAATATAATCGCACTCAGGGATCACATCACTCTCACCAATGAGTGATTTTGGTGCATATTTGTTCATAGTAATTAAATAATATGAGCTACTTGATCATAATACTAATTTTTATATTGACCTTATTTTTGTAAAATTTACAAGTAGTACCTTATAATTATCAATTTTATAAAGTATATTCATTAGTATAAAGTACACTCACTTACCTGACTTGGTCATCGTCATCATCATCATCTTCTTCTAAGCAGCATTTTAAAGCCAATTCATATAGCTACTTCATGTCTTATTTCATCAGAGTTGATCTTCCTCTTAGTACCTCTGCAGTAGATTCTTCAGTTTTCGTGCCTGGAAAATAAATTGCCGCAGTTATAATAATTATAGCAATATTAATCAAAATGGTGGTGATTGGTATTGAGGTAGGGGGGCCATCAACCCCCTATCTCCCTACCCTAGCCTGCTGATGGGGCTGCCACCTCAGAGCCTGCAGGCCTGCTCTCCCGTCCGGGACGGCTATCTAGGGGAGGTGACCCTAGAGTGTGTACTGTAAATGACCTTTGTCTGCATAATGTTGGTGCATGGAGTGTACTGTTTCAGTGTACTGTTTGTGTGAGTGTGCATGGTGTACTGAACTCGGGTTCTTGGTGTCGTTACTCACCATCAAGGCCCCATGCATGGACCCTGCCCTGAGAACTCTATTCAATAATACCTAATTGAAATATAAAAGTAATAAATTATACATATAATAAATAAATTATATATTTCGCATAGAAATTCTATTGCAAGGAAACCAGTGAATGGTTGAAAAATAGAATAATTTATAGGCGCATTAGACATCTCTATTACAAAAACCGTAATAGTTGCAAACATCGCTACTTATCTAAGACAGAACAAAGTGCGAAATAAAAATCATCTTCATTTTTAACCTGGTGAGTAATGAAGAATTTATAAAAGTTACAGATAACTGCGCTGAGCTGGGAGCTGACTGATAGATAGCCTGAGGTTCGAAGTACAGGTCCAATATTTAAGGAGTAGAGGGGGAAAGAATAATTATTAATTTTATATATTCTTTTAGTGCATTATCGACGTTGTAAAAACCGCGACCGCTATAATAATAATTATAATATTATTTAATACAGTCAATTTATAATAAGCTAGCCTATAAATTTCATCAAATATTGAAAAATCAATAATTAACTAAATTAAACAAATAAAAATTTAATAATGCACTCCTTTCCACACCACCACAGAGGTAGAGCGCGTGGTGTGCGTTTTTTTTAATGTGGTATCCCCAATAGGCCTAGTCCACAATCCTACCCTACAATCTTCAAGATATAAAATCTTGAAGAAGTTAGAACTACTTTAGATCATATCAGATCTAGTAGTATTCGACGTACAAAGAAAATTTTGGGAACGGGGCGAGTAAACCTAAATTCGACGAGTAAACCTAATTTTATGCCTAAAACCTAAATTCGACGCATATACCTAAATTCGACGAGTAAACCTAAATTACATATCATAACTTAACCTAAAATACATATTATAAATTAACCTGAAATACATATTATAAATTAACCTGAAATACATATTATAAATTAACCTGAAATACATATTAAAAATTAACCTGAAATACATATTATAAATTAACCTGAAATACATATTATAAATTAACCTGAAATACATATTTTTTAAACCTACTTAGTTGTTATATGGTGTATTTTACTAATTAAAAGAATTTTCGGATAATCATATCAACACCACAATGTCTGCTGAATACCAATCTTGAGTTAGATATAGTAGAGAGATATTCTTTTGAGGGATAACTCAAATTGGTATTCGTTCAACATGTGATGATGGTGTGATGTTCCGAAAAATATTGATAAAATTATTAAAACATCACAATGTCTGCTGAATCCCAAACTTAAGTTAGATATAGCAGAGAGATATTATTTTGAGGGATAACTCAGCTTGGAATTCGTTCAACATGTGATGATAGAATATTAATATAATTATTACAAAACAGTTACCAAATTTTAAAAAAATATTAAATCTAAGTAGGTTTAAAAAGAAAATAAGAACCCCCAGAAGCCTCTTCAACTTTGAAGGTGCTCTGGGGATATAATAAAATATTGCATATACAAATACAATAATAAAAACAAAACACTACTTCATGCAATAGGAGTACTCACTTTTGCGAAGATCTTGCTCTCAACTCTCATGTGTTCCTAAACCTAAAGTGTAAAAATTTTACTATTTACTTAATGATAAAAAAATCAAATATAGCTATGTAATTATATGAAATACTCTGCTCGATATGACATTTTAATTTGAATTTAATGTATTGCAAAATACTGAAAGAATAATTATATTTATATGAATGAATGAAAAATAATATTTAATAGTAAAGTTTTATCAATCAACAAATCACTTTCAAAATCAGAATATTTTTAAATTTATAAACTAAATTTAAGATCAAATTAAAAATTCACTATGTTGAAAAAGTGTTGCGGTGTGTAATGAGAGAGGAGCCGCAGCTGCAGTCTGGAAGGTCCTGAAGATCCTCAACTCTCACATTAAAGTAGTTATGTGATAACTAATGACAATAATTGAATTTAAACTAATATAATAATGACTTTATTACTTCAATAGAAATGAATGATGAAAGCATTAAATTTAATAAGTTAAGATATATTTAATTCGAGTTAAATATCTGTAATTCATAGAAAATTTCATCTATTTAAAAAATTCTAATCTGCTAAATGAATTTAATGATTTTATCAACATGATTGGTATAAAATACAAATCAACTTTTAATAAAATAAATTTTTAAAAAATTAAATTGAATAAAAAAAGCTTAAAAAGTGTTGTGTTGTGTTGTGGTGTGGTGTGTAATGTGAGAGGAGGTCGCTGCCGTAGATATACAAAAAAATATATTTCATGCACATGCACATGCTCATGCAACATGCAAAAATACTGCCCACTAAGGATGTGACCTAGCCTACCTAACTTGTGTCATCTCTGTACTATCTTGAATATTAATATTGAATAATATATTTATGCAATAACAAATTTGTTACTTCAAAGTTTTTCACTAATTAAATAAATAATGAAAATAATTAATAATCAAATAATAAATTAATTTAATAAGTAATGAATTTAATTTTAATCTATCTAAAAGTTTTGTATTATAGAAATCAAAAGTTTTAAAATTATTTCAAAAAAATTAATATTTATATGCAATTAAATATTTGAATGATTTCACTGAAATTGATATTACTGTGTAAAAAAAGGAAAATTGTGTCGTATGTTGTTATGTTCCTTGGGAGTGTACATGTATAAAAACAAAACATGCAACATGCAATATCCAAAGTGGGCAGGACTGTGGCCCAGATCAAAAATAACTTTGCAAGTTATAGATCATTCATAACAATAAAGTTATAATGATTTAAAGTTATGTTATAAACTTTAAAGTTGTAATAATTATAATGAAGTTACAATTCATGTAAAGTAATAAAAAATATATATATATATGAATCAAATAATCTATCAAATTTTCTAATTTATCCTTTAATAGTTTAATAATGTTTCACTGGGCCACAGTGCATGCTTAGAACTTGTTCATCTGACTTGGCACCCTATGAGGTGTGATGGCTTCGGAGTCCTGAAGATCTACGAGGGGTAGGCTGCTGGCTACGAAGGCTGCTGAATCCGAAGGCTGCTAGATCCGAAGGCTGCTGGATCCGAAGGCTGCTGCATATCTTCTTTGTCCTGAAAAAAAAAAATAGAGCTTTAAAAATACAATCACAATAACTTAAAGATATCATCAATATCAATAGCAATAGCATATCATCCCAAATTCACTAATTTCTAGCCCTCCTTCATGATTCGCTCGTGTCTCAGGAAAGAAAAAGACATAAATTAAAAATAAATAATAAAAATTTACAATAATATTTCTCCCTATCAAATACTCTAAAGATCCAGAGCTTATTGGTCATTTCTCTCCTATCAATCACTACTTAAATTTGGATATTATTAGTCTCCTATTTGAAAAGATTAAGACAAACCTCGACGCCTGAGCACTTTAAATGGTAATAAGAGATCGAAACGAATATGCCAAAATTATTATCAATGTACAGTTAAATAATAAGGCACTTCATGAAAAAAAAACAAAAAAAAACAGGGAATATTTAACAAACATATATCATCTATACTTCATTCATAATGTTAGTTGAAACGTTCATTTCTTAATGAAGTGATTAGCGAAATATCCACATATACCTCCCACGATTACATTCTTTCTCCGTAATGAATAGCTCACGATAGTTTATATTTTTGGTGAATGGTTAAAAGGAAACGAATAAACTTTTAACTCAACTCGCAGCGACAACCTGCGGAACTGATACCCATACTTCATATCCATTCTAAAGTATGAATACAGGGGATTCATAAGTCCTCTACCCTTTTGACATCAACAGCCTGAGCTAATGATATAATATTTAATCTAGGATTTATTGCTTATTAAACAGACCATCAGAGGTTTACTGCAACTATATCAAAAGATGATACAATGTGTTACAATCGTGCACTAAATAGCTCACCTTATTTGTGCAGCATAAGTCTTCATGGGTGATTGCTTAACATGAAGGCTGCATTGGTGTCTATGTCTATGTGTGCAGTTTCCACTCTGCTCACCAGTACTACAAAGGACCTGATATTCTGTGGAGGTGACTCGAAGAGATTCCATCATTCCCTCGCCGTAAGAAGACTCCTCTTGGGAGGCGAAACGATCCCCACTCCTGAGGACCTGGCGAGCCACCTTCTGAAGTCCATCTCATCCTTCGTAAGCAGTGAGATGCCCTCGATCTTGCGGGGTGGTTGAAGGGATTCGAACCCAGCCCTCCGGTACTCGGCCCATGCAGGGAACGGATCCACCGTCACCGACGTCCTCCGAGTCCACAACCACCTCGGAACACTCCAACCGGCGCCTCTCCCCCTTTCCCGAATTTTCTTCTCTCCGAACCGGCCCTTCCTCTCGAAGCCATTCCAACTCGAAAAGCTATTGCGTTGTAACGGAAGAGTCGAAAGAAGAAGGGATCGAGGTATTCAACGATTCCCCGGGTAGGGAATCCGAACTGTGCTATCGAAGTGATGTAACTAGCTGAGCGATTCTCGTGTCATGGTCACCCGGGATGAAGAGCATTGCACAACTGACTAAAGTTGAAACAGAAATTAAATGAATCTAAATAAAGTTTTCGGCAAATTTCGGTTTTAAAAACGGAATTGAAAAAATCCTTGATTAAAAGGATTCTGATTTAGATTTTAAAAAATTAAGTATTTTTTTTACCGAGTGATCCTGATTTTAAAATTAGTAAATAAAGGCCTATAGCCAATAAGAGTTAAAATTAACAATCATGTAAATGATCAAAATCATTCGCTTTTTAACTATTAGTGTACAGGACAAAACCCCATCCTCAGGTGCCAGCAAAAAGTCAAACCAAATTATCCCTCAAATTTTATATCTCTCTACTATATCTAACTTGGTTTGACTTCCTTTAGCTCCTGATAAAATGAGGCGTTGAACCGCAACTAATAAAAGCCAATGTTGGGCCGGGTACAGAGCTTCAAACAGCTCTAAAGGGTTTGGGGCTTAATGATATATCTATACTAATTGTTTTCCAACTTCAAAAACCAAAACCAAGGTTCCAAAACCTTGCAGAAGAAGCTTAATTTAGGGTGAATTTAAAATGGTGGTCGGCGAGAACTTTTACAATAAGCATATCAAATTACTGGGGGCGTGCAGCTTATGATAGACCCAGACAGGACTATCTGAAATTTAACTAGCCCTAAAATTATATATTACTAAAATAACAATTTAAAAAAATTCCACCACCAAAATAGTAATTCCTGTTACCAACTTTGGCAAGTTGTGCAGTGTTCTTCTTCCTGTGCAACTGTGACACGAAGACTGCTCAGTTGCGACATCACTTTGATGACGCGATTCGAGTTCCCAAACACGACGAACCGCGGAATACTTTGACCTCCCCATCCTTCGAATCTTCCGTTATAACGCAGCATCTCAACGAGTAGAAGTAACCTCGACAGATAGGTTCAGCTAGAAGACAGGAAAATCTGGAAAAAGGAGAAAAGAGCCGGGGGGAAGAGTCCGCTGGAAGTTGAGGACTTGGAGGGCCCCGATGGCAATGGATCTGTTCCGAGATGAACCGAACACAGGAGTTCTGGGCTCGCGTCCTTTCGACTGCCCTGCAAGACCAAGAACGTTCCACTAACTCGCGAAGGAAAGAGATGAGCTTCAGAAGGTGGCCTGCCGGGTCCTCGAGAGAGAGAATCTTTCCACCTCCTCGGAGGAGTTTGCCGCCGTCGAGTGAATCGTGGAATCTCTTCGCAGTTCTTCTGCAGAATACCAAACCCTCTGGAGTACAAGTTTGCTCCAGTCTTCTACATTCCAAGGATATGCTTCTGAGCTTGACTTGTGCCTTCCAACCATTCCGGAACAGCAACTGGGCTTTCTGTAAAAAATGCAACAAAAAAAATTAATAAAATAAAATATAATCAATTAATTTAAAATGAAATATAAATAGGACACATATTTTTTATAAATGTTATTAAAGGAAATATAATCGCACTCAGGGATCACATCACTCTCACCAATGAGTGATTTTGGTGCATATTTGCTCATAGTAATTAAATAATATGAGCTACTTGATCATAATACTAATTTTTATATTGACCTTATTTTTGTAAAATTTACAAGTAGTACCTTATAATTATCAATTTTATAAAGTATATTCATTAGTATAAAGTACACTCACTTACCTGACTTGGTCATCGTCATCATCATCATCTTCTTCTAAGCAGCATTTTAAAGCCAATTCATATAGCTACTTCATGTCTTATTTCATCAGAGTTGATCTTCCTCTTAGTACCTCTGCAGTAGATTCTTCAGTTTTCGTGCCTGGAAAATAAATTGCCGCAGTTATAATAATTATAGCAATATTAATCAAAATGGTGGTGATTGGTATTGAGGTAGGGGGGCCATCAACCCCCTATCTCCCTACCCTAGCCTGCTGATGGGGCTGCCACCTCAGAGCCTGCAGGCCTGCTCTCCCGTCCGGGACGGCTATCTAGGGGAGGTGACCCTAGAGTGTGTACTGTAAATGACCTTTGTCTGCATAATGTTGGTGCATGGAGTGTACTGTTTCAGTGTACTGTTTGTGTGAGTGTGCATGGTGTACTGAACTCGGGTTCTTGGTGTCGTTACTCACCATCAAAGTCCCATGCATGGACCCTGCCCTGAGAACTCTATTCAATAATACCTAATTGAAATATAAAAGTAATAAATTATACATATAATAAATAAATTATATATTTCGCATAGAAATTCTATTGCAAGGAAACCAGTGAATGGTTGAAAAATAGAATAATTTATAGGCGCATTAGACATCTCTATTACAAAAACCGTAATAGTTGCAAACATCGCTACTTATCTAAGACAGAACAAAGTGCGAAATAAAAATCATCTTCATTTTTAACCTGGTGAGTAATGAAGAATTTATAAAAGTTACAGATAACTGCGCTGAGCTGGGAGCTGACTGATAGATAGCCTGAGGTTCGAAGTACAGGTCCAATATTTAAGGAGTAGAGGGGGAAAGAATAATTATTAATTTTATATATTCTTTTAGTGCATTATCGACGTTGTAAAAACCGCGACCGCTATAATAATAATTATAATATTATTTAATACAGTCAATTTATAATAAGCTAGCCTATAAATTTCATCAAATATTGAAAAATCAATAATTAACTAAATTAAACAAATAAAAATTTAATAATGCACTCCTTTCCACACCACCACAGAGGTAGAGCGCGTGGTGTGCGTTTTTTTTAATGTGGTATCCCCAATAGGCCTAGTCCACAATCCTACCCTACAATCTTCAAGATATAAAATCTTGAAGAAGTTAGAACTACTTTAGATCATATCAGATCTAGTAGTATTCGACGTACAAAGAAAATTTTGGGAACGGGGCGAGTAAACCTAAATTCGACGAGTAAACCTAATTTTATGCCTAAAACCTAAATTCGACGCATATACCTAAATTCGACGAGTAAACCTAAATTACATATCATAACTTAACCTAAAATACATATTATAAATTAACCTGAAATACATATTAAAAATTAACCTGAAATACATATTATAAATTAACCTGAAATACATATTATAAATTAACCTGAAATACATATTTTTTAAACCTACTTAGTTGTTATATGGTGTATTTTACTAATTAAAAGAATTTTCGGATAATCATATCAACACCACAATGTCTGCTGAATACCAATCTTGAGTTAGATATAGTAGAGAGATATTCTTTTGAGGGATAACTCAAATTGGTATTCGTTCAACATGTGATGATGGTGTGATGTTCCGAAAAATATTGATAAAATTATTAAAACATCACAATGTCTGCTGAATCCCAAACTTAAGTTAGATATAGCAGAGAGATATTATTTTGAGGGATAACTCAGCTTGGAATTCGTTCAACATGTGATGATAGAATATTAATATAATTATTACAAAACAGTTACCAAATTTTAAAAAAATATTAAATCTAAGTAGGTTTAAAAAGAAAATAAGAACCCCCAGAAGCCTCTTCAACTTTGAAGGTGCTCTGGGGATATAATAAAATATTGCATATACAAATACAATAATAAAAACAAAACACTACTTCCTGCAATAGGAGTACTCACTTTTGCGAAGATCTTGCTCTCAACTCTCATGTGTTCCTAAACCTAAAGTGTAAAAATTTTACTATTTACTTAATGATAAAAAAATCAAATATAGCTATGTAATTATATGAAATACTCTGCTCGATATGACATTTTAATTTGAATTTAATGTATTGCAAAATACTGAAAGAATAATTATATTTATATGAATGAATGAAAAATAATATTTAATAGTAAAGTTTTATCAATCAACAAATCACTTTCAAAATCAGAATATTTTTAAATTTATAAACTAAATTTAAGATCAAATTAAAAATTCACTATGTTGAAAAAGTGTTGCGGTGTGTAATGAGAGAGGAGCCGCAGCTGCAGTCTGGAAGGTCCTGAAGATCCTCAACTCTCACATTAAAGTAGTTATGTGATAACTAATGACAATAATTGAATTTAAACTAATATAATAATGAC